>OAMR01000305.1:435521-449261 GCA_900205405.1 Echinochloa crus-galli | reverse complement strand
GCTGGCCGTCTCGATCGTGGTGAAATGCGTGCATTGGGACGCCCGTGTTTTGTGGGCCTCGAAAGAGGCACGGGAAATTGAAGAAACCCCAGCTCATGTGCCGAAAGGGAGATCTGGCAACGTAAAAGGCCGCGTTGTCTCGAGCTTCTACATTTACCGTGGGCGAGCTAGGACTTGATCAGTTAACATTTTTTTTATGAAGTTAGCCCACCACGGGAAAAATGGCAATGGCGGTGTAGCTCTAATCAGTCGTTATTGCCATATAAAATGGGGCTACAAATTCCTCATTTAGTTATTATTGTAATTTTAAGAAGAACATGTAGAAAAAAAAAACTCACCTACATCATGGTACATCAAGGTCCCTTCTATGATCGTACATATGCATACCATGTCTCAATAATAAACAGATAGATACCAAACCTCAGGTCCCCATCCTATACTGCCTCAATGCAGCTACATGCAAATTATATATGCTGTCATTATTCGTCATCTGATTGTTGGAATTATTATTCCTTTACCAGCAGGGACATTGGATGCTCTTAGGGAAAGGATGAAAAGCATTCAAGCCGCAGCTGTGGGTCATTTCGATGGAACTCAGGCTCGGCCACTGGCAAGTATGAACGGAAATAATATGCTCCACGGGGGAACACGATTGGATGGTGAACCCCAACAACAAAGTACTATTCCGCCCATGGATGAACGAGCTCTTTCTGGGTTGCAAGCACGGATGGAGAGGCTAAAGAGTGGGTCTATGGAACCACTATAGATACGATAACAGTACTCTCAGAAATACCAACCATTGTAATTCATTGTAAATTTGAGGCATAGTGATGCTGTTGTTTGTAGATAGTTATGTCGGATGCACTACATGGCATGGGGCCGACATTTCGTAACCCCCGTGTCGAGTCAACCCATTCTTGCAGAGCCTTTGGGGTGCAGTTTTAGGTGAGAGCTAGTCAGATGTTTTCCTTGTAGCTAGTCCTTGAAGGGCTAATTAGTATTGACACATTTTGCCGTCCTGTGTTAATTTTTTCCTGTGGTGTACAGCAATAGAATTGTGCATGTTAAATTAACCGCAAAAGTGTTGCCTTTCTTTGTTGTCCAGTCTTGAACACCGCTGCGCCGGTAGTTCAGACTGCGGGGGAGTGTTAGAGTATATTGTATATAGCCCATAGGGCCATGCATACTAGGCCCATTGAGGCCCATGTACATCACCATATAACCCACCCTTCTAGGGTTGGAGGAATAGACACTGATATTATTCCTCTAACAGTTATCATGGATTTTTGCAGGTTCCAAAGACCTTCAATTTTAGCCTCTCTGGAGCATCTTCAAGGTCTTGCAAATATGTTTTAAATACACTCATGCAGGTTCGTGGACATGATTGTGTTCGACCCTTCACTTTTCTCTTTGGGTAAATTTTATATATCTAAAATTTTCGTTATTTTGGCAGACGTTTCAGATCAAACGTCTTGCACATGCTGTGAAGGAGGGCACCCTTAGGAGGGCACCCTAGACAACCTTATTACGGAGTTACTTCTTTGGCTTTTAGATGAAAGGGTTCCTCTTATGGATGATGGCAGTCAATTACTCAAAGCACTAAATGTTTTAATGCTTAAGATCCTGGTATGTAAAATATCTTTATCACGCTGTCTGTTGTCCGTCACCTGTGCTTTCTTCAATGGTTCTGTTTTCAACAGGACAATGCCGAGCGAACATCCTCGTTTGTTGTGCTAATTAATTTATTGAGGCCTTTGGACCCTTCAAGATGGCCATCACCTACACCAACAGAGTCTCTTGCTGTGAAAAATCAAAAGTTTTCAGATTTAGTTGTCAAATGTTTAATTAAATTGACAAAGGTATGTGATTATTTGCTCGCCTGAATCTCTACAGGACATTACTTTTGACACACCGTGTTCCATCTTTCAGGTTCTTCAGAGTACAATCTATGAAGTTGACCTTGACCGAATTCTTCAGAGCATTCATATTTATTTACAAGAACTGGGAATGGAAGAGATACGGAGAAGGTATGCGCCTCTCTTGGATAGTTCTTTAATTATTTCTTCTTTTTTGTTTTATATTTATATATATTTTGTATCTGTGTATTCTGTAGGGCTGGTGCTGATGATAAGCCATTAAGAATGGTCAAAACTGTCCTGCATGAACTTGTCAAGCTTCGTGGGACGGCAATAAAAGGTCACCTTTCAATGGTTCCTATAGATGCTGAACCACAGCCAATAATTCTAGCGTATATTGATCTTAATCTTCAGGTAAAACATGCAAACCCACTGTTTCCCAAGAGCTTCATTTCCATTTTCTTGCCTTGCTAAGCAAATATTTGGTCATCCAGACCCTTGCAGCAGCTAGAATGCTGACACCATCTGGACCTATGGGTCAAACTCACTGGGGTGATGCTGCATCAAACAGTCCAAACCCATCCACTCACTCAGCTGACGCGCAATTGAAGGTGCAACCATCTCCTTTTTTTAATCATACTTTTTTGTGAAACTAATAAATTAAAGGATCTTCCTGGTTTGCATGAACAGCAAGAGCTTGCTGCTGTCTTCAAGAAAATTGGTGATAAGCAGACATGTACAATTGGTCTGTATGAACTCTATCGAATAACCCAGCTTTATCCAAAGGTATTACCAATCGATTGCAACCAAAGAAGATTCAAACTAGCACTGTTTATCCCATTGAAAATGATTTAAAACTGGTTCGGTTATGATTTTATTCATATACTAACCACATTTCCATTGGAGGTTTGTATGTTGAGCTTTCTGTTGTGTTTGTTCCTGATCCACCATCACTTTCTCAGGTTGACATATTTGCTCAGCTTCAGAATGCAAGTGAAGCATTTAGAACCTATATCAGAGATGGGCTAGCTCAGGTTCGAAACCTCAGTCATAGAGCAGTTTGAGCTTGTTTTGACAATGTTGTTTGAGGTACAATTGAATTTATATTTTTCATGAATGCAGGTGGAGAAAAATGCGGCAGCAGGAAGAACACCCTCTAGTCTTCCATTATCCACACCTCCTCCAATAGCAGCAATACCCTCTCCAAAATTTGCACCTTCTCCTGTTCACACAAAATCAATTGGTGGCAAAACAGATTCTACTGAAGATGATGTGAGCGGTGAGACACAACAGGCCTTCAGAGGCCAAGGAGACGATTCTAGATTACATTCTATGGACCAACAAACAGATAGATACCAAACCTCAGGTCCCTATCCTATACTGCCCTCAATGCAGCTACATGCAAATTATATATGCTGTCATTATTCATCATCTGATTGTTGGAATTATTATTCCTTTACCAGCAGGGACATTGGATGCTCTTAGGGAAAGGATGAAAAGCATTCAAGCCGCAGCTGTGGGTCATTTCGATGGAACTCAGGCTCGGCCACTGGCAAGTATGAACGGAAATAATATGCTCCACGGGGGAACACGATTGGATGGTGAACCCCAACAACAAAGTACTATTCCGCCCATGGATGAACGAGCTCTTTCTGGGTTGCAAGCACGGATGGAGAGGCTAAAGAGTGGGTCTATGGAACCACTATAGATACGATAACAGTACTCTCAGAAATACCAACCATTGTAATTCATTGTAAATTTGAGGCATAGTGATGCTGTTGTTTGTAGATAGTTATGTCGGATGCACTACATGGCATGGGGCCGACATTTCGTAACCCCCGTGTCGAGTCAACCCATTCTTGCAGAGCCTTTGGGGTGCAGTTTTAGGTGAGAGCTAGTCAGATGTTTTCCTTGTAGCTAGTCCTTGAAGGGCTAATTAGTATTGACACATTTTGCCGTCCTGTGTTAATTTTTTCCTGTGGTGTACAGCAATAGAATTGTGCATGTTAAATTAACCGCAAAAGGTACTTGTGTGGTATGTATTATGCAGGCAGAAATGGTATGTTTTAGTTCATGGTGTGGAAATTTATGTTGGAAATGCTTCGTCAAATAATCTTTGTCAGAGCCCAAGCCTTTCACGAGTTGCTTTATTATTCTGAGATTTTTAAATCTGATGTATTTTCCCGTTGGACATTCAAGCTTATCTCGTAGTACCATTAGATTTGATGTTTTGATAATCTCCTTCATAAATTTCATCGCGCTTAAAAAAGTTTATTACTTAGTGTAAAACTAGAATTACTTTTAATTTTGGTAAGGAGGAAGAATTACGTATCTGGTATGGTTTCTCATGCTTGCTAATTCAGTAGATGCCAGCCGTGAGCCGTCCTTGATAACTAGATTGGTCTCGGTGACAAATGCACAGGAGGAATAGTTGATGTATTTTTCACATGAAAGGTCTCACTGAATCCATATGGTGCAGTCTTTTTTGTCAGCAGAGATGTCTCGTCTCTGCCATCCTTAACGGCTTAACCACAGGCGGCGCGGTTTGTTGTGTTTCACATCCTTAACGTTAGAACGTCGTGCACAGGCAGCTCAGGGTGATCTCATCGCATGATGCAAACACAAGCCACGATTACTAAGAGCCGTCCCAACCCTCCAACTAGGATGGTTTCTATAACATTAAATAGGATGACACATATGACTATTAGCTTATGTGGCGCTATATTAAATAGGAGAGAGAGGAAAAGAGGAAGACACCGAGTCATCTTGTATGAGACCCAGTTTCTAAACGATAACCTATACACAGGACACTACCAAATTTGGGTTGGAAGATGATAGTGTCTTTATAAAAAACAAATACTATTGGGATGGGGAAGGGGCTTGACATTGGCTATGTGCGAGATTATTTTATGAACTGAAAAGATCATTCTGCTCTTAATGATCTTTTAATTACAAAAGAGACTGTGTACTCGGGTGTTTTTTTAATGACATACTTAAATTTTCTGGACGGCGGATCCAGCCGCTTCCCTCTAAGCTTCTTTAACGATCCAGCCGCTTCCCTCTAAGCTTACGCATGCCAACGTACTGATCACCATCACTTGAAGAGCTCGCCAGGGGTGGTTACGGATCATAGCCCGTTTATTCCTTCACAATCAAACTTGACACAAACAAAATTTAGCTAAAAAACTAGTATTATTTTGGCCCGATCCTAATCCGGCCCGATCCTTAAAATTTCTAGTACGGGCTTTACCACCCCTGAGCTCGCCATCACCGCTTTTGGACTAACCACGGAGAAGAGTAGCATTCACAGTTACTCTTTTCACTAGCACCGAATATGGACTTAAAAAACATTTTTGTTTGCAAAAGACAAACGTTTGAAGTCACATTTTGAAACAACTTTTAAAAAATAACAGAGCAATAAAAGAAACACCTCACACCGTAGACATACATTGCGAGTACATACATTGATTCTAGTCAAATTTAGATTACCGTATGAAAAGTATTAATCCCCGCCAAGCAAACATCACAGCACACAACTGTTAATTCTTCCACAGTGCGTATATATACATTGATAAAGAAAAGATTCGGGTGATCATCAATGCATCACCCAGCTGTAGGCCACCTAAAATTATTAACCAAGGAAAGCCAAACACAAGTTTCTTCTTTTTCCTCCGCGCGCACCATTCTTCTGCAGTTCCACCCGAAACCCTGAACTGTTATGTTCTCCCACTCCATCTTGTCTTCTCTAATTACATATTTATAGAGGCTCTCTAATTGGTTGGCCACATCTGCATTAACATTCCAACATGCTTCATTCATATATTAGAAGATGGGTAAGTACTGTATAATCACATAATCCCCTTTCTGCTACGGATTAACAAGAGAAGTTAGACAAAATAAATAATTTACACAGTTCTTTTCTCATGGCAATACTCGAGAAACCTTCAGCAATTAGCATTTCCTCCATGTCTGGCTCTGTAGTATCACTGAAAAAAGCACCCACGATTTCTTGTTATGTATTGAAAATGAGAAGATCTCTTAAAAGTACCCAGGATTACTTTTGGAACATCCAGCAGTCCAGCAGATTTAACAGTTCAGAACCAGTAAACTTACAAGATTGTCAATCTCTCTATTCTGCAATAGAATCTTCTGGACGTCTGCAGTGACTTGATCCTGAATCTGAAGTTAAAGACAGCAAAACATCAAACCCAACATTCTTTCAATTCATTTCGCTAACAAGTGCTGTCAAGCATCCTTCTTGATGCTAGCCTTTCTTGTCCTTTTTATGTTAAGAAATTGAACCGAATTTGGGCATTTGGATTTGGTACAAGGGAGTAAAAATATTGTATAGGTTTGTTTATCGTGAATATGATTTTGGGGATAACACTATTCATCGTTTTTTTCTGTTAGCATGATGCTCCAGGGATGAATGATGATGGATCATTCATTCATCAAAAGAAGGGGAATGGAAAAGCTTGATGCGGAAACCCTTCTGATCCACAAAAACCAACGACGCATTTATCTATTTATACTCTTGGTAAAGTTAATGTTTGATTCCTTGATCAGAACAAATTGTACATAAACACGAGACAGAGATCTTTGTTTCATTTAAGTGCTACACTACCAGCTCACTGTCACAATCATTAATCAGGGTTCTATTTTCACTTGTTGCAGATCCTACAGACGAGGCTGGTGATAAAGAAACTTAGTTTCTTAATATTACAACTGATGCCTGAAACTTTATTGCACATTATTCGTAACTTATTTATGTCTTGGCAAGAAATTGAATCACAATGCTCAAGTAAAATCCACTATTTATTTGCGGTACAGATTTTAGAGCAACAGAAATATTGTTATCTGTGGTAAATATGAATGTAGAAATAATTGTACCTTACGGGCAGTAATGAGAGCTTGAGCTTCTGTGTTTCCTCTGAAATACTCACCGACAAGCTTGAAAAAGGGAAATTAGTAAAAATAAATCATCATAATAGAATATTTACTTGGAATATGAGAAAGTATTTAGAACATAGCAATAAAAAACTCTATGTCCAAACAAATCATTCAAAAAATAACTGTTGCAAGGAAACAAATTGTCTCCAAATCTTATATCATGCTAAGTTAGTTTCAAAAGTGCCAAAGAGGGTTTATTTTTCATGTTCTCGTCCTCCCGCACAAAAGGTACTTATAATCGTGAAGAAAAACGTATGATGAATCATCAGCATAACAAATCAGGCCTAAACTACAAGATATAAAGATCTTTGTTTCTGCCTCTACAAAGTTTAAACATTTTTTACTTTCCAGAAATCAAAACCTACATTGGAATACAGTGTGCTTCCCTACATGACCCTTAAAATTTATCCTTCCTATAGTACAAATTTGCTAAGAGTGTATATATGTACAAATTCAATCTCATTTTGATCCAATCTAGATGACCGAAGTAAGAGGCCGGAATCGTCCAGACCACCACCTTTTTCATTAGACTAAGTCAACCGAAGAGGGACGGGAGAACTACCTCCTAAAAGAGCCAATAAAATTAGATCCAAGGGACGGTATCAAATTTGTACATGTTCACCAATATACACTTGTGCACCTGATATTTGCCCTACTTTATGGTTTCCTTCATGTGTTTTAGTCTACAAGCATAAATCATCAAATCTCTTAGTTTTAGCTTTTTAGGTTCTCCTGCGGTCCTACTCCTATCACATCATGACTGTATGTTTTGTAATTTTCTTTGGCTATAAAGTTCTAAAACAATTTGTTTGACACTAAATGTCTCGCTAAACCTAGACTCAGATCCACCTTGTCATAAGACAGATGTAAACATTCAACTTGCATTCAGGTAAAAGTGATATACTGTACCGGCATGACTTTGAATATGATTTGGATATTTATTCGTAAGAGAGCAACAGATACCTTTAATATCTCGTTTATTGCTTTTATAAAAGCCAGCTTAACATCATTTGGATCAAGACCGCCACTTTCATATTCAACAATGAGTTCCTCCATGCTTGTAGATGTCCTGTGTAAACATAACGGTTCTTACAAAAAGGTGGAACATATTATAGAACCTATATTTGTAGCATAGTAATTTTGTTGGCCACAATCCTTTGGTGAATTACATTACTAACTGGCTGGCAACTGAAATTGTGATAGCTAATAATAGAATGGATCAGATTAAATTTGTGCCTTATATCATAAGTCAAGTTAAACATTTCACCAGAAACAGGAAGATTGGTTACACAAAAAAGGAAGCAGGTGGGAGCAAGTTTGGGCATATGAGTAAAGAACTTTACTTGCTGCAAAACCCTTCCTTCTGAACTACCTCAAACTTTCCAAGGCAAGGGAAGACAAGAGATTTGATGTACTCAAGACATGGGTTGCATACTACTACTCTTGGAGGGCAGAACATCCTCCACATTTTAAAATCCAAATCATCCTGCAATAACAAAAATAAAAATCTCAATAAAACTTGCCACAAGAAATATGTAGCACAATACATGCTTCTATGAAGGTTACTATCACAAAATGAACCAATAAAGAATGCTATGATTTAACCAAATGATATGAATATAGAAGGGTTTTAGATTGCAGCTACTGTAAAGATGTACAACATCTTGAAAGTGCTATATTTTTCTTATAAAATAAACTCAGGAACTACACAAGTTAACAGAGTATAGTTCAATTGAACAAAAGAAACTATAGGGACACAAGGATAGCCTTAGGAGATATTAAAATTATTTCAGTTAGTTGCATGATGATAATCAGTGAGTTGCGAGGAACTTGGAGTGAGTGAACCAACAGAACTCTTGAAGTGAAATGATTTGTGAATTTAGCTTGGAAATGCATAAGGTTCATCTAATATATTACATGTTAGCAATACTATCTTATGTTCCAGGATTGATCAAAGGCACCTCCTCATCTTGCATGAAAATAGTTCGTCCTGGATCTCTTTCATTCTGAAATTCAGGGTCTTCTAGTAAACTAGGTAGAATGTCTGTATGTCAAGCTAAGGTACACTATTGAATTTCACCACCTGAGCTCCGAACACAAAATATCCATCATAAGAATACTGCAGAACTGAATGGTATGCAAAACACACACAACAAAAACAGAGAAGGTCTTGATCAGGATACTATGCAGCAAAACAGTTGGCTTGCTTCCCATATTTATATCTTCACAATAATCTCTAGCATGCATGATGACATCTCTCTGATCCTTGCTGAAGAGCCATATGTCCACCTGCAACTACAAAAACAAGTTCTGAATCTTTTGGTGCAGGGCCAAGATTAGTCACAAGCTGTCTGTATCATGTGAAACTTTGCTGTGCCTACAAACGTTTTGTATGTACTCGCTCCGGTTTGGTAAAAGAAGTCGTTTAGGACAACGACACGGTCACCAGAGCACAACTTTGACTTCTCTTTTCTATAAAAATATTTCTTAAAAAGTTATATATGTATATTTTTATAAAAGTAATTTTCAAGACCAATCTATTTATATAATTTTTACATTTTCAAACTCAACGACTTAAATGTTATTCATGATTTATATTTCCAATGTTTAACTCAAACCTTGTCCAAAACGACTTCCTTTACCAAACCGGAGGGAGTATACAGTAATTAAAAAGTTATTTATGCAAACTTGCAAGAAGAGACTCGGTCAAAACTACAACTGGAAGGCAAAAATATGATATTCAAGTGTTACAGAAAGGAGCTTCCCACCAAAGAACCTTCATCCTGCAATTTGCAAAGTTTGCTTTTAACTGCGTTTAGATACTAGGAAAAAATAGTAGATGGTTCATTTCAGGTAAATGAAGTGCTCTGTTTTCAGAAGTTCTATCAGTGTGCAATCGAGGTAACATACTAACATATTCCGGTTACTTAATAAGTTCTACAAGGATGGTGTCTCTGTCTTCTCCACTAAATTTCCTAAAATGACAAGCCTACCAACCTACCAGGTTCCTTTTAATCTGGAAATGGCAATATCAAGATACAACCTCATTCGTTTGATTATTCATCTTCTATACAAATATTTCTGGAAATAGTTAAATGCACAATGCATGCTTAAAATATCGTTAAAACAAATCTAGTGGTGCTCATTTCACTTTACTTAACTAATTAATTGAATAAATATTATTGGTGTCTCTGTCTCATAAACTTATTGGTGTCTCACAAACTTATCTTACTAAGAAAAAAAAAACAAAAGTATCAATCAATGTTCATAATTTTTTTTAAAAATATATGATTGTTTCATTTTTTAAGAAACAAACCTTCTGGCATAATAAAATAGCAACTTGCATGCAAGGGTAAAATATCTCAGCAGCAGGCAGTGTTTGTGGCCCATATGGTGCATACTCATAGTAGCTGCAGCAAAAAGAAAGAAAGAAAGTGATCTCTATGCTAAAAAATAATGGAACATCATTTGGGAAAGCAACAACCTAGTTCAAAAATTGCGAATAAAAGAAGGCCTTAAATAATGTAAAAAAAACCTTGCTATTCTCTTCAAGTTATATTTTCTGGAAACATCCATAGCACAGGTCCAGTAATCAACCGCATGGGAATCCAATTCATCTGACAACCATACAAGTTCTACCTTTTTAAGGTACATGCCAGCTGCTTTCCACATTGCGATATTGTAGTTGCCAATAGTCCTTATTTTGTTTAGGTCGTTCCCAATCTTTGGGTGACGCTGCAGAAACCAATCTGCCATCAATATTTTAACTGTACAACCAGCTTTGACCATTTTGTTGACATAAATTGTCTTCATAATCCCCTGCAAGGTGAGAATATCCATGCCAAATTTATGATTTGCATAACAGTTTTAAAAAAACTGCATTTGCTGATTAATAGTTTACACTGAAACATCAGCAAACCAATGGCCTTAGAGCCAAGGAAGAAAGCTACAATGGTAAATCCAGCTTCACTAAGTAAATTCAGTTGCATATTTATGCATGTAAACTAAAACTATCTAGAAGCACCAAGCTTAATCAAAAGGGTAGCATCATGTTGCGCTGTACCAAAAACAACCATGGGATCAGAGTAGGATAAGCATCAGAATGCTATTCTACTAAACCGACAATAAAACGGTATTATCCTTTGTAGATGTTTTAGGTTTTAAGTTAAAAAATCATTCAAGGATGCTGTGGGAAAAAAATTGGTTGCTTACCTATTCTATGTCCATCATTAGGGTTGGCTCAAACCAGACATAACAGATGGGATCGGGCCTCTTCTCTAGCAAGCGGTGGAGGTCATCCTCATAGATGACCTCATCTCCAATGCTCCTCAGAACTGTAAACCTCTGATCGGAACTCATCTTCATGATACCTCTATTAACAAACAAACGTCAAATTCATAAGCCGTTACCGCAACTTTTGAGACAACTTTACAGCTTCCACGCGAGCTAATGTTAGATAACACAGACTAGTCTGAAGCAGCATAGCAACATTGCAATAAACTTATAGACATAAGATTGCAAAATTGTAAAACAACAGTTCTGATCGGAACTCATCTTCATGATACCTCTATTAACAAAGAAACGTCAAATTCATACGCCGTTACCGCAACTTTTGAAACAACTTTACAGCTTCCAGGCGAGCTAATGTTAGATAACACAGACTAATCTGAAGCAGCATAGCAACATTGCAATAAACTTATAACGTTGTGTTTTGTTGGAACGCAAAGTGTTGACGCAAAGATGTGCCAACACACTCGAGAACGCACGAACGCGCAGCACGGCCGTCACAACGGCCAACACCCCGACCTCCCCGGGGCAAACCGGTCAGACCGGTTCCTGAAACCGGTCAGACCGCTTTCAGGCGGGAGATCGTGAAGACCTAGAAACTCGAGCTCGGGAGGGACCCCGTCGGAGCTCAAGCAAGCTAGGGTTGCTCTAGGGTCGGCAGGCCACCTAGAACGCCCTTGAACGCCGTAGAGACAAGCAAAGAACAGAATATGGGGATAGGGTTTGGAAGAGATTAGGGTTTGAGGGATAAAAAGTAAAGGACAAATATGTTGGTTCGATTGGGAACACCTCAATCGGCCTTGAGCCTTTATATATATAGGCCGGGGAAGTCGTACCCCTTCCAAGTCGGTTACAATATGGGATTACATCAGAAAACCTAAACCTACTCGAATTACAGAACCAAACCGTCTGACCGGTTTGGCAAACCGGTCAGACCGGTTTCCCTCGGGTACAAATCTTGTCGAAGTCATAACTCTCTCATCCGAAGTCCAAATCAGGCGTTCTACATATGCATCTTGATCGTCTCGACGAGAGCTACGCAATGGTGAAGTCCAAACTGCATTTTGACAATGTTACCAAAACCGGTCTGACCGGTTTGTGCACACCGGTCAGACCGGTTTGCACTGTGTGCCAATTTTGGTGTCAACACATGCCCCCCTGTTTCTTGGTAAAGCTTGCGTAGCAAGAAACATTTCTTCAAGCCAAAACTGCACTGAAACAATGCTAAGCACCTGTACATCAGTCATATCTTGTCTCTAATGATGAAGAAACCCAATTGTCCACATATCTTGATCTTCAAGACGATGGTGTCACCGTGCTGCTCATATTCCTACATCTTCATTAGATATGAACCTGAATATACACCACTTCGGCTATGATTGTCTTTAGATCATAAACTTCTTAGCCGAAGTAGAAGAATCTTGCTTGTTAATGCAAAAACATTCCAACCGGCCCCATAAATGAATATGCCACAATCATGATGCGAATGGCCAAGATTAGATTATTGCCAAGAAATAACTTGCACTAACACAACGCAAAGCACCTATGTACCAAATCGTGAACCATCATGGATGCATAAAACGACCAAATTGCTTTTAAATGCTAATTGGTCTTTAAATTAACTCTCAACTTCAGAATTAAAGAATAGTAAATTAATCCAATATTGCATCCACAAATCACAAAAAATAAGTAATCGGCCCAAAGAATGAATATAACACTGATAATAGCCAGATTACTCGTGAATTAATCAATTTGCTGCTGGAGCCACCCTAAATTTTGAATGTTTGGAGTAAACCGGTCTGACCGGTTCCCAAATCCGGTCTGACCGGTTTTAGGTGACTCACTTGCATGAGCCATTGATCATAGCAAACGAAGCCGATTCTTCATCGGTTTCGATGTAGGAAGGACAAAACATATTTGTAACAACTGAATAATTTTTAGTCGGACAGACAAGCCCGATAAGCCCTTATTGTTTCTCATGTGCATCAATAGGATCGGTCATTAGAAAAATAATTATCACCATGCACCACCTCAGTCTCATCACCGATCCACTGAATAAGTAATTTATGCAAAGTAGACGGCACACATTGATTTGCATGAATCCAATCGCGCCCAAGAATTAAACTAAAGTTACCTTGCACCTTTGCAATGAAGAAGACTGTGTCGAGTGTCTTGCTTCCAACAGCCAAATCTACGGAAGCAATTCCCTTTATATTTATATGATTATCTTCTCCCACGCTAGTAATCGTCGCACTTGTCTTGATCAACTCTTCATCTTTCCCGCCAAGTTCCTTGAAGAGAGTGTAAGGCATGAGGTTTACAACAGCCCCTCCATCAACTAGCATTCGCGAAATCGGCTTTTCATTGATATATCCTTTCACATATAAAGCATCCAAATGATCAACTGATTCCTTAGGTTTATGGAATATAGCATCATGAGGCTCAAAGCGGAGACAAGCAACTTCTTCCTCTGGTACCACAAAGTCATCAAGAACCAAAACAGGTACCGCTGATTCGGTTGACTGTTCTGTACCGGATTCTCTGAAACCGGTCTGACCGGTTGGTGAAACCGGTCTGACCGCTTTGGCTGTTGGCTGGCCAACTGACTTGATAGATGTGTATAAGAGACAGAATTAGGACTGCGATA
>OAMR01000305.1:416690-429948 GCA_900205405.1 Echinochloa crus-galli | reverse complement strand
ATCACGGCCTTGTATAACCGATGTCAAATCCATCACTTTAGCTTCGTTCTCTCTATTAAAGAAGCGATCATGAAATTTACGGTCTAACTGATCCCATGTTTGTATAGAGTTCGGAGCGAGCGAAGAGAACCAAGATAAAGCAATTCCAGTGAGAGATAATGAAAATAGTCGTACACGTAAAGCCTCACTAAAAACTGCTTGTCCTAACTGGAATGTATATTGGCTCACATGATCCCAAGTCGTAAGAGTACCATCACCATTAAATTTAGTGAACTTAGGAACATGCCAACCAGCGGGATAGGGAATAAGATCAAATTCCTGAGGATATGGGTTTTGACATAAATTTAAACTACCTATATCAATCCCATTAGTTCGACTAGAAGCGGCCGAACTAGTCATTGCTGAAGACAAGACAGTGGCCTACCAACCAAAGCAACGGCCTGACCAGCTGTGAAACTGGGCAGACCGGTCTGACCGGTTTGGAAAACCGGTCTGACCGGTTTGCTGTTGCTGACCGATGGTGCATGCGATGTCTGTCCAGCAAAGAAAATCGTCGGTATGCCGAAACTTGGCAGCAAAGAAATTCGTCGGTATGCCGAAATTTGGATCTAAAATATTTTCTGACACACCTGACGAGCTAAATTTTAAATTATCCGATGGAAAAGAATTATCTACAATACTTTTACTCTTTTTTCATTCATCGGATAAAGAAGCCAGCTTATCACCAATGTTATTGGCTATTGAAAATTTTTCATCTATCATAAGTGATAATTGCTTCATGAGATCAGATGGGTCGTTATTTACCTTAGGAAATTCTTCAACTTGACTATTAGTCACTTTGAAGGACGGCATGACGAATTCTTCGACCCGTGTTCCAGAGCGATTTGGTACTCCTTGCGCTCCTCCTCAGTGAGCTCCTCCATTGTCGCTGCGATGATGTTGTCATTGTCGGAATCAGAGATAGAGCCCATTTTTTTTTTTGGAGAAAACTAGATCGGTTTTTAAACCAAGATCTTTTTCCCCAGCGGAGTCGCCAAAAAGTATGTTGACACGAAAACGCGCCAACAAACTCGAGATCGATCGAACGCGCAGCACGGCCGTCACAACGGCCAACACCCCGACCTCCCCGGGGCAAACCCGTCAGACCGGTTTCAAGAACAAGATCAGACCGCTTTCAGGCGGGAGATCGTGAAGGCCTAGAAACTCGAGCTCGGGAGGGACCCCGTCGGAGCTCAAGCAAGCTAGGGTTGTTCTAGGGTCGGCAGGCCACCTAGAACGCCCTTGAACGCCGTAGAGACGAGCAAAGAACAGAGGATAGGGTTTGGAAGAGATTAGTGTTTGAGGGATAAAAAGTAAAGGACAAATATGTTGGTTCGATTAGGAACACCTCAATCGGCTTTGAGCCTTTATATATATAGGCCGGGGAAGTCGTACCCCTTCCAAGTCGGTTACAATATGGGATTACATCAGAAAACCTAAACCTACTCGAATTACAGAACCAAACCGGTCAGACCGGTTTCCCTCGGATACAAATCTTGTCGAAGTCATAACTCTCTCATCCGAAGTCCAAATCAGGCGTTCTATATATGCATCTTGATCGTCTCGACGAGGCTACACAATGGTGAAGTCCAAACTGCATTTTGACAATGTTACCAAAACCGGTCTGACCGGTTTGTGCACACCGGTCAGACCGGTTTGCACTGTGTGCCAATTTTGGATGTCAACGCAAAGGTTGAAGCACGCAAAGTATCACACAATGCGCGATAATACATTCTGTGCAAGTATCAAAGAATTGCAGACAGACCTCGAGCGGCGTGCCGTCGAAGTGGAGGCAGTGGTGCTGATTATGGCCAGCGCGAAGAGAGGGATAGGGCGAGGCACAAGGCAGGTGGCAGCGGCGCTGGCAAATCAGGACGAGGGGGTTGGCATAGTGGCAGGAAACTGACTAGCAAGTCGAGACGGCGAGGTCAAGAAGACTAGGCGCTCGGCGTCGACAGCGGCGCAAGGGACGACAGACAATCTGAAGCGTTGGTTCCAAAATAACGGTTCACATCCGTCGAGAGGCCCAAAAGCAGGCTAGCTCTGTTTTTTTTTTTCGAAACATATCTCCGGGCCTTCGGAGCTCGGCCCATCGATCTTTTTTTTTGGCTGGCGGCCGAAGAAGCTTCTTTCTCGTCGTGGTCCCCATTGGCAGCGACGCCAGCACGTTCCGCCTCGTTCCCAGATGGGAGGCCCCTCCACCCAAACCTACACAAATCGAACTTCTGGAGACCTGCAAGTCCGTGTATTGCTTCCGGCGAGGCCGCTGCCCCCTCCGCCTCCTGTTGGGCACGTCATCTTCACCATGTGTATGCCAGGTGAGCCCGTAGCTTCGGTGGTTCTGGTGCCGTCCGAATCTGAGCAGGGTTGCGAAATGCTCGAGAGCACAGAAGGAAACTGCCACTTCAACGTGGGAATCGACCCCTCTGTGCTCTCGCGACCGTCAGATTCTACGATGTTGATAAAGGTACTAAAATTTCTTATTAGAACGGATTTGTGTGGACGACTGTGATCGTTATCAGTATAGTGATCTGTGAGGACTGTGATCATAATATTCAACTCAGATCGAGCAATCTCTTAGATATCGCACCGATTTACATAGTATATGGAGTGCTATGGCATATACTTTGTGTGTGCATGCTGTTAAAGCTGATGTTCCACGGTGAACTGATACGGAATGTCTCATACATAATGACTGACGACCAACTTTCTGTTGGCTGTTTTCCGTTGCCCTGATGTATGATGTTTCACTTATGTTTGTTCGGGAATTCGTTAGAGCTGAAATGATCTGGATGTTCAAAATGACTGCCAATCAATTTTGTTATTGTTTCCTTCCCTTGCCCTAATTGCATCACGTTTCACCGTTGTGCTGGTTCAGGAATTCACTGGAGATCTACAGGCGTGTACTATATGGATTTGATTGCTAGAGAAGAAACAGCTACCCAAACAACACACCACGTGTTCAGTTCCGTTAATCGCCTCTTCAGAAATACAGTGCACTTTCATGGTAAAGATTCTGTAGAAGTGTCATTTCCCCCTTTGAGGATGAATTTCAGGGTGGATTTCGAACTTGATAAAATTGGTGAGTTTCCTTCACAACTCAGTTCTCAATGCTTTTCTGTTAAAGAGAATTTGGTGGAAAGTTTAGGCCTTCTCCAGTCATGGGTGCGGTGCCTGCTAGAAATGTGGGACACGTAAACAATTCGATGGACATGGACTCCGTCCTTCCATGTGAAACAAAAAAAAATCACTACCAACAGTACATGCCACTGCATTAGCATTGATACATTTTTCGTCTTGTGTTAATTTTTCCTGTGGTGTACAACAATAGAATTGTGATTTTAAATTAACTGCAAAAGGTACTTGTGTGATGTGTGGTATGTATTATGCAGGCTGAAATGGTATGTTTTAGTTCATGTTGTGGAAAATTATGATGGACATGCTTCGTCATAGAATCTCTCTTTATCAGAGCTCAGGCCTTTCATGAGTTGCTCTATTATTCTGAGATTTTTGAAGCTGACGTATTTTCCACATGCATTCAATCTTATCTCGTAGCATCATTAGATTCACGAAGAAATGGAGTACTTATTCGATGTTTTAATAATTTCCTTCATAAATTTCATCGCGCTTAAAATTGTTTTGAACTTAGTATAAAACTAGAATTACTTTTATTTTGGTATAAGGAGGAAGAATTACTTATCTGGCAATGTTTCTCATCTTTCATGTTTCAGTAAATGTCTGTCGATGGGGCTCGGTGACATAACTGCACAGGAATCATTGATGTATTTTTCACGTGAAAGGACTCGTCACGGAAGGGTGAACTGCGGAACTGGGGCTAGTCCATATGATGCACATTTTTTTTTTCGAGCAGAGAGATGTCTAGTCCCTGCCATCCTTAACCACAGGCGACGCGGTTTAGGCCTTGATCCCAAATTCACCTCCCAAATTTACTATACAAAAAGAAGATTCTCTATCACATCAAAATGTCATAACATGCATGAAGTACTAAATATAGATGAAATCAAAAAGTAATTGCACAGGTTGTGCTTTGCGAGACGAACATTTTGATCCTAATTAATCAATTTTTAGATAATTTTTCACAAATACAAACGAAATGCTACATTAATGCAATGATTACGAAGTGACGTCAAACTCCCAAATTCAATCATCCAATTTCAACATCTAAACTACAAGGCCTTATTCAACCAGCTGCAGCCTGAGGCAGCCCCCGTGCCCAACGTGTTAAACGACACACAAACACAACACCGGTTCGGACCCCGGAGCTCGGCATGAATGACCTTTTCCAACCGTTTTTAGCTAGAAAAGTAAATGGTCAGATGCAAATATGCAATTCACCAACCACCTTGCCATGCGTATTGCCACTTGGCACTCCGCTGGGCAATGCGGCGGGGGGCCAACAGGTGAGGCTGCGACTTGTGTCTGTGCGCCGGCCGTCTCGATCGTGGTGTGAAATGCGTGCATTGGCGACGCCCGTGTTTTGTGAGCCTCATAGAGGCACGGGCATGCATGCACGGCCGAAAGGGATACCTGGCAACGTAAAAGGCCGCGTTGTCTCGAGCTTCTACAATTACCGCGGGCGATCGAGCTAGGACTTGAATACAGTTTTTTTATTAAGTTAGTCCACTATGGGGAAAATGCCAATGGCGGTGTAGCTCTAATCAGTCGTTATGACCATACAAAATGGGACAGCAAATTCCTCATTTAATTGTTATTATAATTTTAAAAAGACTTGTAGAAAAAAAAACACTCTAATACATCATGGTACATCAAGGTCAGTTCTATGATCATCCATATGCATACCATGTCCCAATAATCATCTACTCCCTCCGTCCCAAAATATAGCAACGTTTAGATCTTTTCAAAGTCAAACATTTTCAATTTTGATTATAAATAAATAGCAAAATAATCACGAAGACTAATAACAAAAAAATATGTTAGTAGATTTATTGTGAAACCAACTATTATAATATGTAATCTTTTTATTTTAAAAAGATTACTTCTAGAGATATTGTTAGTCAAAGTTTAAAAATTTTGACTTTACAAAAGCTATATTTTGTGACGGAGGAGTTGGTATTTTCTATAAATTTAGTCGGCCTTGAGATAGTTTTTTTTAGAAAAAGGGAGTCTATTTCATTAAGCAAATGAAAGTGTCCCGGCCCCTGCAAAAGCATGAGGCTTGAAAATTATTACAATTTTGCTATTTTGGAGACTCCGTCTCCACATAACACACGTCACAAGCTCAAAAGCTGGTGATAATGAAGGCAAAGCAAACAATCACTTCAAAAGCTCAATCTATTGCTAAACATTCACCCGTGTCTACCGAAAACCTCCATGGATAAGGACTCCAAAAGGCGACACGCCGTTTTTATGGAGCTTCTTTCTTCCTCCTTCTGGAGGAACGCCCATGGCCTAAGATAGTTTGACTTAGAATAGCTCTAGAGGCTAATTTATTTTGGTCCAGAGAAATGATGTAGCTTACACCTAGAGTAATATCGTTACTCTCTCTCAATTATAAATATAGGCCGGAGTAACAATATTATTACGGCTCTAACTCGGGTGCCCGTTCGTTTCTAGTCCAAACTTCTTTTTTGCGTAGGCAAAATTATTTAATAATAACTGCTCATGAAACCTATCGCATTACTGTACTACGTATATGATATCCATATGCAATTCATTCTTTTTTGGGAAAAGTTGCCATTCTTTCTTTTTGATCCCTCCAGGTCCAGGATGATCTCAAATTTCATTCATTCATGCACCTCATGTGCTGTAGAACAAACTAGAGCCACAGGCGCAGTCCTCGTTTGATAAACATCTGACTCGAACCGCCAATGGCGCCGCAGGATTCACGGGACATACCTTCCCCGATCGACACATCAGGCGCAGCCAGCCCGCACCGCAGGCAATTGCGACGCAGCGGCGCACACGTACACGTGACACTATGACCCGGCCGACGCACGTAAGGTTGGACAGCAACGAGGTGGGGTAGGTCGGAAATTCGGATGACGATAATCATCATACTGGCTGCCGGGATTTGGTCCAGTCAAGGACACAAGCATGCGACTCAAAAAAAAAAGAACGAAAAAAAAGGACACAGGCATGCATGCACGGCCGCGCGGTGACGCCAGGCTCAAGGAAGGAGGAGGGAACACCGCAGCTGGGTTTGCGTTGGCACTGACGTCACTCGTGTCCGGTGGATATCTCTTCTCGCCTCCCTGGATATGCCTACCGCCTACCTCTCCGACCTTCGTCGGCAGCTTATGTCGTCGGCCACCTCAAATCGTTATTAATTAAGAAAAATACCGCCAAGCACAACGTTCACCTAAAAAAGACGCAGACAAGCATGGTGGAAAAATCGCTTTCATGCCCTGTTTTTCCTACGTGCAGTCCGTCCTTTTCCGCTCGATTATACTCGAATTCCATTCTCTAGTCCGCCGGAGGAACGCATCCGCACCCCGCTGTCGACGACGGGAGCGCGCGGGGGCCTACCAACCCCCCGCCGGATGTGCGCGCCACCGTTGCGGCTCGCGCGCGCACCGGACCCGCCCGGCAAGGTTCAACGCACCTGGATAGGAATTTAGGATAGAGCGCATCCAGGGCAGGCAGGCCGGCCGGCAGCTAGCTTATTAGCGGCGGGCTGATCCACTGGGCACGTGCTGAATGGCGGCAACTTTCTTTTTTCAGAAAAAGAGGAGATGAACCATGCACCTACCTTGTACTACTGTCTACTGGCTGTCTGGCTGCCTGTCTGTAAGTAAATTAAGTGGACGCATGGGACCATTCGTGTGAATGTCCAAGGTATATTGGAAAGTATTCAGATATATATGCTGGTGGATTTTTAATATTCCAAGCATATCCTGTCATCCTGTGTTGTCGACGGGCAATGGGAGCGTGTATCTGAAATGTCTGCGGATGGGAACAGTTGATCGACAACAGATCAAAGGCCTAATCGCATTGATGTCGATAAAAAAACACGCGGATGACATCACCCACATTTAAATTTTAGGCAGCTGTCCACCGACCCGGGGAATAGATGGATCGGAGCACCGTCACGTTTGGACCGAGGGATTCGTGCGCTCCTCGCGAGAATTTCAGACGCTTGTCCCCGTTGCGGCATCGAGCGTGATCTGAATTTGTCAATGCGGATCAAATCACTTTACATTTCTTCCACGGTCCCAATGCAAGAAATCCCAATGCCGCCACTGTTGTCAGAGCCTGACAGTCAGACGGGCCAAATCTTCATCTCAAAAAAATTGAACCACCAAGAAATTGCCACACATGTCACCCCGTCGCAGGACCTTCCCGAACAACGGCACGGCCGCACGATCCGAACGTGGCGCAAAGCGCAGATGGAGACGGGCACCAGCAGGCAGCTGCAACTGCGGGCCTGAAAACAGTTCCCAAATTCTATCCCCAAATTTACTATGCAAAAAGAAGATTCTCATCACATCAAAATATCATAACATGCATGGAGTACTAAATATAGATGAAATTAAAAACTAATTGCACAGTTTTGTTGTACTTTGCGAGACGAACATTTTAAGCCTAATTAATCAATTTTTGGATAATTTTTCACAAATACAAACGAAATGCTTCAGTAGCAAATGATTACGAAGTGACATCTTACTCCTAAATTCAACCTCCCAATTCTAACATCTAAACACCACCTGCATGAAGGAGGAGGCGCGAGGTGGTCAGAAACATGGAGGTGTCACAGCGACCTCGGCGTCCCATTCGCCGAGATCGGCAGATCGGCGGGGATTTAGTAATATTTCCGCGCGGAAAATGCCCCGACCCCCGGCCAATCTTTTTGACTCTTCTGCTGTGACCGTGAGCGTGAGGGGGGTTGCCGCCGCCGCCGCCGCCGTCTCGTCGCTCGTCGGCCACCAACGCCGAACAGGCGAGGCGAGCGAACGGGGTCAGAGGCTTTTCCACGCGGGGAACCTTCGCGGCAGGCTCGGGCATCCTCATCCCGAGCCCACGAGGCCACGAGCGGGCAGGGGAAGGGGACACGTCGGGCCCACTCGCGAGCGGCCGCCCCCTGAGCTGGGCCGCGCAGCCCATATAAACGTGGCCGGGGCGCGCCACCGCCTTGGTCGCCAAGGAAACAGCTCACGGGCAGTCGAGGATTTATCTACCGGCTGCCAGCCAGCAGCCGCCTTTCGAAACCGGACACGAGCGAGGGGGGAGACGCGGTCTCTGGAGGGAGCCTGGTTTTGAGAGCATCCATCCACCCATCCATCTGGCCGGCGGGTTGGGGATCGATTGCTTTGTGTTGAAGGAGGAGGATGGCAATGGTGGCGGCGGCGGCGGAGGGGAGCGGGCGCGGGCGCGGCAGGGACGCCGAGGCGGAGCTCAACCTGCCGCCGGGGTTCCGGTTCCACCCCACCGACGAGGAGCTCGTGGTGCACTACCTCTGCCGGAGGGTGGCGCGGCAGCAGCTGCCCGTGCCCATCATCGCCGAGGTCGACCTCTACAAGTTCGACCCGTGGGATCTGCCAGGTGAATGCCCCTTCCTCCTCCCCTGCTTTTCTCCTTGCTCTGCTTTGCTCTGTTTTTTTTTCATTCGCTTTATTATGGTTCGAGAGGTAAATCTACTCCTGTTTTATTCCTCGAGAAAAAAAACAATATATATCCTTCGTTATCTTCATGTTCGTGGATCCATTTGTACAAATTTTGGACAAACCTGAACGAATGAATGGCGTTTCTGAACTTGGTGGTGTGTTGGTCTGTTCTGCTTATTCAGAGAAGGCGCTTTTCGGCCGCAAGGAGTGGTACTTCTTCACGCCGCGCGACCGCAAGTACCCGAATGGCACGCGTCCCAACCGCGCCGCGGGGAGGGGTTACTGGAAGGCCACCGGCGCCGACAAGCCGATCACGCCCAAGGGCAGCGCCAGGGCGGCGGGCATAAAGAAGGCGCTCGTGTTCTACTCCGGCAAGGCGCCCAGGGGCGTCAAGACCGACTGGATCATGCACGAGTACCGGCTCGCCGACGCGGACCGCGCCCCGGGCAAGAAGGGCTCGCAGAAGGTGCGCGGCCACGGGCCATTCCACTCCTCTGATTGCATTCTATGGCGTTTGTTTAGTGTTTGACGCGCTGCGCATTCTCTGTTGGGACTGAATTGCTGACATTTTTGTTTGTTGGGTGCTTGCAGCTTGACGAGTGGGTGTTGTGCCGGCTGTACAATAAGAAAAATAACTGGGAGAAGGTGAAGGTGGAGGAGCAGGAGGCGGCGCCGCAGCACCACCGGCAGAGCGGCGGCGAGGTCATGGACGCGCTGGCCGACTCCATGTCCGACAGCTTCCAGACGCACGACTCGGACATCGACAACGCGTCCGGCATGCACAACAGCTTCGGGAACATGGCGCAGGGTGTGCAGGCCATGAGGAACGGCTTCGGCACCGTCACGGTGAAGGAGGACAACGACTGGTTCACCGGCCTTCATCTGGATGAGCTTCAGGCTGCGTCTTACAGCATGGCACAGACGGTGAATCCTAACCCGGTCCAGGTCCAGGCGATGAACCTGGCTGCTGGACAAGGCCATGGCTACTTGCAGTCGATGAGCTCGCCGTCGATGAAGATGTGGCAGACAATCTTGCCACCATTCTGAGAGTTGAGATGGAAAGGGAAAGATATGCTCTTGTAAATAAGGGGGCAATAGGAGCGGCTAGACAGGACTAGAAACAACAAGATTGAAGATTCTGCAAAACTGTTGCTGTAGCTTGTAATGTTTATTCATTTGTTAGATCTATGCACTTGGTAACCTGCTAAAAAATCATCTCCCTTTGCACTTCTTGGTAACTATGAAGTTACTAGTATTGTCATATGGTCAGTCTGAACTGATATTTATCGAGGATGATTCTACAGAACATTTGATCTTTATTATCTGATATTCTTACAGCTATTTCAAGGTCATAAAAAATGGTGTCATTCAGTACACGAGTAAGATGAGACAAATTCACCACTCGAGGTGTTTACTCGCCTGAGATCATCTTATGAATTTACAGTGGGATGACCTCATTTTATCTTCGTAGTAGCTTTTGCATTGGAGAGACAAGTGATACGGAGTATTGAACAACTGAATCCCATTCACTATTCCCTCGAACCAAACACACCTAATGCTAGTCTTGTCAGTTGTCAGTACATGAGTCGTGGCCCATACAATTTAGTGACACTTGCGGCTAGATTAGATAGATACCATGAAAAATAGAAAATGACATTCAAGACACTGACATTTGCGATATGCCTGTTCAGTCGCACACAGGAAGTGATATCGTTTTCCTCAAGGAAATGCGTCATCAATCATCTACACCGTATAGTTTAAAGCAACTTGCATCTGGTTGCAAGATAACGCCAAATCTTCAGGCGTGAGAAGATATACGTAAATGAGCCAGTTGCAATCAGCATCGGTATATCTTCCGGAATATGATGGTAGAAAGGTCTTCAGACCGTACAAGGATAAGCTCTTTGACCTGGACCATGCTATCAGTGGCATGATCTAAGCCACCAGCTCCTAGGCATACTTTAAGCCACTAGGTAGCAATCTAAAGGGTATCTGATAGATTAGATGTTTTCAGATATCAGATGGCTAGATGAGCCTCATCGTCGGAACGCGTCCATGCATAATCGCCATTGATTAATAGCAGGCTGGCCACAACCAACCCAGCTTCAAATCCAATGTGATCTTGTCGTCAGATTCTTCATAGGCACATGCAAAGAAGTAATGCCATCAGAAAGGTTGCAATGACTACATCGGTTGCAAAAGGCCCCAGACAAAAGAAAGAAATATATAGTGGTACATGATGCATCATCCAGAAGAACAAGATAACACAAAATTCTGTATATATAACAAGATAGATTGTAACTGAAACACTTGTATGACATGCCAGTGGCTTCTATACAGAATGGAAGTGCTAAAACTAAAAGATCATATTATGGAACATCGAGTTTCCAGCCATATCGGAATAAGAGGAATCTGGTGCAAACTTGAAACTGCTTATGAATTTATGATTCAAGCGCCAGATAGGCTTAGCGCGGTCCTGTAGAACAGCAATTGGCTGGGCAGAGCTATTAAGTCCTGCTTGTAAACAGAGGCTCGAGATCACTTGCTCTCACAAAGTCAGCCAATTCTGGTGGCAGCTCGGCCCGCCCTTGAAGCTAGAATGTCAAAAATCTCCAGATCAGAAAGCTGTGTCAATCTGCTCTTTGATGTTTTTTTCATCCCATTTTCCCTGATTTCATTTGCAAAATCACCTGTAGCACCCCTTTGATATTAAAAAAAAATAGGTGGGCTTAAGCCCCACATGCCTCAGGAGAAGTTTTGCACAGATATAATTGAACATCTGGTCAGTACAGACTAAAAGCTTGCATGCAAAGAAATACAAATCATATGCATCCACCTGAACATGGCTGGCATTATAATTCGAGTCTTCAACTTATCAATCAAGTGAAAAACATACTATAATCCCCATTTTTCGTGCGGCCAAGTGTCTCTTCGAATGTATAGAGTTCTTTGAGAATAACCATAAGGACCCTCCTATGCCTTTTCATTCTCTTTTATGACTCACCTTTCAGAGCTAACCTTATCACTTTCTGGGAAGCCTGAGAGACACCGAACCACCCTTAGAGCGAACTGAAGCTGATGCCTTGGCAAGCTCTCTGCCTGCAAGCCAAGCCTGTATCATTTCTTCAGTCTTCTGCTCTGGTGAAAAACCCTTGGCTTTCATCTCTCCGTAATACTTTGCCGCCTCCTCTAGTCTTCCGTTTAGGAATAATCCATGTATCAACACAATGTATGCGCTCCGGTCAGGACTCAGCCCATTTGCAGGCATTGCTCTCCATAGCTTCTCCACACTCTCATGCTGCCTCCACCGGCAGAATTTCCTGATCAACATAATGTAAGTGTCCATCTCTGGCTCGCAGTCAACCATTGAGCACGATGTTAAAGCTCTTGGTCTCGAAGGGGAACTCCTTCTGGCTGGACATGAGCAGGTGCTCCGCGTCCTTCATGTTCTTGTACCGGCAAAGCGCGCTCAGGAGGCCGTGGAACTCGGCGACGCCAGGATGGAATCCGAAGCTCGGCAGCGAGCGGAACGCGGCGACGGCGCCAGCGACGTCCCGCGCGGTGCAGTGGCGCCGGATGAGGAGGAGCACCGCGGCCGGGGAGGCCGTCGACGCGCGGCGCATTTTATCGAGCAGGGCGCGCGCGTCGTCGAAGTGGCGGTGCTTGGCGAGGATGGCAAGCATGGAGTGCGACGCGCGCCGCCCTGGCGCGTACCCGGGCTGCGCCGTGGCCCACCGGAACGCGGCGTGCGCGGCGCCGCAGCTGTTGCGGAGGCGCGCCAGAGCGGCCACCACGAGCGGCTCGGACGCCTCGGCGCCACACCGGTCGAGGGCCCGCGCGGCGTCCGCCGCACTGGAGTCCGTGGCCTCGGCCGCCGCGACGACGGCGTCGACCCCGCGGGCGACGTCGGGCGGGAGCTGTTGCTGGTGGTTGTCCGGGAAATAGAAAGGGTCATCCTCGCCGCCGCCGCCGTCTGCGACATGGTCTCCGGAAGAAGAGGCAAGGCGCGAGGCACCGATGCGGAGAGGGCTTAGCGGTTTGGGCAACCCGGTGGAGGCGGAGAGTGGGATCACTCTCGCGAGGACCCTGCGCAACATCGAGGAGGAGGCAGCCGCCACCGGCTTGGTTGTGAGAACGTCTTGTTGGAGAGGACCCCGCTGCTGCTGCTGAACCTTCCTCGGCATTCTGCAATAGTGCCCTCAAAATATTGTGTCACTGACATGTGGACTCGGACCCTGTGGCAGTGACCCAGGCTAGAGAAAGTACTCCCCGCTGCTGAGAAGGAAGATGGACTGATGGAGCGGTAGATGGACATTCAATTCAAAGGGTCGTTCTGCTCTTTCAATAGCAAGGCTATATGGGAAGCCAGGGCGGAGGGTAAGACTATCTCCAACAATACAACTAAAAAAAGATCCATCTCCATCAAAAGGGTACCGCACAGTGAATGCATCCCCACCCAAAAACTCATCATCTCCAACAGCTATCCATACACAGAATCCACCATCCACCGCCAACTCCTCCTCGCCGCACCCTGCTGCTCGCCGCCGACTCCTCCTCGCCGCCGCTGCTCGCTACGCCCCGCTCCCCACCGCTCCTGCCTGGCTGCAGCCCGCAGCACCGCACCTCGCCCCGCTCCC
>OAMR01000305.1:400050-412660 GCA_900205405.1 Echinochloa crus-galli | reverse complement strand
AGTATGGTATACAAGTCCTGCTGAAAAGCGGTGTGAAATCTATAGTCGGTAGCTGCCCTCTCACGGGAATAGCTTCCATTTGAGTGTCTCTTGTGTCATGCCCGCAATGGTCAGGCATGAGTAGAGTTGCTCAAACTCGCGCAAATGCGCGTATGGACTCTCGTCCTTCGTTCCTGAGAACGATTGCTCACGAACCATGGCTATGAAGCCGGGACGTAGCTCATAGCCGGGTGTGGATATGGGATGTGATGATGGTGGTGGCTCCAAACAATCGCCCGTTGGAGCCGAGTGTTGGCGTAAGGTGAGGGTGGAATCCATATGATGGATGATGGTGGGATACACGGACAACTTGGGTTCGGAATCAGAACAACTACCGTTTCCCCGGCAACGGCGCCAGAAAGCTTGTAGATGTGTATAAGAGACAGGATCAAGATTGGCTTTGCAAAGCCGTAGATGTGGAACTGTCTGGTATCATCCGGCACGTTCGAGGTTTTATTCTAAATATTTTCTTCCTTTGTCAGTTTCAGGGAAAATTGACTGGCACGCTCTGGATTCAAACGTTCACGTGTGAAGCTAGCTAATTCGGCTTGCTGTGTGCTTGGCGTGAACTGCAGATTTTACGTCAACAGCGCCGCCTTGTGCCGCTCCTCGATCGGGTGCCGGTAGTCGCCGCCTGCCCACCCGCGCGCCGCCGCAAGCCGCAGCCCTGCCCGCGCTCCTGCCCGCCCGTTGCCACGTGCTCCGCCCGTCGCCGCGCTCCGTCGGCCGCCCGAGGGGTGAGGGCAGAGGAGAGATAAGAGGGGGGGGGGTGAAAAAAAATAGAAAGGTAAACTGGTCAATGACAAGTGGAGCCCATATATCAGTTAAGATGGAAAGGGAAAGGGGAACTGCTGAAGCACCTCCCTCTCCAATGTACTTAAAAATCTGAAAGAGGATTCCCCTATAGCAAAAATAAAGGGCGGCTTCAGCTGCTAGAGTCTTCGGCCTGATACAAGAAGAGATCAAGTTGCGGTGTGTGGCCTGCAGGGAGGACCTGCTGTCGCCTGGAGTTGCTTAAGTTTTCCCATGTTAATGTTTCATGAGCTGTTCGAGTTCGTTTTAATTTATGTAATATGGACGAACTATTGCTTGCTTCTTCTCCTTATATGATGTAGCAGGGTTCCTGCTTTTCTTTCAAAAAAAAAACTGATGGAGCGATCCTGAATCTGCACACACGGACACATCTGAGGAAGGGGGGGAAGTAATGCTTGTTCCTATATAACTTCAAGGTGCTTTGGCCTATTTTTTCAGTAATCAGGCCATTAAATAACTTCTTTCATATATATGCTTTACATAACTGATAGTATGTTGGTCATAATTCTTATACTCGACGCTAAAACAATTATTATTGCTTCCGTTTTAAAAAATTATATGTTTATTTAGGATAGACTGTTTAGTTCATAAATAAATTAATTGATTTATACTAAACATTATATATTTGAGACGGATCACGGATGGAGTATTATGAAATTGGAGATGGTATCAGCACTTTTGTGGGGCAAAAGGTCGCCGTTAGCTCTGACATTATCTTTGACACAAAGATGGCAGAAAGAATATGAGGAAAAAAATCGAAGGATTCGTTGAATGCAAGAGAGATGAATGGTTGAAATCTTAGCGTTTGTCCTCGTCGCACTTAAAGGCTACCCTCGTTCGTGAATCCATGGGGCTCTATCTGTGCCCCCGTTTGACGGAGTGCTTCTAAAATGATAGCTGTTCTAGGAGCGGAAAAATTATTCAGTCTATAGAAAAGTCACAAAGTGGTAGTTCAATTATTTTTATTAAGTATACAGATTTGTTTTTTTAATTACCAGTACAACGCAGACGCTCACACACGCACGCACATCTCTACGAATACACGTAGGCAAATCCTACTCCTATGAGCACATTTGAAGGACTGAGCAGAGCACCGGCAGATCTGGAGATTCCCGAACCGAAGTCACCATTGACGCCTCGTTGTCGAGGGAAACGCTGCTTACCGCTTAACACATAGCGCCGGTACCAGGGTAGCGTCCCACTGGACCGTCCTACCATCGGACTACAACCAATTCGCAAGTATAAAGATTTGGTAAAGTAGAAAATAAATAATATGGGCCGCGCCCATTCCGTGATCGATCAACTGTTAGTGGGCTGCTGATCGGGCTGAGCACCAAAAACCAGAGTAGTTAATAATTGGGCTTAAATAGAGCAGAGTAGAAAACATGTAAACCGTCTTTTTTGTTTAGGGCTGGGCGCTGTTGGCCGTGCGTGCCATTTTCTCTGCAAGAAGCAAAAGAGAGGAGCCCGGCTGATGCTCTAATGATACAACCCGCGAATCCGCTCGCTGTGATTGGTTCTGACCCGTGTTGCAATTTACAACAGCGACTTTGGCCCTTCGCAGTCGCAGCGACAGTCTGGTCCTCGCTTGGGATTGTCACAAGTCACAACCGGGAATCGAGTCAGTAATCTGTGGACTATTCACCATCCGGCAACTCTCCCCTCAAAACATTTTGGAAGCCTCATCCACCTCACCTGCTGGCAACTGCAAGGAAGACGCCCTGCTTTGGTGCTGTCGCCTCCCGATGGCTGATCGCTCTGTAATAGTTGCCTGGTTCTCTAGCATCCCAATAATGTAAACTCACCCATGCACTCGCCTCCCCTCCCCGCCCCTAGTTTTACTTCCTGAACCTGAATGACGTAAGCTTTTGGCTGCCAAATGCCTTAATGAAATTTCAGGTTGACCCTAAAAAAGAAACAGCGACTTCTCTCGTAAGGTCGGAACAGAACTATCAGTATTACATTTTCTGAAACAAAGTCCAAACA
This sequence comes from Echinochloa crus-galli, assembly GCA_900205405.1. Lineage (NCBI taxonomy): Eukaryota > Viridiplantae > Streptophyta > Magnoliopsida > Poales > Poaceae > Echinochloa > Echinochloa crus-galli. The sequence goes on along the minus strand of OAMR01000305.1, from coordinate 409,822 downwards.
CGCCACTTTCATATTGACGGAGTCGTCATGAAATTCGGGGAAATTCATGGATCACCCATCGTGGGGAAAAATCAAAAGACCTGGTCATGAGAATGGGACATAAAGTGATAAAACCTGTGCACATGTTCTATTCATTAGGACTCCAGAAAAGCAGAGACGGTTTTACACTAGTATTAGTCCACCTAGCAAATTAAGGTGTTCATACCACACCTGACACTTTTGGTGGCACAACATATCTGATGATCCGAAATATATAATAAATGGCCTAGGTACGTACTCATGGCCACAGACCTTTTCTTTTCGAGCTGGACCTTGAGCCATGCCTTATTATAGTCCTCGTAGCCGCGGCAGCTACCCTCTTCTCTTTGCCGCCGCCATCATCGTTGTTGCCAGCAAACTCGGAGATGGCCTATGCCACCAGGACGACAAGGCCGCTCTGCTCCGCCTCAAGAAGGGCTTCCAATTCGACAATGCGCTTTCACAGCTATCCTCCTGGGAGGCGAGCCCTGCACCCGACTGCTGCACCTGGCAAGGCATCACATGCGGCGGCGACGCCTTTGGCACGCCGGGTGTCGAGGCGGTTGTTTCACTGGACCTCGCCGATCTCACCATCTCCGGTAACCTCAGCTCTGACCTCTTTGCGCTCACGTCGCTTCGCTTCCTTAGCCTTGCCAACAATGACTTCAGAGGAATCCCCCTGCCAAGCGATGGCTTCGAGCGGCTCAGCAGCCTCACCTACCTCAACCTCTCCAGTTGTGGCTTCGTCGGCCAAGTGCCCAGCAGCATAGCTTCCCTCCGCAACTTGGAGACCCTTCATCTCTCTGGTGCCTTCACCTGGGACACTGCTCAGAACCGAGCGATTCCATACCTAGAGCTAAAAGAACCTACTCTCGACACCTTGATCACCAAATTGAGCAGCCTCCAGAGGCTATATCTTGATTATGTTAACATTTCTGTTGCTAATGCCGATGCTAATTCCAGTTCCAGCCATTTCCTTCGAGAGCTGAGGCTGTCAGACTGCCGGGTCACCGGTCCTATTGCAAGTTCTCTTATTCCAAAACTACGGTCCCTCTCAAAACTGGTTCTTGAAGACTGTGTGTTTAGCCATCCTATGATGAATTCCTTCACTGGATTTGATAAATTGTCTTCCCTGTCGGTTCTTAGCCTCAGCTACTCTGGGCTGACAGGAACCTTTCCTTCATCAGGGATATTTTCCATCAAGACCTTAAAAGTGCTCGACTTGTCAGGAAATACCATGCTGCACGGAGAGCTGCCTGAGTTCACGCTAGGCAGTGCTTTAGAGAGTTTGGTGCTTTCCGGCACAATGTTCTCCAAAAACATACCGGAGTCTATTACCAACCTCCACAATCTCGTTACACTGGACCTTTCCAGCTGCCTCTTCTATGGACCTATGCCATCCTTTGCTCAATGGACGATGATTCAGGAGGTAGATTTGTCAAACAACAATCTCACTGGATCGTTACCTTCTGATGGGTACAGTGCTCTACGTAACCTCACCGGGATTAATCTTAGTAACAACTCGCTCTCTGGTGAGATACCTGCGAATTTGTTTTCTCACCCTTGTTTGCTGCAGTTGGACCTCATTCAAAATAATTTCACTGGACACCTTCTGCTGCATCCAAATGCGTCTTCTAGGTTGCAGTATCTTTTTCTTGGTGAAAATAATCTGCAAGGGCCGATTCCAGAGTTATTGCCCAAGCTCTCGGGACTCACAAGGTTGAATCTCGCGTCCAATAATCTCACGGGTACCATGGATCTAAGTCTGATCAAGAATTTGAGGAACCTCTCTCTTCTCTACCTATCCGGCAACAGGCTGTCTATTCTTGAGAAAGGTGATGCCAGGTCTTATGTTGGATATCCCAATATTGTGTCCTTAGGGCTGGCATCATGCAACTTAACAAAGCTTCCTGCATTCTTGATGTACAAGAATGAAATCGAAAGTTTGGACCTCTCAGACAACAGCATTGCTGGGCCCATACCTGATTGGATTTGGAGAGCTGGAGCAAATGATTTCTACTACATCAACCTCTCCCATAATTTATTCACCAGTATCCAGGGCGATATATTGGCACCTGCATATCTCTCCCTAGATCTCCATTCTAACATGATTGAGGGCTCTCTCCCTGTTCCCCCACCGAACACTTCGTTCATGGACTGCTCCAGCAACCATTTCACTCACTCGATTACAACAAAGTTTCTGTCAGGCCTGACTAATGCGAACATCCTGTCATTAGCGAACAATATGCTCACAGGAGAAGTCCCACCTATGATTTGCAACTCAAGCAATCTCGAGGTTCTTGACCTTTCATTTAACATTTTGGGTGGTTTAATACCACCCTGCCTGCTACAGGAGAACAAGAGCATTGCTGTGTTGAACTTGAGAGGTAACACGTTCTGGGGATCACTTTCCCAAAATATTAGCAGAGGGTGTGCACTTGAGACGATAAATCTTAACGATAACAAGCTGGAGGGCAAGCTGCCAGAATCTCTGGTCAACTGTAAGATGCTACAGGTTCTAGATGTTGGGGACAACCAGATGGTGGATACTTTTCCAAACTGGTTAGGAGACCTCCCACAGTTGAGGGTGCTTGTTCTCCGATCAAATAGGTTCCATGGCCCAATTACCATTTGCGACCGAACAAGTTTCTTTCCAATGTTGCAAGTCTTTGATATATCTTCGAACAGTTTCAATGGCAGTTTACCGGCACGGTGCTTGAAGAGACTGAAAGCAATGATCAACTCTTCCCAAGTTGAAAGCCAGGCTCAGACTATCAGGTACCAGTATTCAATTGACAGATATTACGAGAACTCTGTCACTGTGATGCTCAAGGGGCTGGATGTGACGTTTGTAAGGATCCTATCTACCTTCAAATCCCTTGATGTCTCGAACAACAACTTTGATGGCACCATACCCAGTGAAATCGGCGACCTCAAGCTTCTCAAAGTGCTCAACCTATCAAGTAACACATTTTCCGGTGGGATCCCTTCCCGGATGTCAATCTTGGTGCAGCTGGAATCACTGGACCTCTCTCACAACCAGCTCTCAGGAGAGATCCCCACGGGCATGGCATCCCTTACTTTTCTTGAGGTCCTGGACCTATCTTACAACCATTTGTCTGGGAGGATTCCGCAATCTGGTCAGTTTTTTACTTTCCCGAACACGTCCTATGCAGGGAACGACGGACTGTGTGGGAGTCCACTTTCTCGTCAGTGTGACGAGCCTGGGTCAAGCATTAGAGATGATGGCAACAATGATTCTGCGAACTGGGATGTTCTGTCTGTTGAGCTAGGCATTGCTTGTGGCTTGGCAGCTGTGACTGGATATTTGCTGTTTTCAAGCCGAGGGAGACGGTGGTTTACTACATATATTGACTCTTTGTTGCTGCATGTCCACTATTGCTACAATCGCTGCTAGGCGTGGGTGCAGCTGCTGGCATTTGCTAGTGATTAACGCTGCTCTCCTCATTTCTCAGCCACAAACAACAAACAGCGATGTATGGCTAGCATTGTAATGCTTTCAAGATAATTGTTTGCCTTATATGCCGAATATCTTGTACTCCATGTGTGCACAGCATCTGGCCCGCACCCTGACGTGGGTATTGTAGAGGAAGAAGATAAAACTGCTTGTAAAGCTGCAGAGCACAAATGGATGAGAATAATTTCTTCAGTGCATCTCAAAGATTTATGTATCAAATCAAACAGATGAAAGTGTAGATACAACTATTAGTTTTACAGTGTATGAAAGACATGCTAATTACAGATGGGAAGGCTGTAAGACAATGAACATCGGAAACATAACTACACGGTAGTCACAAACTGCAGTATAATCAGGAATTATGGTACAGTCTGGAGGCACGGAATTTATGAATAGGATTTGCCTACATCCACATAAATAAATTTCACGCCTCTAGTCCTGTTAAAAAAATCTGGCCACTAAACCGTCCCTAATACTTAATAAGTAATATCAGAGGTGCATTCTTGAATATTTAGAACCCACAAAGCACAAGCACTACAACAGAAACACTAATACTGCATTACTTACTACAGATAATGTCAAAGCATATGAACAGCATATGGATTTTCTTGATGATTAGAATACTCAAGTTACTGTCGAACCGAAAATTCAGCCTTCTTTTTTTTGTGGATTTTCAAACAGTCAAGAAACGTCACCAGCTGCAGTTAATCTCTTCTATGAAAAAAAGTTTGAAGTGATAATATAATGAGAGGAAGTATGAACATGGTGGAAATTGGAAAGTGCTTACAATTTAAGTGCCAGGGGCAGGCTTCATAAGCATGTTCCTCACACCTGGACAACAGCAGTTGGATGGACACAACTACTAACCCCTTTTTGCTTGTAATGTCCTCGAGATCACTTCCTCTTACAATGTGGAGCCAGTCCAATTTTGTTGCAGCTAGACCCAGTATGGTCCTCCTTGGAATCTACAGCCTAATGATCTATGGATGGTACCTGCTCTTTGGAGCATCTGAGAAACATGAATAGCAAAATCTTCAAATCAGAAAGCTAAATCAAGCTGTTCTTTCTTTTCTCCATCTCAGTATCCCAGATTTCCTTTTGCAAAATGACCTCTAGTGACCTTCAACATTAATGGAAGCATTCAAGTGGGTGTAAACCCTCCATGCCTCAGGAAAAGTTCTGTAGGCCAAAAATTGAATATCTCGTCGGTGCAGACTGAAAGGTACATGTGAAGAAATACAGAAAATCTCATGCATCCACCTATGTTTGAACAAGTTGAACATGGCTTGGCATTGTAAGTCCAATTTTCAACTTACGGATCAAGTGACGAATTACTAGGCAAAACATACAATTGCCCCATTTTCCGTGCAGCCAGTGTCACTTCAAACTTTAGCAGTTCTTCAGAAATAACAATATGCACTCTCATATCCTGTATTTACTTATTTTTATGGTTCTTCTTTCAGAGGTAGCCTTAACCTTATCACTTTCCGGGAAGTACCAGACAATGAAACACCCTGGGAGAAATCTGACTTTTATACTTAGCAAGCTCTCTGCCTGCAAGCCAAGCGTGTACACTTTGCCGGCTCTGGTGAAAGGCCCTTCGCTTCCATCTCTTCGTAATACTTTGCTGGCTCCTCTAGCCTCCCATTAGGAATAACCTGTGTATCAAAACAATGTACGCACTCTAGGGCTCAGCCATCTTCAGACATTGCAGTCCATAGCTTCCCTACACTCCCATGATGCCTCCAACGGCAGAATTTCCTAATTAACACGAATAGGTATCCAACTATAGCACACAACACACCTCTTTCCTCTTATCCAACAGATCAAAAACCTCAATGGGGTTCCTAGCAACATTAAGCAACACATGAAAGGTCCTTACGGAAGGAGATATTCCCTTGGTAACATAGCATCAAACATTTCCATTGCTTCCTGAACCCGACAAGCCTTGCAAAGAGGACCAATGAAAGAGTTATAAGTGGCTGTGTCCGGGGCAACCTTCTTGTCATCCATAGTCCAGACAAGCATCTTTGCGTCCTCCAGACCTCCACACAACGTCCCTTTGCTAGTGCATACACAACTGCATTATACACTTTCTGATCTGGTGCAATTGCAGCCTCCTTCATGAGGTTGACAAAGTCCAAGCTCCCAGATTTTGAGAAGCGTGAGATCATGCTCCCCTACAACTACAACACACCGTCCCTGCCAATGCCCAAATTTTCCATCCCGTTCCGAAACCTCTTCACCTCCCGCATGCTGCAGACAATGCTGAACGCCCTTGAAGCTCTTGGTCCCGAAAGGAGCTCTCCTTCTGGCTGAACATGAGCAGGACCTCCACGTTCTGCACATTCTTGTACCAGCAAAACGCTTGGAACTCGGCGACGCCCGGATGGAAACACGGCGACGGCGACCGATACGCCCCTTGCAGGCGCAGTGGCGCCGGATGGGGAGGAGCATCGCGGCCGGGGAGGCCGTCGACGCGGCGCATTTAGTCGAGCAGGGCGCGCGCGGCGTCGAAGCGGCGGTGATTGGCGAGCATGGAGTGGGACGCTCGCCGCCCCGGCGCAATTACCCGCGGGCCACCGGAACGCGTTGTGCGCGGCCACCACGAGCGGCTCGGACGCCTCGGCTCCGCACCGGCCGCCGCATTGGAGCCCGTGGAGCCTCGGCCGCCGCGACGGCGGCGTCCACACTCGGGCGGGAGTTGCTGCTATTGCTGGACCGGGAAGGCGAAGGGATCATCCTCGCCACCGCCGCCGCCGCCGTCCGCGATGGGATCTCCTGAAGAAGTGGACAATTTGCGAGGCCTCGGTGAGGAGAGGTATATCCGTCTGGGGAACCTTTGCGCCGTATCTCTGGGGGGCTAGTTACGCCGTGTCAGGCAGCTGTTGGAGAAGCTCCAAAGCTTTCGCTTCGTCTTAGAATTGCCCGGCGCTGGAGAAGGAGAGCCTCCACACGCCTGCAGCTTCCAGCCAGGTATGCTCGGTTTGGTGGTAGGGGGCAGACGGCAACAGTTTAGAAAGGAGAGTCTCGTTGATAGGTCAAAGACTCGGGAAGAAGCCTAGAGGACAACTGCCTCCATGACATGGTTCTCTCCCTCCCACCTCCTGGGGCAACGAAGCCTACCATTCCATCCCGCCGCCAGCTCTCACCCGCACAGCCTAATCGCCCTCCTCCTCAGGCACCAAGACAGGAGGCGCCAGCTCCTCCAAATCCACGCCCAGCTCATTGCCCACAAGGTGTTCGACCGAAGTCCCGCGCCGTGGCGCGCGCTCCTCAAGGCCTATTCCCACGGCCTTTTCCCCCAGGAGGCCCTGCACCTCTTCAGGCACGCCCGAAGACACCTGGCTGATGACACATTTGCCTTTGCATTCACACTCAAGGCTTGCGCAGGTCTAGGGTGGCCACGTGTTGGCGCCCAGCTCCATGGGCTTGTGATCAGGAAGGGTTTTGAGTTCCATGCCTATGTGCATACTTCCCTCGTCAACGCGTATGTTGTATGCAGGTGTTTGGTCGAAGCACAGAGGGCGTTCGATGAAATGCCCATCAAGAATGCGGTCACTTGGAATGTGATGATCACTGGGTTTGCTGGGTGGGATGAGGTTGAGCATGCACGGATTCTTTTTGAGCGTATGCCCTGCAAGAATGTTGTCTCGTGGACCGGGCTGATTGATGGGTATACACGTGCTCGTCTTTATGCAGAGGCCATAGCTCTCTTCTGCCACATGATGGCAGGAGGCATTAGCCCGAGCGAGATAACTGTTTTAGCAGTGATTCCTGCAATATCTAATTTTGGAGGGATCCTTATGGGTGAGATGCTGCATTATTCCAGTCTTCAACTTATCAATCAAGTGAAAAACATACTACAATCCCCATTTTTCGTGCGGCCAAGTGTCTCTTTGAACGTATAGAGTTCTTTGAGAATAGCCACAAGGACCCTCCTATGCCTTTTCATTGTCTTTTATGACTCGCCTTTCAGAGCTAACCTTATCACTTTCTGGGAAGCCTGAGAGGCACCGAACCACCCTTAGAGCGAACTGAAGCTGATGCCTTGGCAAGCTCTCTGCCTGCAAGCCAAGCCTGTATCATTTCTTCAGTCTTCTGCTCTGGTGAAAAACCCTTGGCTTTCATCTCTCCGTAATACTTTGCCGCCTCCTCTAGTCTTCCGTTTAGGAATAATCCATGTATCAACACAATGTATGCGCTCCGGTCAGGACTCAGCCCATTTGCAGGCATTGCTCTCCATAGCTTCTCCACACTCTCATGCTGCCTCCACCGGCAGAATTTCCTGATCAACATAATGTAAGTGTCCATCTCTGGCTCGCAGTGCAACTCTTTCATCTTATCTAACAGATCAAACACCTCAACGGGGCTCCTGGCCACATTAAGCAAAGCATGAAAGGTCCTCACTGAAGGAGACAGCCCCCTTTGTAACATAGCATCAAGCATTTCCATTGCCTCCTGAACCTGTCGAGCCTTACAAAGAGGGCCAATTAGAGAGTTAAAAGTGGCTGTGTCTGGGGCAACCTTCTTCTCCTCCATAGTCCGGACAAGCGTCTTTGCTTCCTCCACACAACGCCCCTTTGCTAGCGCATACACAACTGCATTGTACACTTTCCGATCTGGTGTAATGCCAGCCTCCTTCATGCGGTTGAAGAGCTTCATAACAGAGTCCAAACTCCCAGTCTTTGAGAAGCATGAGATCATGCTCCCATACGACACAACGTCCCTGTCAATGCCCAAATTCTCCATGGCACTCCAAAACCTCTTCGCCTCTCGAACGCTGCAGATAATGTTGCACCAACCATTGAGCACGATGTTAAAGCTCTTGGTCTCGAAGGGGAACTCCTTCTGGCTGGACATGAGCAGGTGCTCCGCATCCTTCATGTTCTTGTACCGGCAAAGCGCGCTCAGGAGGCCGTGGAACTCGGCGACGCCAGGATGGAATCCGAAGCTCGGCAGCGAGCGGAACGCGGCGACGGCGCCAGCGACGTCCCGCGCGGTGCAGTGGCGCCGGATGAGGAGGAGCACCGCGGCCGGGGAGGCCGTCGACGCGCGGCGCATTTTATCGAGCAGGGCGCGCGCGTCGTCGAAGCGGCGGTGCTTGGCGAGGATGGCAAGCATGGAGTGCGACGCGCGCCGCCCCGGCGCGTACCCGGGCTGCGCCGTGGCCCACCGGAACGCGGCGTGCGCGGCGCCGCAGCTGTTGCGGAGGCGCGCCAGAGCGGCCACCACGAGCGGCTCGGACGCCTCGGCGCCGCACCGGTCGAGGGCCATTGCGGCGTCCGCCGCACTGGAGAACGTGGCCTCGGCCGCCGCGACGACGGCGTCCACCCCGCGGGCGACGTCGGGTGGGAGCTGCTGCTGGTGGTGGTCCGGGAAATAGAAAGGGTCATCCTCGCCGCCGCCGCCGCCGTCTGCGACGTGGTCTCCGGAAGAAGTGGCGAGGCGCGAGGCACCGATACGGAGAGGGCTTAGCGGTCTGTGGAACCCCGTGGAGACGGAGGAGAGCGGGATCGCTCTCGCGAGGATCCTGCGCAACATCGAGGAGCCACAGCCAGCCGCCGGGTGGCCAGTTCCACACGCCTGCAGCTCCCAACCAAGGTTTGTTGGTGCTTGGTAGAAGGCAGACGGCAACAGGCCAACATTTTAGAGAGGAGAGTCTAGTACTCTAGTTGATAGGTCTAAGGCTGGGGAAGAAGCAAGTAGTAAGTACTACTGCCTCCATGACATGGTTCTCTCCCTCCCACCTCTTGGGGCAACGAAGCCTACCATTCCGTCCCGCCGCCAGCTCTCACCTGCACAGCCTAATCGCCCTCCTCCTCAGGCACCAAGACAGGAGGCGCCGGCTCCTCCAAATCCACGCCCAGCTCATTGCCCACCAGGTGTTCGACCGAAGTCCCGCGCCGTGGCGGGCGTCAAGACCGACTGGATCATGCACGAGTACCGGCTCGCCGACGCGGACCGCGCCCCGGGCAAGAAGGGCTCGCAGAAGGTGCGCGGCCACGGGCCATTCCACTCCTCTGAGTGCATTCTATGGCGTGTTTGATGCGCTTTGCATTCTCTGTTGGGAACTGAATTGCTGACATTTTTGTTTGTTGCGTGCTTGCAGCTTGACGAGTGGGTGCTGTGCCGACTGTACAATAAGAAAAACAACTGGGACAAGGTGAAGGTGGAGCAGGAGGCGGCGCCGCAGCACCACCGGCAGAGCGGCGGCGAGGTCATGGACGCGCTGGCCGACTCCATGTCCGACAGCTTCCAGACGCACGACTCGGA
>OAMR01000305.1:374143-396641 GCA_900205405.1 Echinochloa crus-galli | reverse complement strand
CGCGCGGCGCAGTGGCGCCGGATGGGGAGGAGCATCGCGGCCGGGGAGGCCGTCGACGCGGCGCATTTAGTCGAGCAGGGCGCGCGCGGCGTCGAAGCGGCGGTGATTGGCGAGCATGGAGTGGGACGCTCGCCGCCCCGGCGCAATTACCCGCGGGCCACCGGAACGCGTTGTGCGCGGCCACCACGAGCGGCTCGGACGCCTCGGCTCCGCACCGGCCGCCGCATTGGAGCCCGTGGAGCCTCGGCCGCCGCGACGGCGGCGTCCACACTCGGGCGGGAGTTGCTGCTATTGCTGGACCGGGAAGGCGAAGGGATCATCCTCGCCACCGCCGCCGCCGCCGTCCGCGATGGGATCTCCTGAAGAAGTGGACAATTTGCGAGGCCTCGGTGAGGAGAGGTATATCCGTCTGGGGAACCTTTGCGCCGTATCTCTGGGGGGCTAGTTACGCCGTGTCAGGCAGCTGTTGGAGAAGCTCCAAAGCTTTCGCTTCGTCTTAGAATTGCCCGGCGCTGGAGAAGGAGAGCCTCCACACGCCTGCAGCTTCCAGCCAGGTATGCTCGGTTTGGTGGTAGGGGGCAGACGGCAACAGTTTAGAAAGGAGAGTCTCGTTGATAGGTCAAAGACTCGGGAAGAAGCCTAGAGGACAACTGCCTCCATGACATGGTTCTCTCCCTCCCACCTCCTGGGGCAACGAAGCCTACCATTCCATCCCGCCGCCAGCTCTCACCCGCACAGCCTAATCGCCCTCCTCCTCAGGCACCAAGACAGGAGGCGCCAGCTCCTCCAAATCCACGCCCAGCTCATTGCCCACAAGGTGTTCGACCGAAGTCCCGCGCCGTGGCGCGCGCTCCTCAAGGCCTATTCCCACGGCCTTTTCCCCCAGGAGGCCCTGCACCTCTTCAGGCACGCCCGAAGACACCTGGCTGATGACACATTTGCCTTTGCATTCACACTCAAGGCTTGCGCAGGTCTAGGGTGGCCACGTGTTGGCGCCCAGCTCCATGGGCTTGTGATCAGGAAGGGTTTTGAGTTCCATGCCTATGTGCATACTTCCCTCGTCAATGCGTACGTTGTATGCGGGTGTTTGGTCGAAGCACAGAGGGCGTTCGATGAAATGCCCATCAAGAATGCGGTCACTTGGAATGTGATGATCACTGGGTTTGCTGGGTGGGATGAGGTTGAGCATGCACGGATTCTTTTTGAGCGTATGCCCTGCAAGAATGTTGTCTCGTGGACCGGGCTGATTGATGGGTATACACGTGCTTGTCTTTATGCAGAGGCCGTAGCTCTCTTCTGCCACATGATGGCAGGAGGCATTAGCCCGAGCGAGATAACTGTTTTAGCAGTGATTCCTGCAATATCTAATTTTGGAGGGATCCTTAGTGGTGAGATGCTGCATGGCTATTGTGAGAAGAAGGGTTTCGTGTCAGATGTCCGGGTTGGGAATTCACTCATAGACCTGTATGCTAAGATTGGCTCTGTGCAAAACTCACTGAAGGTGTTCAATGAAATGCTGGATAGAAGAAACTTGGTGTCATGGACATCGATAATTTCAGGTTTTGCAATGCATGGGTTGTCAAATGAGGCAGTTGAGCTGTTTATAGAGATGAGAAGAGAAGGGATTAGACCCAACAGAATCACCTTCTTGAGTGTCATCAGTGCTTGCAGCCATGGGGGGCTGGTGGAGCAAGGATTAGCATTTTTTAGAAGCATGGTTTATGAGTACAATATAAATCCAGAGGTCAAACATTTTGGGTGCATCATAGATATGCTAGGTCGGGCTGGACGGTTGACTGAAGCTGAGCAAATAATTGAGGGGTTGCCTGTGGAGGTTAATGCAGTTGTATGGAGGACACTGTTGGGTTGTTGCAGTAAGTACGGAGAAGTTGAGATGGGGCAGAGGGCGATAAAGAAGATACTAAACTTACAAAGAGAATCTGGAGGTGATTTTGCAGTGTTGTCTAATATGCTTAATGAGCTTGGTAGGTTCCGTGATGCTGAACAAGCACGAAAGCTAGTAGATGAGAGGAAAACTCTTAAGGTTCCTGGGCTTGCTTTGGTTGGTGAAATTCAGTAGTTAACATCAGTTGTTCAGTATGATAAGAACTAAACTTGGGAGGAAGCTCTCTCAATTTTCGTTGCAACCTTACTACTTTAACAGTCTCCTAATGGTGGGTTATTGCACTCTTTTCGCCTTTTATTTTCCATGCAAAGACACCATAATGTTTCTTGGCTACCAAATTTATTGTTACAAATGATATGGCCACAAGCCCACAATCCCATATTTGACCCTAGTCCTCTCCTTGTGCCATCTCACCTCCTTTTCTTTTTCTGTCATGACTCATGATAGGCATGCTGTATTTGTTCACTGGTTTACACCTTCAACATGACTGCTTCACAGTACAATTGTTTGTTGGACCTTTACTTATCTTCTGATTGCTTGCAGGACGCAGGTGAACTGAATGACATGTCCAGCTTTTGCTCCGCTTTAACTGTCTCATATTGAATGATGGAAGTAGTAAAGAAGATCCATGCTTATCTCATTTTTCTAGCCCGCGCAGTTGTCAGTATGTAATGTCCAAGGTTATCAGATCTTGTGATCTTCAGCAATCAGATCTAGTGTTTGCAAATAAAGTATTTGAGCAGATCGAATCACCAACATTTTTCTGGAATACTTTACTCAGGGGACTTGCTCAGAGCAATGCACCAAAAGATGCTGTTTTCTACAAGAAAGCTCAGGAAAAACATATGCCAAGCAACCTGACATTTCCATTCGTATTAAAGGCTTGTGCAAAAAAACTTGCGCTCAAAATGAAGGCATGCACAACCATATAATTAAACTTGGATTTTTCTGGACATCTTTGTTTCCAATTTGCTGATGCATCTCTATGCTGCTTGCGGTGATATGGTCTGTGCAAGATCTATCTTTGATGAGATGCTAGTTAAGGATGTCATGTCCTGGAATTCCTTGGTGGAAACAGTAAGCACATTAGACTAAAAGAGGTTCTAGCATTATTCAAGTTAATGCTGGATGGAGAAGTGCAAGCTGATAAAGTTACGATGGCCAAGGTGATTTCTGCTTGCACTCATCTAGGAGACTGGGAGCATGGCGGATTGCATGGTTAGGTACATAGAGGGTCATTGTATTGAGGTGGATGTGTACTTGGGATATACTTTTATCGAACACTATGGTAGAATTGGGTAGGTGCTATTAGCTGAAATGGTGTTCTTTCACATGAAGGATAAGAACACCATGACATTGAATGCTATGATCACCACATATGCAAAAGGAGGGAATTTGGTCTCAGCGAAGAAAATATTCTATCAAATTCCTAGCAAAGTTTTGATTTCATGGAGTTCTATGATATGTGCATACTCACAGGCCTTTGGAGCCCTTCGGGCAGATGCAGAGAGCAAAGGTGAAACCAGATGCTATCATGATTGCCACTTTGCCGGTGTACTTTCTGCTTCTGCACATTTGCATGCACTTGATCTGGGTAAGTGGGTTCATGACTGAGAGGAGAAACAATACTAAAGCCGACATCAATATGCAGAGCACTCTGATCGACATGTATAAGTGCGGGAGCATGAGGGAGACACTACGAATGTTCTGAGAAATGAAAGAGGACACGCCCAGCATGGAAGTCATTGGTAGTAGACCTAGCAAACAATGGGTTTGAGGATGATGCACTGAACATTTTTCGGAGTATGGCGCTAATAGGCAACTAGTTCAGGAAGGTCTTGAGCACTTCTTTCCGAAAGGAGGTCTTGAGCACTTTGAAAGCATGAAATCGATTCGCAACTTGGCACAGCAGATGAGCATTAACGGTGCATCGTCAATCTCCTCGGCCGTGCTGGTCAGCCGGAAGGGCCACAGAGATTCATCACTGAGATGCCTATTCCTCCTGACCCTATGGTTTTGAAAATACTGCTGGGAGCGTGCAAGACACGGTGATGTAGCTATTGCAGAGGTGGTCACCAATCGCCGGCCTTCGGTGTAATTGATCCAACTAGCTCTGCATGCGTGCTTGTAAATTTTATAGAGGCCTGTTTTCCAGTTCATGTTACAGGGTCACTTCATTGACCCAACTCACCAACTTTTCCGATAGAACTCTGGATATTCCGTCGACTTACATTCTTGCTCAGGCCATTTCTTATTTAATGTTCCGGTTTACGAACAAACTAGAATAGCAAATACATTTTTTTCTTTGTCCACGAAAAACAATGTGACCAATTGGAACAACAAACGTCGTGCAAAATCAATTGAAGACAAAACTTCCTGAACAATAACAAACATAAGTGCCAATGTAAATCAACTCATGAAATAATCCAAAACATTGAGGACACGCCAATCTCATTGGAAAGGTGAAAAACAAGACGGCAGACTAACTTGCCAAGGTCTAAGATAGGATCCGAGAAGGCTAGTTGACAGAACTATATATCTCTATGGTGCAGAGGGCATTCAGCGCTTCCCACCGCCACCACCGATCTTTGGGCCTTTAGGACCCTTCTGTGCAGCACCACCCTTGTTTTGTGCCTTCTGAGATTTCGCCACCTCCGCCTTCTTGGCCTTCTTCTCGTCCTTGGTCTTCTTAATGCGCTCCTTGATCTCACTGCAAATGTAAACACATCAAATAAATACCATGCAGGACCATAATAAAACAATACGTACCAATATAGTGCTTACAAGGATAAGCATCCATTAAGGGTACGAAAAAAACATTTCAATATAAAACAATACTGATACAAATTTCCTAGAGTAAAATTATGACAACTGCCAGGAAAAGCAATGTAGAAAGATAGAAAATGTACCGCAGAGCAGCCTCTCTAGCAGCATCACGAACTTCAGGCTTCTCACTTCTCTTCTTTTGGATAACTTCCAAAGTGGCACCAACAATTGAGCGTGAGTATGGCTTCTTGGTGGTGCGACGCCTCTTCTTGACAGCTTCAGCATGAATGTCCTGCAGTTTCACATTTAATAACAGCATCGTAAGGAATATAACACCATGGCAAGAAACAAATGACTAATAGGATAGCAAAGGAGTTATAGTAATCCATTACAGCTAACTCAGCATTATGGCAAAGCAATCAAATAAAATTCAGCCAAACAGGACTTTATATCCAAGTTTTGACATAAAATGGACCACCTCATTTTGGCAAATCAAATACATGTGTACTGGTATACAACTGAAACTCCAACAAGGGGAAATGCCATGACAAATGGCATTGGTGTTTCAAAATGCTGATTGCATTACCTATGAAGCTTGTTTTTGCTTCACATAGAACAGAAATCACCACGAAACCATCATTTTAATGATATTTAAACAATCAGCAGTATGGTTGAATCCATTGAATGCACATTATTACACGAATGGATTACAGAAAGAACAAACAAAGGGTATACAGCTAAAATTAAATACCTTCTTGTGCTGCTTCCTGTACATAGCTGTCCAGGTAAGCTTCGCAGGCTTCAGACGGTTGTGGAAGTAACGCTTGCATTTTGAGTTGGCGAAAAGGAACACCTGCCAAAGGGAAAAATAAATAAATCTGTTAGATAAATTTCCAGCTGTTGGTAGTAATAACCTCCCAACATCAGAAATAGAGTACCTGCGAATCAGCACGAATGAACCTGATACCCTTCCCTGGATATATCTTCTGGCCACTAAAACGGCAGAGTTCAGTCCTGCAAACAAAGAAAAGGAACTCCTGAGATCGTTGTGGTCAAGATAGAATAATGCTAAATGTTAGTAATTAACAAAAACATAGGGTACTATGCAGTTTATGTTGACTAATTAACATCCTGGGATGATTAAACAAAAAGCATGTAAAAACATTGCAACAATTCTATAAAATGAATAACTTACTTAAGAACCATCTTGTCGGTCTTAGGGAACTTTCACAAGCTCCTGCCTGGATGTCATAAGCAACAAACATGAGAATCGCGACCTATCTTTAAAGAACAGAGCAAAATATATGTATAGCAAGACAATACGCCAAACATCCATGAACTGGACCGTTGCAAATTCAGTATATGAGAGGAAATTATTGGGCGACTACTGGCAGTAAAAACATGAGGTAAAATCTCTACTGCAAAGCGGGTTCCCTTGTCATTTTAGCACACAAAAATAGGCTACCATGCAATCGAAATAGCTATAGCGCCTCAGTACTTGTGCTATGATTCAAATGAGCCTAATAAAACCAACAGATTGTGACAACCACCTACAACACAAGCAGGCCCAGCATAGGACATGGGTGCAAACCCGATAATTTTTGCAAACAAAAACGAAGCTATACTATATCGTAACTGGGTGGGATCCGAATACAAATAGGGTTTGGAGTGCTCCGTTTCGCACACAGGAAGGGAAGAGAAGGTGAGGGATACCTGGTGGGCGCACGTCGCCGGCAAACCGGGCAATGGAGGGGAAGGCCGGAGGGAGCAGCGCACGGCGGCTGCTTGGGGAGCCGGGAGGGAATAAAAGGAGGCGGCTAGGGTTCGGGCAACCTTTTATATGGCCGAGGTGTGGGACGGGGAGGGGATGCGGGCCCTTAACGGGCTGATCTGTTAAACGGGCCGTGCCAGGGCACGCCTTTCCTTCTTAGCGGGCCCCGGCCTGTTAGGCCGTGTGTAAAGGCAGCGAGCGAGACGTGCGCTCGGGCCGTCTCGATGAAGGATTGCAGCGAGCTGCTGGCTCTCTTTTGCCGTTTTTTTCTTTCTTTCTTTCTTTATTACCGGTTTTATAAGTCATCCTCCTTTGCATACCGCATCATTTTTTAATATAATAATAATAGCTGGATGATAAAAGCTTCCATATATTAATTTAAACAACTAAACCCTTTTTATTCTTTTTGATGCTCAAATGAGTGTTTTCCTAAAAATCCAGTACTTTTTCCTATTTTATTATGTTTCTTACTTTTTACAAAATTATAAACAATTTATTTTCCCCTTCTAATGGGAAACATTAAGCAGATATTCTGCTTCATCATAACCAGGAGATAGAATATACATATCCGAATTTAACGAACAAATTCAACGAAAGAATACAACATATGTAATCTCAGACAAGCCACAACTTTGATATGCCATCCATGGGTTCAGTGTTGAAGGTTTTAGTACAACACACATTCGTATAGTGATACACGTAACAAACAAAATCCAGAAAAACCCGTTGCCATTGTGGACAAAATTTTACCTTCAAAGAAAACTGTGATGGGGGTTCTCTTTTCACGATTTCTGTTTCTGTGGTACACAAGCAGTCATGATGCCTCTGTTTTCAGCTATCATCTTTCTCCGGTTCAGAACTGACAATTGGCAGGTTCCTTCTGTACTGTGGAGATGTTAATCTCCTCTCCAATGGTGTTTTCCTCTTGCTCACCACGAATCTGTTCACCCCCTTCCTCATCGGCATTATCTCAGGGAAGTCTTCATCTGGAATATTGGCAAGCTCAGAGATGTCCTTTATCTGGGCTGCTCTCCTGAACCATCTCTCAGCCTTGGCTTCCTCAGACATGTCCAAAGGATCAGGATCCTTCACAGCAGATCCTTCTAAGCTCTTTCCAGTATAACCTCTATTTGAGCTTCCTCCATAACCTGGGTTGTGAACTGTCTGATTAGGGTTCATGGAACCACTGCTGCTGGCGGCATTGCTACTGTCAGCAAATGAGCCACTCTGGTTGTTACTGCTGCTCCATGCACTCTGGCTGCTGTTGCTCCACATTCCATCGTTGCCATTTTCACCTTTCCTCATTGGCATAATATCGGGAACGTGTTCATCAGAAGTCCCACTTGGGACATCATTTACATTGTCAAGTTCTGCTACTTTGTTGGACCAATTCTCAGCAGTATCTGATGATTCCATGTCATCCCGTTGCCAGTATAAGCACTGCTACTGTTATTATTCTCACTGCTCCAAGAATTGTTGTTGTTCTTATAACCTGAGTTATAAGGTTGTTGTGCAGAGATAGATCCATGGTAAGTAGATTCACCTCTGCTCTCGTTAAAGTTCCCCTGAGAGTAGCCTGTGTTCCAACTACCAGTATTTGCAGTACCACTAGGCGGAGGTCGTGCCCCATCCCCATTAGATTGGGATTGATACTGATAGCTGCTTTCACCATAACCACCAGAACTCGAGTTCTGCTGAGAGTAATTTCTGTTCCAGTCCTGATTATTTATGTAGCCTTTGGGCTGACTACCCACCATCTGTGAAGTATTTAAGCTGTTTCCTAACTTCCCTGACGAAGCATTTGTTTCCAAGCGCTTTTCAGATGCTGGAGAACCTTCTGACACTATTCCTGCATCTGCAGTACTCTCCACCGGCTTATCTTTCTTGGCAAAGTAGCCAGGAGGAAATGGAACAAATGGGACAAAATCAGAATTGTCAGCCTGCTCAAGCAAACTGCGCCTTTTGTATTGTGGTGATGTCAGCGAGCGGTCTTTCTTCTTACTAACCACAAAACGGTTTTCACCTTTCCTCATTGGCATAATATCGGGAACGTGTTCATCAGAAGTCCCACTTGGGACATCATTTACATTGTCAAGTTCTGCTACTTTGTTGGACCAATTCTCAGCAGTATCTGATGATTCCATTTCCATGTCATCTCGCCTCTCAGGTACAGGCACTGAGTTATTCGCTGTGGAACTGTCAACTTCTGCATTTATTTGGCCATCCAGACTTCCCTGTCCATTATTAGTCTGTGGTTTAGCAAACATATCTGCCGGTAGGGGCACAAATGGAACAGGATCAATGCTGCTAAGGTGGTCTGTTGATTTCTTCACAGCATTTCCACTTCCAGGTTCACTGTTTGAGGCTGCAGCAGATTTTGAACGCCCAAGTATCCTGTCCAAAGTTTGACTGATCTTTGAGTCAGATGATGCGATTTGAGTGGCATTGTTACCGCTGCTCTGTGCATTAGCCAGCCTTCTATCAAGTGGTGTTTTGCGGGTGCTAACCACAAACTTATTCACCCCCTTCCGCATAGGCATAATCTCAGGAAAATCCTCATCTTCAGCTAGGCTACTTAAATCAGCAGAATCGTCGAGTTGAGATACTTTGCTCAACCATCTTTCTGCCTTTTCATCATTTTCAGCAAGTTTTCTCTCAATTTCTGATTTACCAACATTGGTTGCATTAAGAAGCTGTGCCACATCACCTAAACCAGCACTGGCAGATGAAGGATTTGGTGGGATTGCTGCTGGTCTTTTGCAATCGCATTTTAAGCATGACATGTTCCTCCCATAATTGCAGAAATCACACCTTAGCAAAAGGACAAAATAGAGTCAGCTGTGTCAGAAGTTATATAAACTCAGAAAACTTGGAAATTAGTATGTCAAATCTTACTGAGGGCATTCCCACTCTCCACCAGTCAGCATCTTCTTTGGCCGCTGCTCATTGCACTCGAGGCACCTAACATTTCTTGCAAAGTTCATGAAGCTACACCTGAAAGTTGCAGAGCATTTTCATTTAAAAATGAGTAGGTAAAAAAACATATTAGAGAAAGACAGGATTAAAGTTACAAGCAGTGTGAGAACAGTGACAGGTTGTAAAAAAATGATCATATATGTGCCAGCTTGTGGAGGCAACTTTGCAAACATTTGAAGGAAACATCTGAGTACACATTTTAGGTACCCCATATCTAGTGACAAATTATTAACGCGTATTGCATAGGTTCATGCTTTAATGAAAGGCACTGCGTGAAGCACAACTGTGAAATTAGAAAAAAAAATGTTAGAATTGGCATACCTTGTGCAAATCCAGTCACCTCGCTTCATTTCGATATTCTGTCCTGGAGGCCTGGAAAATCTTTCATGCTGATTCAAGGAATTCGGAGTTGATTCCACAAAACTCGAAGACTGGGAAAATGTAGTCAAACTTACTAACTCAGCCATGATATTTCTCACAGCTGAATCAGTAAGTTCCTTGTCTTCTGAGTAGCTGTCGGAAGAACTGTATGTGTAACTTAACAGATATCGAACAATATCAAGAGTTTCAGCTCTCTCTGAAACAATGACCTGGCAAAAATTTCACATGTTTAGTGTGTTGGCCAGTACTTTCTATTGTCTCTGAACAAATTAGATAGGACGTCATAGTATGAATTGTAAATTCCAACTTTATTGAAGCTGGAGTTGAAATAAATATAGCATTTCAATAGCAGAAAGAGAAAACTATCATAAGAACAAGATGAAAGAAAAAAATGTGGCTTCCCGTTAAGCCATTCCTCTTGATGAAGCATTATGGTGCTAGGGAGCAGAGTGGCTGACATTGTAGCAAGAAAAAAATGTAGCAAAAATATACGAAACTTTTTACTTGGAAATATTTTTCAGGGACTAGCAATGAATTGACTAGGCATCTCAGTCTCACATAGTTGCAGTGCAAACCAACAGAAGCCATAACTCAAGCAGTAACTAGAGCTCAGTAAGATCACATTCCAGCAGACTAGTGAACAATAGATGATTGAACTAACTACATCCAACCAACAATGAAGCAATGCAACCAACTAATGAAAAAGCAACAACTCACATCGGTTTCTTCCCCCGCAAGGTAGCGCCGCAACCGCTGAGCTGAAGCCTCCCCATCCTTGAACAGAACCGGCGCTGTGCTGGCCACCAGGACCTCCACATCTTTCCTTGGAAGCGACCTGGACACACACCGGAATTACTCAGCAACGGAAAGACCCTCACCCCCGCCAAAGCCCAATCAGCTAGCCGGCCAAGCGATTCACTTCACCTGAGGAGGTCAGGCCGGTCGCGAGCGAAGGCGAGGCAGGTGGTGACAGCGTCCTCTGCACTGTCCGACAGGCCGCATCCGCGCTTTTCAGATGCTGGAGAACCTTCTGACACTATTCCTGCATCTGCAGTACTCTCCACCGGCTTATCTTTCTTGGCAAAGTAGCCAGGAGGAAATGGAACAAATGGGACAAAATCAGAATTGTCAGCCTGCTCAAGCAAACTGCGCCTTTTGTATTGTGGTGATGTCAGCGAGCGGTCTTTCTTCTTACTAACCACAAAACGGTTTTCACCTTTCCTCATTGGCATAATATCGGGAACGTGTTCATCAGAAGTCCCACTTGGGACATCATTTACATTGTCAAGTTCTGCTACTTTGTTGGACCAATTCTCAGCAGTATCTGATGATTCCATGTCATCCCGCCTCTCAGGTACAGGCACTGAGTTATTCGCTGTGGAACTGTCAACTTCTGCATTTATTTGGCCATCCAGACTTCCCTGTCCATTATTAGTCTGTGGTTTAGCAAACATATCTGCCGGTAGGGGCACAAATGGAACAGGATCAATGCTGCTAAGGTGGTCTGTTGATTTCTTCACAGCATTTCCACTTCCAGGTTCACTGTTTGAGGCTGCAGCAGATTTTGAACGCCCAAGTATCCTGTCCAAAGTTTGACTGATCTTTGAGTCAGATGATGCGGTTTGAGTGGCATTGTTACCGCTGCTCTGTGCATTAGCCAGCCTTCTATCAAGTGGTGTTTTGCGGGTGCTAACCACAAACTTATTCACCCCCTTCCGCATAGGCATAATCTCAGGAAAGTCATCATCTTCAGCTAGGCTACTTAAATCAGCAGAATCGTCGAGTTGAGATACTTTGCTCAACCATCTTTCTGCCTTTTCATCATTTTCAGCAAGTTTTCTCTCAATTTCTGATTTACCAACATTGGTTGCATTAAGAAGCTGTGCCACACCACCTAAAACAGCACTGGCAGATGAAGGATTTGGTGGGATTGTTGCTGGTCTTTTGCAATCACATTTTAAGCATGACATGTTCCTCCCATAATTGCAGAAATCACACCTTAGCAAAAGGACAAAATAGAGTCAGCTGTGTCAAAAGTTATATAAACTCAGTAAACTTGGAAAATAGCATGTCAGATCTTACTGAGGGCATTCCCACTCTCCACCAGTCAGCATCTTCTTTGGCTGCTGCTCATTGCACTCGAGGCACCTAACATTTCTTGCAAAGTTCATGAAGCTACACCTGAAAGTTGCAGAGCATTTTCATTTAAAAATGAGTAGGTAAAAAAACATATTAGAGAAAGACAGGATTAAAGTTACAAGCAGTGTGAGAACAGTGACAGGTTGTAAAAAAAAAAGTGATCATACAGCTTGTGGAGGCAACTTTGCAAACATTTGAAGGAAACATCTGAGTACACATTTTAGGTACCCCATATCTAGTAACAAATTATTAACGCGTATTGCATAGGTTCATGCTTTAATGAAAGGCACTGCGTGAAGCACAACTGTGAAATTAGAAAAAAAAATGTTAGAATTGGCATACCTTGTGCAAATCCAGTCACCTCGCGGGGGGGCTGTGTCCTGTGTATAAAATCCCCACCACCCATGGCGCCATTGGCCATCCTCCACAGCTCCACTACCCGCCGATCAGATTGGAGCGAGAGCACCATTGCCGAAGAGTGAGAGAAACGCTCAATAAACAGAGCAGCATCTCCTCTCTTTGCTCTGTACTGTGGTTTTTGGGCGGTGATGGAGTACAGCTCCAAGAAGAAAGCTTTGCTTGTCCTCTTCATGTTCTCTTGCCTTCTTCTTCCCCTAGCCGCCTCAGCTGCGCCTCTGTCCAGTAAGCAGCTATCAATCCTTTGTCCCTGCCTCTTCAGCTCTTCCTCCTCCGCTTGTTCTTCCTTGGCTCTCTGTTGCATGCTTCCTAATAAAGTAATTAGCGGCTCTTCTTGTTCTGTTTTGCAGGAAGCATGTCCTTGATGAACCAACGGCTCCCGGACCCGGCCGTTGTGGACGTCCCTCTCCAGGTCTGTCTGTTCTCTACCTCTCGTTTGACATCTTCATGAAAGTTGTCGCCCATGTATATCCAGCCGTAGCATCGTCCATGCACATGCTTCATGCTTGTGGCTCTCAGCTCCGAAGCAAACCTCTCAATCAAATCTGCTGCGGCATCCAATGTGCCATGGCACATGCGCGCTCGTGCCGGCACGCAGGCGCACGAAGCAGACCATCTATTTAACTATGCATGGTAACACTAAGTCACTAACAACGGCTCAGCTCAGTGGTCTCCTGACTCCTGCAGTAGTGTTGTTGCCCTGCAGTTCATACTTCATAATCCCTCCAGTCTCAAAATAAGTTCAGTCAAATAAATTCATTTGACTAAACTGGCCACCTCTGCTGCATGCGCACAAGTGACTGTGACTCGAGTCAGCCAACGGCATAAACTACCCATAGACTCTCACAAGCTTCCATCAACTAGTTAGCTTTATCCTTTTGGATGCTACACGTGAGCTGTTGCTGCGACCATTGGATGCTCGGTGGAGCAGATAGCAGATGAACAGAACCGGTGCTTGCAGTTGCCGGGGCACTCCACTGTCCACTCACATGCTAGCTAGGCCGGCCATAGTGCAGTTCACATGCATGGCCACTCGCACAGTTGCAGCCGCGTGCCCCACTCACGACGCCTTTCCCCCAAAAGATAACATAAAAAGTCCACTCGATCTCAACTTTGCTCACTTCGCAGCTGCCAATTGCTTTGATCATCTCACACGAACATGTAAACATCTGTTAATTTCTGGCGCCCTAGAAGCAACTTCCTAAGCATTATTGTAAATTTGTGTGTACACGCAGGTTGGTGCAGAGCGAAACCTCGGCGAGGTGGCGGCGAGGATAGTCATCGAGGTCAACGACTACCCTGGGTCCGGCGCCAACAACCGCCACGAGCCCAGGAGCCCCGGGAGAGCCTGAAGCCTCCTCCTCTGCATCTCGAGGAAGAATGAAGAAGAAGAGTATCATGGGGGCCTTTGAGAGTTCCATCGATCAACCAGTAGGAGTAATGCTAGCTATAAGCTGTAGAGGTTGACGAGTCTTGTCCGGTAGTCACGTCGATCGGTGGCGAGATGGAACCTGATATTAGTAGCGTATTAGGGTTGGGTCCTCGCCACCCACTGTCAATTCGATCGAGTGTGTTGTACTTAGCTGGCTGCACCTCTCGATCGGCTGGAGAGAAAGAAGTTTTCAAGTCTTTCTACGTATATGAATGTGTACGTCGTCTTCATGTACGGAGTAAGTCTCAAGTCAGTGTCTGTGACTATGTTTGGAACTGTATATGATGTTTGTTTTCGCGCTACTCAATGTCAACAGCGTCAGCATGTATTGGTTCAGAAGAAGAAGAAGATGTCAACAGCTCGTCTGCTGGCCCTCCTAGGGCTGGATTTATTTATTTTTTTTCTAGCAGCGATCTCTATGAACTTTGCACTAGCACAGTAGCACTGTCATCTGTGCTCACTGTTTCATGGCTGTATCTATGGCCTTGTTTACATGCCAAATTGGGAGGCTAAATTTGGGAGTAGAATGTCGCTTCGTAATCATTGCGTCACTGTAGCATTTCGTTTGTATGTGCAAAAAATTATCTAAAAAATTGATTAATTAGGCTCAAAATGTTCGTCTCGTGGAGTACAACAAAACTGTGCAATTAGTTTTTGATTTCATCTATATTTAGTACTCTATGCATGTTATGACATTTTGATGTGATGGGAATCTTCTTTTTGCATAGTGAATTTGGGATGCAAACTTGGGACTAAACAAGGCCTAGGCAAAATTCACTATGTAAAAAGAAGATTCTCCATCACATCAAAATGTCATAACATGCATGGAGTACTAAATGTAGATAAAATAAAAAAACTAATTACACAGTTTTGTTGTACTCTGCGAGACGAACATTTTGAACCTAATTAATAAATTTTTGGACAATTTTTCGCACATACAAACGAAATGCTACAGTGGCACAATGATTACGATGTGACATCATACTCCCAAATTCACCCACCCAAATCTAACATCTCAGCACGGCCATAGGTTGACATCCTCGCCGTCTGCTACAACGTTTTGTCGTGTTATCCTTGTCCCGGTAGAAAACTCGCCGAGACGTGAGACGCTGAATTGTTACCTGCCGCCCCCTTTCTGGGGGCACATCACTGTGTACAATGGGCAGGACGCCATTTTCAACTGTGGGCTTACGAGCGAAGGGCGTCGCGACGTCGTTGGCTGCTGAGTTGTAGCAGAAGCAGGATGTGCCAAAGGGACGACAATGGTTCGTACGCAAAGTTGCAAACTAGTGTTTTTGACGATGGTTCTTGCAAGTGGTGCATAATAAGTGATAAGCCGAATTTCTTACTAGGCGAAATCATGCTGCCATCGATCAAACTTGAAATGGCCACATCCATCAGGGCCTCGGTTTGCATGAATGAAATCCTATGTTTACTGGCGAAAACGACTTTTGTGGGTCGATGACTAAATGACTTCAATCCATGTCTTGAAAAAGAAAATGAACATTGCACTCTCGATTACAGTAGTATTGACTGGGGTGCAGTACTGGGCTGGTTTCTTCTGCATCATCAGGCGCATGAAGCTCTAAACGTCTAAAGCAACGGCACACTACCGCCGTCCTGCGCATTATCAAGTTGTGTTAGAAATAATGAACGCACGGATCACGGGCTGGAGCGAGTGGTTGCCGACCACGAACGAAGCGTCCAAAACCTATTCCGTCTCGGGGCGACGAGACACTGTCTGCGGATCTCGACAGAAATGTCAGAAAAATTCGTCTAGTTCCTTCGATTGACGCAGGAGAAATCACATGATCGATCGGGTCGGGCCGGGGTACGTAGACTCTTAATTTTATACTGCTAGCACTACTGGGCAACGTCTCTTGTCTTCTCTTTAACTATTTGTCGTTTGGCTTTGTAATTAATTAACCCCGCTGCCTCTCCAAAGGATTATAGTTTTTCAGCATCGTTAATCGCCCTGATGCTTTTGTAACAGTCTAGCTTTTCCATTAGAGTGATTTGCATAGTATCTACTGCTAATCCTCGAGTTGGGACTGACGAGACAGGGGATAATAAGACCACAGCACCATAGCTGCATTTGTTGGTTGTTGCCTTCCGCCAGTCAGGAGCTGATGGAACATTTGGCGGCTAATGACACTGCACCGGCTTGGTTGAGCTCTCCTTGTCTTGCCATCACAACCATCGTGTACGGACCAAGAGAGAAGCTCGCAGCCTGGACAAGGCAAATCTGTCGTAAATTAAACTTCGCTTTCGCTCCTGTAGTTGCACCAAAACCGTGGGTCGCTCCATTTCTGGGGGCTCGAGAGCTACCTGAAGCTGATCGCTATACACAATTAGTGAACTCGAGAGCTACCTGAAGCTGATCGCTATATACAATCAGTGAAGTCTGCCCCAGAAATGATTAGATGCATAATTGTTGGGTGCATGTGCAATATATATATCATATATGTCCATGCCCGCGACAGCTTTCCCTTCATTGCGACATTCTCGGTCGTTGCTTGTTGTGTGTGTGAATTTTTGGCGCAGCTACTGCTGTTCGACTTGCCAAGTTAAGTTCGGAGTCCTTTCGCAACTGCTGAATGGTGGAGCTCGGCAAAACAAAGCCCTGAACTCATGTGTTGTGGCTTTGTGCAACAGCTCGACCAAAGGCAGCACTGCGGCAGCAGCCTCTTCTCCAACGCCCCGATCCGTTCGCCTCGTCTCGTGACATCCTGATCGCCAACGCACGACGACGTCACGGTTGGGCAGCACGCAGCAAGGTGGGGGAGAAAGATCCTGGAGATGATGCATGCGGTCGAGTGATGTTTCAGTGTTTCACTGTTCGCGAGTTGCAGGGCCGGCGTCAATGGGCCCACTCGGCCCAGTGTGTTTTCTGATCCATGGAAAAACAAGGCAGTCCTTATCTATTTGAGCCCGGCAAACCAGCTACTGTACGCGAGATAAGACTGCGGCGAAACTTTACTTGTCAGTTTCCAAAAAAATAAAACTTTACTTGTCAGTTCTCAGGCCTGACTTTCTTTTTTCTGTTTATTACTACGTCACGAAGGTATGAATGACTGTCGATTTAAACTTTGAGACGAACTATTACAGACTGTTTGAAATCTTTAGCTAATGTAACGCCCAGATCTTGTCCAATACACGTACTTTTTTTTTCAGTAAACGTCACCCTTTATTGAACGTCTAGATGATACGAATTACAAACTCCATCATGTGGAGATACAAACCACACATTATGTCTTCCTACCGCCGCGAATAGGGATGCAAGTGGGTACCCAATGAGTTTTTTGGGTCAGCCACTCTAGTTCATTTCATATTCTAAATTATTTACATGGCATGCCATTCTAGTTCATTTTTCTAAGTTTTGGGTCGACCCAATGACCCAAAATCATATACACTTGCATCCCTAGCCGCGAACAATGAGCTTTTAGCTACTCTATCAGCGTCTATATTCGATCCTCTTCGTTCATGTACAAAATCTACTTTCAGAAATTTAATCTTGGTCGCTTTAATTTCCTAGATGATGTGACCATACTGCCCCATCCATTCTTGCATACTCCGAGTCACATTTGCGGAGTCGCTAGCCACCCTGATGCAACATGCTGAGATCAGTCGCCGGGTAGAGACCCTCACAACATGCCATCGCTTCTGCTATCTCAGGGTCACATACTCCCTCGACCACCAAAGCAGAAGATGCTTCTAGAAAATTAGTTAAGATTTTGTTTAGGGAATTGTAAAGAGTCTGGTGGACTGGTGCATTTTCAATGAAGGTAAGCAAGAGATTAACCGTTAGATCAATAAAGGTAGCCATATCACCTTTGGACACGGGAATCGATCGATCAGGGTGCAGCCATCGCCATCGGTGTTGCGATTTTAAATTACTGGTATGACTTCGCCGGCTAATGACAACCAATTACCTCTAATACCTCTAAATATATTTATTGATCTTTTAATATCTTTCATAAGTAAATGCATTGAAACAATGAAACTTAAACTATCGTCACCACTATCGGATCGAACCTAACCAAGACAGCAATAACGTGAGGGCGATAGGTTAACTCATACTGAGCCAATGAATTCAAATATGGACTCAATCTAAAAATCAATAAAGATAAAATAAACACTATAATTTGAAACTTATCAGGCTATATTAGATTTTATAGCAATTTTATTGTATCGCAATTGATTAATTTGAATAGTATATATACGACATGTTTGATGAACACATATAGCTGATAAATCTTAAATTAAAGTGCCTGGTGAATTCCATTTACAAATACTAACAAGAGATCAAAAATACATCTTTACGAGTAATATGAAACAAAATTCAAGAACTTTGAATAAAATATATCCAAAGCACAAGCAAAGCTACAAATTGAATCTAATGTATTCGATAACTAATGGTACTATAATCAAACCGAAGGTCAAAGATGATAAAGCCCTATTTGTTCGAAAAACTCGCCGAGAAAGCCAAAAACCGAAAAAGTGAAATTGTATTGATTGGTGTGTGTATAGTTTGTTTTCGTATCCCCTTCGTACATATTTATACCCTAGACTAAAGACTCTCAATGGATTACGACTTATTACAAACTTGATATGAAAGAAATAAACTATTATATTTATAAGACGATACTTAATAAGACTCAATCCTCCACATCGTCACAATTTCTTCAGATTATCAATTTCAAAACCGACTCCTCCAGATTCCTCGCACACTCAATCAGTATACCCCTTTACTTCAGAACAATTGTTGTCCGCTTTATCAGCTTCATATAATTCTCTTGCCTCTTTCACGTAATCACGCAGGAGATTTACCATCCTATTCCTCATGGTACGCGCCCACAATATTTCTTTATAGACCACCTTGAGAACCGCCTTTAATATTTTACCATCATATAGAGGTCCATGAGAAAGCAACTTTGAATACTCATCTTTTGAGAAAACCTAAAATATTCAATTTTAATTATTTTCACGCAGGTTTTCCCTCAATATACAGCAAGAAGCCAATACGAAATATTACCCGCAGAGGATCACCGCGTGGAAGTTCTTCATGAAAGTTACACAATATAATAAGAGCAGTTGCAAGTTTTACTAAATCCCAATCTTCACAGTCAATATTAGATATTTTCTTGATGTGCTCTAGATCACCAATGGGAATAAAACTCCTAAGGCAAAAAAAAGTATTAATATGTATTGCATCAAATACCTAAGTCACTGAAAATATAGTTCCGCAGAAGTTTTAAATAATACATGACAGGATATTTGCAGAAAGCACTAGTCAAAATAGGGAATCAAATACTTCAGTCACTGAAAATTAACGAATCACACAAAAGTATTACGGGGCGGAGCCAGCGGTGGGTCGGGTGGGGCTGGAGCCCCCCTACCACCCTGGCTCCCATGGCAGCCCCCCCAAGCCCCCCTAGAAATTTTGAGGAGGAAGAAGAAGGAAGAGGAAGAAAAAGAAGGAAGAAGGAGGAAGAAGAAGAAGGAGAGCCCCCCAGCTCTCCATCCTAGCTTTCCCACTGAAACAGTACATGACCGGATATGATGAACTCACCATCTCCGGTTCAACTTTCAAGTCATAACGATCCAAGACAATTCTCATCCCTTGGCTCATGTGCAGGTGATCCTCCTTGGTCATCTTTGACTTTTCTCCAGGTACAAAATATTCCATGCAATTCTTCAAGCCCCACATCAACTCCATCACAAGATCATCATACATGCAAGGTATTTCCTGGGAAAAGGCGCAGCAAAATTAGTACCCAAAATTGTCCATTCAAACATA
Source organism: Echinochloa crus-galli (assembly GCA_900205405.1). Lineage (NCBI taxonomy): Eukaryota > Viridiplantae > Streptophyta > Magnoliopsida > Poales > Poaceae > Echinochloa > Echinochloa crus-galli. Next base: position 377,053 of record OAMR01000305.1, on the reverse strand, counting down.
AACAAACAAGTGAATTCACCTACCAGTTGCTTTTCAATAACCTGTTGATATTCAAATTTACCAACAGCTAATTTCTGTCCAGGAACGATCGCATCGCAAATCATCTTAGCAAGCTTGTCATTAACACCAGTAACGACGTTAATGGCGCTGGTCTTGTCATCAAAAGTTTCAAAGTTTTCCAGCCAGACAACCTGAAACAGAAATAAACAAGGAAAATTTAAGGAAGAATGAGAAAGTGAAATACTGAGTCTCTAATCATGACTGAAATGTTAGAATGTAATTCCATAGGTGGCATTTTAAGTCTGCAACTGAACTAGTAAGAGTGCAATTCAGAAAAAGTTATGTGCTAAGGGCTAACACAATGTATTCTGAACAAAAAGCATAGTGATATTTGACAGTAGTATAGCCATCATGTCAGGGCAGTAGTCAATCATCTCTAGCATTTGACATTTAACAGTAGTACAGTCATCATGTCAGGGCAGTAGTACAATCATCCCTAGCAAGATAAATGCTTCTATACAGGCGTCCGACGCCAGAACAAAATCGGACGCTACGTGGCCGCATACCATCCACATCTGCTCCGTAGATATTTTTACTCGCCTCTCATCCTCATCCGTTTCCCATCTTATCCAATTCTCTCCCGAGTCCCTTCCCTCATCCGTCACGCTCCATGCGCCACAACTTCTCCATGCTCCGCGGTGCCACCGCTCCTCAACGCATTGCCGTCGCCCCTCCGTGCTCCTCCGCACGGAGCAGCTTCTCCGCGGCTCAGTCTCCTCGAGGGTCCCGTTCTGGTCAGTATACAGGGGGGTGCTCGGGCCCGATGCGGAGACCGCCGCGGGGACGGCGATGGCCGGCAACAGCCTGGGGCGCGACGCTCGCTGCTGCTCCCTCCACGGCCGGGGCGCAGCCGGGTGAGGGGTAGCCGAGCTCATCGGCTGCGCGACCGGTCATCGGAGGAGCTCCGGGCGATGGCGATGGCCGGCAGCAGCCCGGGGCGCAACGCTGGCAGCCGCTCCCTCCACGGCCGGGGCGCGGCCGGGTGCGGGGTAGCCGAGCTCATCAGCTGCGCGGCCGGTCGCCGGAGGAGCTCCAGGCGGCGGCGATGGCCGGCAGCAGGCGGGCCAAATGCGACGGAGGCTTCTCTGCGCCATGTTGCATTAGACATTCCACGATGTTGCAGCAAATTTTTTAGATGTTGAAAAATTCTAAGCATGTTGCAGTGGTTGGTTTTTTATGTTTCATATGTTAATTTTTTATGTTGCAACCTCCCTGTCTCTGTGTTTCATCGGTGCTATAGATGTTGCAACAGTTGTTTTTTCATGTTTCATTTGCTATTTTCCCATGTTGCAAGATCAATGTCCAATGTTTCACCGTGGTTGACAAATGTTGCAAGAAACACGTGTTTCATGTTGTGGTGAGGGTTTTCTGACTCGTTAATGTCATGATGAGTTTTTTTTCTAATTTTTACTTTTTAATGTTGCATGCAACATGGTATGAATGTTGCGGTGGGAACTTTATCGGTGAAACTAACCGTCCGATGCTAGATCCGGACGTCGGACGTCCGGGCGCTAGCAAGACCCCTAGCAATGGTGAGATTTTAGGAACCGGTGTCAACGCCAATGGATCTTTAGATATATATGGTGGCATTTTAGGAAAATAGTTTTGGAGCGTGCATAAACATAATAACAGCAGACTAGAATTCAAATAGCTTTAGGCCTTATTCAGATATCCCCTTCTGAATTCAAATATCACACTAGAATCGCATTTCATCTTGCATGTAGAAAACAACGATAAGGATTTTTGGAATTGAATTGGGCCTTGGTTGTGTGGCGTGGACCTACAGGATTAGGTCTAATATTCTCATGTTTTGAGAGTTCGGAACCTCCATCTTTCTTCTGGTGCTGTCAAGACCCACCTCAAAGTAGATCTTCCAGCGACTTATAGATGGTATGTAAATCTACAAACGTGTATTTTGAAGGAAAAAAACTCAACTGAGTCTTGTCTATATTTAGGTCTTTGAGACATGCTTAAAATCCAAATACAAATAGGTTAGAGCTGCTTTTGCTTACTCCTTTCCATGGTACTGCCCAGTAGGAAATAGACTTGCAGCTCCAATCTCTAAACAAGGCCTTATGGAGGAAAAATATATAAAAAATAAAATACAACCCCCTTCAGTTCCTCCTAATTTGGATTAAGCAAACAACAAGGCCATACAAAGAGAGAACATATGGAAATTACATAAGTAACAATATCCTAAACAATCTCCACATACCAACGTGGTAGCAATAGTTTCACACTTGCATTGGAAAATGACATGCATGCATGCATATCATTACAAACCAAATTTGTTCGTGTTGTGGACGCATTTACAATCTACCGGAAGAACTGCCTACTCTCGGAGGAAGAAGAAGGTTCCAGCATTAAGCTAGTTTAGCTAGAGTCCTTGATATTCAAGACTAGTTTGTTAGAGATAATTATTAGTTGGTTTGTTAGGGCCGGCTCTTAAGACTATCTCCAACAATGAAGACCCAAATACAAGACCTATTCCACCATATAGGTCATGCACAGTAAAAAAAATCACTACCCAAATCTCGTCCACTCCAACAGAGGGCCCAAATCTCCTCCACTCCTCCCCTCCCCGCTCGACTGCCGCACGGAGCCCTCCGCCACCGCGCCTTGCAGCCCTCCACCGCCACTCCGCACGCCGGCCGCCTGCTGCCGCGGGCCGCTCGTCGCTGCGCGGGAGATTGGAGGGAGCAGGGGAGAGGGGCGGGGCCACTGTCGCCGCTGCGAGGAAGCGTCGGCGGAGAGGCAGGGGAGGAGGCGCCGTCGCCGCCACGAGGAGGACGGGGCCACCGCGCGCCCTCAGAGGCCGGAGGGAACCGCCGCGACGCCGCGCCTCACCGG
>OAMR01000305.1:350147-369800 GCA_900205405.1 Echinochloa crus-galli | reverse complement strand
CACCGCGCCAGCCGCGCAGGCCCCGCGGCGCCGCCGCTAGAGCCCTCCGCGCCGCCGCTGCCTTGGAGCCGCGGCGTTGCCGCTGGAGACCTCCGTGCCGCCGCGCTGGAGCCCTCCCGCTCGGTCGCCGCCTTGGAGCCCTCCGCGCCGCCGCCGCCTTGGATCCCTCCGCGCCGCCACGCTGGAGCCCTCCCGCTTGGGCGCCACCTTGGAGCCCTCCCGCTTGGGCGCCGCCTAGGCCGGCCGCCGCCGGGAGGCCATCGACCGCAGGCCTGCTCCCTCGACCTCGTCGACAACTTCCGCATTGGCCCTCCCCTCCGCACCGCCATCGCTGGAGCCCTCCCGCTCGGCCGCCGACGCCGAGCCCTGCGCGCGAGGCGCCGGTGCCCCTCCCCTCTGCGCGAGTCCGTTTTGCGTCGCTTGGGAGAGAGGACGCATCTTTGCGTCGCGTGGGAGGGAGGAGGTAAAATGGGTCGTGGGATTGGGTCATCCGTTGGAGGCTTGTTTAGGCTACCCAAAACACTGTGGCGACCCAAAAATAGGTTTGGGTCTCCCTTTGCATCTCCTGTTGGAGATAGTCTAAGGAGCACACCGGTAGAAATGCCCTAAAAAAAGCACCAGCAGAACAAAGCTAGCTAGTCAATTTAAATTGGCTGATAGGGAGAACATCAAAAGGAAGGGAATTTTGTCCCTGACACACTGTGAATGTATGGTTTTGTATGATGCACACCATGAAAATCAATTTTGTTTCTAACACACTACGAAAACGTGGCTTGGTCTATAACACATGGCACCAAATAAATTAATCTTTTGGGTTTAGAGAAGAAGTAAAGAGACCATTTGACCCTCAGACCAACCTATCTATCATTCTTCTCCCTCTCCTCTCTATAATTCTTTTGCCTCCCCTCCGCTCAGTTCAAGTCCATGTAAACATTAAAAAAACAAACAAGCTTCCACACCTTGGAGCCAGGGAGGGAGTCACGGAGCAAAAGCTCAATCTCAAATCTTTCTCCTTTCAAAATGCCAAGACCGATCCAGTCCGATGCGAATACGATGCACCTTCCTGGATTGAAGTATTGCTCTTATACAAAATTTGTTAATGCAGCTCTTCGCAACGGGGTTGTTTGTCATAAAAGAAATAGAAGAGACACTGGGTGTTTTGCGTCTAGTGATTTTGAGACTGGAGAAATAATATATTTTTTCAGAAAGTTATGAAAAAAAGAACTAATATCTCTCTATTTGATTGTTTCGCTGTTGAAAGATTAAAGCTAAGTGCCCGTGAAAATCGTAATTTCTATATATCTCATACTGACTTGCAGATTTATGTTGTGCAAGCGCCGCTCTGGTCTTCTCATCCCATGTTTTTTTCTAGCACCTTTTTCCCTCCAATGCTGCTTTATCCTTTCTATGTGATTAACATGCGGTGGCGATGTTGAGCCGGTGGCACAAAATATAAAGTGAGTGTTGATGGAAACAGAGCAGCACTAGCAGCCGAGTGTGGAGGAGAATGACAGGTGGACCCAAGGGCAAAATGGTCTTTTTGGTCCCCTTTCATCCTAAAAAAGATTAGTTTATTTAGTGCGGTGTGCTGCAGACCAAGCCACCCTTTCACAATGTGCTAGAGACTAAATCCACTTTTACAATGTGTGTCACACAAAACCATACTTTCAGAGTGTGCCATAGACAAATTTCCCCAAAAGGAAAGGGCAGTGGCAACTAACAGATTTTGCCAGGTGATCCTCCAGGAAGTCCGCCCATATATTCTACACAAGAAATTTAATAATTAAAAATTAGACCAATGACAAGGGCAACAAGAGCAAATAAGCACATCAGGCACCAAAAGAAGTGGTAAACAGGTACCTCAATTGCAGATGGGAGAAGGAGATTGACACCATCATAGGTAAAAATTGCAAAGCCACCTGGCGTCTCAAAAAGCACTGAGATCAATCCACCATTGCCCAACCCGACACCTGGGAAACAGAAGGATTTCCACCATTGCACTGAGACTAGGGTTTTCATATTGAATCGAGAACGAGAGAGGACGATGGCTGCGTACAGTTTTGCTCACCAAGTCCAGGGCACCAAGTCTCAGACTCCTCCGAGTCAGACTCCTCGGCCTCCACCTCCTCTTGATCCGACCCCGAGGTCGAAGACTCTTTAGCTTTCCCCACCTCTCCATCCGCCGCCGTCTCCACCTCCTTCTCCGCTGGCTGTTTCACCTCCGTTTTCTCCGCCTCCGTCGCCACCTGCAGCGCCACTATCTGCTCCCCCGCTATCACTTGCTCCTGTGCTTCCACCTCCCACGCCATCACCCCCTCCTCCACTTCCACCTCCCTCGCCACCTGCACCGCAACCATCTGCTCCCCCGCCTCCTCCGCTTCCACCTCCCTCGCCACTTGCATGCTGATCGATACGTATATATAGACAATTAAAGAACTCTGCCCCAGAAATGATTATTTGATGCATAATTGGGTGCGATGTATGCGTACGCCTGCAATAGCTTTCCCTTCATTTGTGACGCCTGTTCAACTTGCCAAGTTAAGTTCAGAATCCTTTCATAACTGCTGAAGCCAGAGCTCGGCGCGGCCAAACAAAGCCCTAAACTCGTGTTGTGGTTTTGGCAACAGCTCGACCAAAGGCAGCGACGGCCGACGGCGTCTTCTCCAACGCCCCAGATCCGTGACAAACCCAACGCACGGTTGATGCGGCCCAGTTTGTTTTCTGATCCATGAAAAAATATGGCAGTCTATTTGGGCCCGGTAAACCAGCTACGCGATATACTGCGGCGAAACTTTAACCGTCAGGTATCAGGCCTGATTTTTCCTTTTTCTGTTTATTACTACGTCATGGCTCATGAAGGTATGAATGACTGTGGATTTGAACTTTGAGACGAACGTAACTATTACAAACTGTTAAAATCATTAGCTAATGTATGTAGGTAAGCCTAAATCTTGTCGAATACGCGTACTTTGTATCTTGTAGTTGGCGAAGATGATGATCCTGTTGTTCCTATTGGGCCCAGAACAAATAGTACGGCCCATTTCACAGTTGGGTTGCTCATCGACGGTCTCGGATACGTGGTGGTACTCCAAATTCAAACGGGACCCTTTCTGTCCCCCGGTGCGGTGGTACTTTCCAAAAAAAAAACTCTCGTCTCAAAGACAAAAAAACCACCTCTTTCTTCTCAGGAAACGCAATTGCGCTTTTCAAACCCGAACGTCAAGTGAGGCCTTGTTTAGATTCCAAAAGACCACTCCCAAATTCACTATGCAAAAAGAAGATTTCCTATCACATCAAAATGTCATAACATGCATGGAGTACTAAATGGAGATGAAATCAAAAACTAATTGCACAGTCTTGTTGTGCTCTGCGAAATGAACATTTTTAGCCTAATTAATCAATTTTTGAACAATTTTTCGCACATACAAACGAAATGCTACAGTGTCGCAATGATTACGAAGTGACATCTTACTTCCAAATTCAACCTCCCAAATTGCCTGAACCGTTTTCTTCATCCCCATCATCTCAGCGCCGATACTTCAGGGAAACTGTCTGCACTGGCCGGCCTCAACTCAGTCAAAATTCCCCACCCATTGCCTCCACATTTCTCCTCTGACTGACACTGACCGTGCCGGCACGTTCCGCCAGCCGGCCACAACGAACCGGTCACGGCGACGGCTCCGGACCAAAATCTCCCTGCGCACAACACCATAAAACGAGAAAAATCCGCAGCAGCCAGCGGCGGTCAGGCGCCGAACGATCCCGTGAAGGCTCCAGTGGCTGGCGTGCCCAAACGGGGTCTCACTCTCACGTCACAGGTATTAAACGCAGCAAAGTCAAGCAAGAAACTTAATTCCCTGGACCTTCCATGATGATGCTATCAACCTTGAACTCCTTTTTGTCCACCCATGTGAGGTCACATGCCCCGGACACAGGGTCGTGGAAACGGAATGCCCCGGTACTGAAAGTCTGAAACCCTCGCAGCTGATCACGGATCGAGAGGAATTTTTCAGGTTTGATTTGGCCACGGGAATCGATTGATCAGGGTGCAGCAATCCCCATCGCACTGGGGAAGTCAAGAGCGGCGGCAAAGGGATGGACGCGTGTGATGGCTACAGTACGTCGCAGTGTGCCTCTTCTGTGTGTTTCATTCATCTGCGCTTGGGCTGTGTTTTTTTGCCTGGAAATTTTTTTTAAAGGGAATCTTCCATGCATGGACTAAATAAAGTCTATTTGTAAAATCTTTTTAGGGACGATACAACTTTACACGACGAATCTAATAAGCATAATTAATTCATATTTTGCTACAATAATGCTACAGTAACCATTCTCTAATCATGCGATCAAAAGCCTCATTAGATAGGTCTCGTGAAATAATTCAATGTTGTGAAGGTAATTTTATGAACTGACTTTATTTAATACCCTTAATTATTGGTCAATCTTAAAGAAACACGGCCTTAGGGCAGTCCCAACCCAAGACACTCGTACTGATGTCCATAACCTCCACATCATCAAGAAACTAGTACAAGATACTACCCTTCCAAAGCAGACACTGATGCTCTATGACTAAATTAAATGCTGCTCCTCTCTCATCTTATCTTGGATAGCGTATAGAAACCATGTCTCATGCAAGACCCGGTTTCCTTCTCTTTCTTCATTAACTCACTTGCCACATCATCTTTTATCCTACATGGCACCTTATTTAATGCTATGGACATCATCCTAGTCATTGGGTTGGGATTGCCCTTAGTAGGCATGGTAGATTGGTAGGCGTGTGGAGGGGTGGGACGTGTAGTCGGTGACGAGGGAGACGGACGGGCTGGAGCAGTTGCGATCTAGGCTGATGTAAGTAATAGGTGTAGATTGTCTGTAATGAAGTTGTTAGCCGAGCAGTCTCTCTTTTTACATTGTTCACCAAGAGACGCAAATAAAAATGGTCACGCCGGAACAATCAGAAAATGTTTCCCCGGCCCAGTCGCTTTCTTCACTCGTCTTTCGCCTGGTTCATGCCGTCAGTATACCTTTGCCATGCGTCACTGTAACGTGTCGACCTTAGATTACTTTTGTGACTGACAAGCTTCTGCTTCTTTTTGTTTTTCGGTCACTCTCAGGTCAGGTGACAGCCCGTGTAGGATCATTCAAGACTTCAAGTTCACTAACAATCTTGACGGCAGGTTATGCTAATCTATTCACCCTTTCTGACTCATTCCTCGTCAGGAGTCGGTTTCATTACCAAGTCCATCACAGATTCACAGAACCCTACTCGAAAGAATATACAAAGTACAAACGATAGGTTCCAAAGCTCAAAGACCACGTCTTCCAAAGCTCCAAAGCTTCCAACACCATCTGGATCCACGCACGCCTCGTGTGATCGGCGAAGATCCGAGATGTGGCACAGGATCATTGTTCGCCGATGGATCATTCTTCGCTCGTGACATTCCCAAGTGACAATCAAAGGGATCCAGATGCCAAACACTTAATCCAGATGGTTTGGTTTGTCTGTAGCGTACGAGCACGGTCGCGGATGGGGACCCAATACTTAATAATCCAGTTGATCACTGAATCAAAGGCAGCAAGCTCCCTTCACCCGGGCATTCATCGACCCATGTGAAGTCGCTGAAATTTTCTCCGGTCATCAGGTCGTGCGTCAGTGCGTGCCTCCACTCATCCATCAATTTGCTTGACCATGGTAGATCACGCGTCCGTTGATTTTCACCGACAACAACAAGAGCTACCTCTTCTCCCATAGTGTACAGCACAATGACGCTGTCATTTGACCAGCCGTGGAAAAATACACAGCTGAATTCTTCCGGTTCTAGTGGAGTGGTAGAAAAGGAGCGTTTGGTATCCTGCATTTCCTCATTTTCGATCGGTCATGCACGTGACCGTGGAGTGTCACCATGCACCGGCTAATTGCTTATCGAATGGGGGCTACGGCCTACGGGAGAATGCGCCAAAGCGACATGGAAAAGGATGCATCGAAAGGTGCAGAAAGCAGATACCACAACAGGACGACACCACACCAGACCAGACCTGACCAGGGGGAAATGGAGGGTCGGTCGAGCTCGAGCCGAAAGTCGCTGAGCCATTCTTGGTGGCTCAAATCCCTCCTGCCAGAGACGTGCGCTACGACGCCTTTTTTTCCTCTGCGCAGGACAAGGCCGAGACGAAACCCGCGGTGCCGAGAACGCAGGCGAGGGTGCAGGTACGATTACGAACGGGGAGGGGGAGCCCGGAGCCGTGACGCGTCTGGTCGCTTGGCGTGCGGGCGGCGTTGACATCTCGACAGCGCCGCGGCCTCGGCCGCCCATCTCTTCATTCAAAGCTGCGGCGCGGATACGCGTTGCGTCATGGCGTCATCTGTGGGTGCCGCCGTCCCTCCTGCTCGGCGGCTGCCTTTCCTTCAGTCGCCGCTGCCTATAGCCTAGCCTACCCCAACCCCACACGTCAGTCAGACGTGACGTGCCCCCATCACCCGCCGCCGCCGCCCGGGGCCGGCCTGCCCGTGCCCGTCCGCGCGGACGCGCTCCCTTCCCTCCACGGCTTCGACATCACGTCCACGGACGCCTGCGCCCCGCCCGCCCCAGTACGCGACGTACGCCACGGAACGAGGCGGGCGCGCTGCTCCACCCGGCCGCGTCCTGCCTCTCCGCCGCCGCCTTCTTCGGCGCCGCGCTCGCCGTTGCCGCCGCCGTCGTCGCGTGGGAGCTGCTGGGCCACCACGCGCGCAAGTGCGGGAAGCCCCGGTGCAGGGGCCTCAAGAAGGCCGTGGAGTTCGACATCCAGCTCGAGACGGAGGAGTGCGTGCGCGGCCGCCCCGCCGCCGCGGCGCGATCGGCGCTGCTCGCGGCGGCGGGGGCGCGCCCCGTCGAGCTCGGGGACGACCAGCGGGAGCTCGAGGCCGAGCTCCGCAAGATGGCGCCGCCCAACGGCCGCACCGTGCTCATCTTCCGCGCCCCCTGCGGGTGCCCCAAGGGCCGCATGGAGGTCTGGGGCGCCAAGAAGGTTCGCCGGATCAAGAAGTAAAAGGGGTGAAAAGGGGGAAGGATCAGATGGTCACTACTTGTTTAGTCAGTCCATTGCTTCTCCTTCCTCATCAGTACAGTAGCTAGAAAATATAAAAAATCAGTAATAATTATAGGGAGGACAAATAAAAGGATGATACAACAGTTATATCACAGATAGACTATACACATCACACACACACCTTGTATTATGAACCAGTGGGGATTTCGGACAGAAATATATGCCGTTTACTTGTTCATTCTCTTTCATGGGACTCTGGATCAATCATAGTAACATACTAGACACAATCTTATTCCGCTGCTAGTTTCTCTTTGGGTGATCTTAATCTATCTATAAAACTACTGTACGGTCAGTTACATTGATTGTGCTGTGTTTAGTTTCCTAGTCATTTGTCTCGGTTAAAATGTTTTTGCTGTTGATTCAGTGTCTTCTTGAGGTGAAGTTTTAGCTCCTTGATGGCTATTTGACAACCACTCTTTCATTGGTATTGAGGTGAAGTATTATAGTCCAGACTACAAAATTCTTGCAGCTTCTGGACATTCCTACTGTGAGTGGTTATCCAAGGGCTCCTATTAGCAACCCGATATACTTCACCAAGTTCCATACAAATATTATGAAATGAGGCTGTCGGGTGGTTCATACTGTTTTAGTGAACACTGAATGATCAATTTGGGAACTGAAATTATAACTAAATATGTCCCTCAAAAGAAACTTCGGCATATGCCAAATTCATTGCTCACAAGCTGAACCAACTTTCTATGAATCTATGTAGTAGTATATATATGTAGAGAATTCACATGAGTAGAGTATGGTTTTTCCTTCAAGTGTTCTGGGTGCTTATCATTCTCTACTCATGCCTAAATAGCGGGCAGTTCCAAATGTATACATGTGCCACAGTTGGGTTCCTTTTATTACTCAATAGACTGATTCCCTTTATCTTGATTGTGATCAGGACTACCAAACTTTAGAAAATCTGGGTTCAAGTGATCACCTTTCTATCTCCTGTGACATCCTTGAACCATATCAACCAGTTATGATGGTCCAATCTTCATGGCTAGGTTGTACCAGTCATATTTCATATTGCCCCATACCGGCTTAAGGAAAACCTCATTCTTTTTGTTATTTCTCTCCTTTTGCCTTGTTAATTTAATATTGTTCATTATTTGTTTCTCTTTGGGTAATTCTGTATCATAGCGTGCCTTCTTTTGCCTAATGTCAAATTACAATCTAGCACTCTAGCAGTACCTTTTTTGGGTAATATTTAGCATTAACCATAAGTTTCCTTAGCTTTGCCATGTTTTGGGTGCTTTTAGTGGGAGCATCTAGCTTTTGAGTTTTGAATGCCCATTCCTTTGTTTTTTTGGTTATCTACTTTTCAACCGTATATTCCTCAATCTATCTATTAGCTCTTGTTCTTCCTCAAACCTAAAATATACTCCTAGTGCTATTGATTCAGTTTCATAAACTGAGCAGGAGACCTTTGCAAAAGGCTTCATCTTTTGCGACATGTAACACTTGTAATTGTTCATTTCCCTAGTTGTCGTTTCCCAACCTAATTGTACTCTTCCTAATTGTACTCTTAGTCGTGTCAGTTTCAAAAACAGGGCTACTAACTGTCATCTTTAGCCAGCTTTCACTACCAAGTTCCAATGTTCATGAATCACAACTCCGTCTTTATGAACCAACTGGAGCCAGTGCACGACACTTCCTTTGTTTCATTACCAGTATTTTTTTTTCTCAGGTCCAAAATGTTATGCGATTGTACAGATCAGGAGAGAAATACTACTGTTCTAGATTCCCATTGAAAGCTTCTTTGCTGGGAAAAATGATAATTCGGATCATCACCCTCTGACTTAGTGACTGGTGCAAAATTAAAGAGCAATCACTATGCTTTTGGTCCTCCATGGTGACACAGTTTGTATGCTTTTGCATGGTGGCACAGTTTGTATGCTATTGGTCCTCCATGGTGACACAGTTTCTATGAAGTAACTGGCAGTAGAGCAGCCTTTCAATGATATGCCAATATAAACTGAAATTGCTTCAGGCTGTGTTTAGATGTTGGATTTGGGTGGGTGAATTTGGGAGTATGATGTTACATCGTAATCATTGCGCCACTGTAGCATTTTGTTTGTATGTGCGAAAAATTGTCCAAAAATTTATTAATTAGGCTCAAAATGTTCGTCTCGCAGAGTACAACAAAACTGTGTAATTAGTTTTTTAATTTAATCTACTTTTAGTACTTCATGCATGTTATGACATTTGATATGATGGGAATCTTCTTTTTGCATAATAAATTTGGGAGTAGAAACTTTGGATCTAAACAGGGCCTCAGATGAAGATTTTAGAACATTTGAATGTTTCTTTTATGTGCATTTTGCTAAAATTATTTAAAAGAAACTTGTCGGACCATGGGCCACTTCTGAAATTGTTAATTTAGCATTGCCTGTGATACATCAAATTTGATTCCCAAGGATCCCGCCACCGTCCCAGGTGACCACCACGCTAATCGCTCCCACTGTCAAATTTGGGCGCTCTAGACGACTAGAAATAAGCTGAGAATTGAGGGTGTTTTATCTACTACTAATGAGATTATATACAAAATTTTGTCGCTATTTAGAAGTGGTGAGTGCTGTTAAGGGCTGATGATCAACAGATGATGGACAAACAGAAGTCTGGAGACGACGAAATGGGTGGAGGGCTTCGTGAACAAGCCAAGGGACCTCGAAGATCAAGAAAGTCCTTTGTAATTGCGTCCCAATAGCTTTGTCGTTTGTTTTATGGTGTTTGAATCCTGTGTATACTGTATTGCGATGAGATGGTGCCTATGTGTTTTAGTAACCTGCTGCTAGTAGAGAGCTTGTGTCCCCCTTTATAAAACCGGTAAGCCCAGTCGATCAGTATGTAACACAAAACTATACGCTTCTATAAAAGCAGAAAAAACCCTTTGTCAAAAAAATATTAATATTCAAACTATTTAAATTTGGCCTACAATATGGAGATCTTGCTTAGATTTTAGAACTAGAGGTGTGCCAAATATGCTCTTAGAAAGAGATACATGTATCTAAGGCCGAAGTAAATGGTTACGGTTTAACTTGCTCATATAATATATTTTTTATATTTTAATAGAAAAGAGATAAAAGCTATATTTTGATCAAGAGATAGTCTCATAACGCACGTCCCGATTACATAGGAATAACATGTGGGATCATTCATATTGTGAGCTATATGCTAAGAGCTAGATTATTTGAGGAGTTATCTTTTAATATGCGTTTGGATAGCGGGTTCAAGGGGGTTGGGAAGGGTCGAACCCAGTTGGACTCGCGTTTGGATGAGAACTCATGTAGGTAGGGCTGAACCCGAGAGGGAATATACCGCATAGATGCAGATTCATTCCATTCCACCGAAACGAGGGGACGGGGTTGACCCACTTTCGGCATGTTCGTTTGGCTGGTGGTTGGTGCTGATTTGTGCTGAGAGAAAAATACCGTTGGCTGACGGCTTGTGCTAATTTCTACTGAGAGAAAAATACTGCTGGCTGGTGGCTGATAAGTCAAGCGAACAGGCCGTTGACACCGTCAGGCGCCGTTGCGGGGGGTAGGGGTTGCGGGCGAGCGAATCAAGCTCCGGCGGAGGCAGCCAGAGTGGCTCCGGCTTGGGGCGGCTGGGCTTTGGCATAGGCCAACTCCATCTTGGGGAGGTGGCCGACGCAGTTCTGGGTGGAGGTGGTGCAGCGTTGGGCAGAGTGGCTCCGGCTTGGGGCGGCTGGGCTGCCAACTCCGTCTTGGGGCAGAGGCGGCAACCGGCCGGTGTGGGCGGGTGGCGGAGGTGACAGCAGGGGCGAGCATGGGGAGGCCTGATGCGGCGCCACTCGGGTGAGCTTCAGAGGACGGGCGACGGCAACTCGTCATGGGCGAGCTATGGCAGAGGGGCCGACCGTGGGGGCTCCGCTGTGGTGGAGGGGTGGCCACGGCTCTGGTGCGGCGTCGAGGCGTGCAACCGTCTCTTGGCAAGGGACGACGGGAAGGAGAAGGCCGAGCAAAAAACGAAGAAGAAAACATAAAGGAAAGAGAATGGCATGTGGGGCTCACCGATGTTATATTGATATCCATCTCATCCATTTTAAACCCTCTAACCAAATGAATAACTGAATTCAACCCATCCCTTTTAATCAAACACGAAATGGGTTGGCTCCGTCCCAAAAACTTGGTTGGACCCAAGTACGAAAAGTCGGACCGGAGATCGAACCGGTCACGCTACTGGTTCACTGGTACACTGGTCCAACCAGTGGTTCACTGGTCGAACCAGTGATTCACTATTTATTAATATAATATTTATTTCACATGATTTATATCAATAATATACAAGTTCTATTACCAAAAGATATCATATATAACATAATAGATGGTATAACATAATTGTATCATAATAGTCTATTATTTAAAATTAAAAATCAATATCCAAACATCAAACGATAAATGGTTCATGAAAAAACCGGTAAAATTAAAAATCAATATCCAAACATCAAATCGATAAATGGTTCATGAAAAAACCGGTTCACTGGTTCACCGGTTCGACACAAAACCGGCCGGTTCGACCGGTTCGCACTGGTTCACACCGGTTTAATTGCATGACCGATCTTTTAGTTGAACCGGACCGGTCCGGCCACCGGTTCACGGTTTTTCCGGTTCAACCGGTGAACCGGTCCGGTTTTTTGTACTAAGGGTTGGACACAACCCAACCCACTTGGTTCTTAAACCAAACACATGATTGAAGTGCTTAGAACCAGGTACTAACTCATACTGTTAGAGAATGTCTAACAAAGTACTGATCCACCTACCTATAAGCATCGAAGCATGTTTTCCCCTAGCCCTTTGTTTTTAGATAAATGATGCAAATCTGGTCTTTATACCCACAAGTGGATATATACGACCAAAAGTTACAGAGAGTGCTTAGACTCTAAATCGATACAAAGACTCGAACTCACCGCAAGTAAGAATAAAGACAACAAAAAAAACAGAAATTCTAGATTTCTAACTTGTTCAGTTGATCTATATCCTTACTTCTTCATCCAACAAATCCACCACCACCATCCCTGGTATTGCCATCCCAAGATTCCAAAGCGACGCCTCAAGAGAAAAACGACACCCCTAGCCCTTTGCTGGGTTTGGCACTCTGCTGGTACACGGGATCAATTAGAAAAGTACTTGAAAAAATGCCTCCCGAAGCCTTGTGCTATTATACCACAATAAATGTGCATATCCCTGATCCCTCCATGTGAAGTTTCAAATCGAGAATCAATCTAGACACCAAGTAACTAAAGTGTGAAATTAAGCTAAGATAGAAGAAAGTGACGGGCCACGACAAAGATTCGGAAAACATAGAAGGAAGTGGTGACCGTCTTGCCCTTTGTCAATGCGCAAAACGTAGTAACTTGATCAGATGAAGTATCTCACCAAGTATACTGATTACTGAAACAATGCACTCCTGTCAGTGTCACGAAGGAGCGGCATACGAGTGACCGTACTCTGCTTGCATATTGATATAGCCATAGCCTCCTGAAGATGCGTCTTGGTAGTCGACGGGCAGATGCCCCGGCCGAGACTGCTGGTCTGTTGTAGGCATAGCTGCCACTCGCTGATCGCCAACCCGCGCGGCGTTGCTGCCGTCGCCAACTCGCCATGGCGTCGTGGGCGTCGTGGCACGATGCATACCACCAACCCGCCGTCGCTAATCTGCGTTCCGACCACAGGAAATGGGGGAAAACAACGATGGGCTCAAGTCACCTACCCCGCGTCGTCAAGCCACATGGAGTGACCATGGACACGATGCTTCAGGCTTGACAATGAGCCAGACAGGTGGTAGGTGCGCTGCGCTGCGCTCCGATTGCTCTCCAGGGTGAAGATCTACCTCTCCTACTGTAGGCTGTACCGTACCGTACTGTATAGATTTCGGGGACCCTGACCCAATCTCCCAGGCCACCATGCGTCCATGCCGATGCCGGTGACGTGCGAACGAGCGTTAAGGAGATCAAGCTACGAAGCTGGTTAACAATGCAGCAATTTAGGTTTCAACTGATGATTCTTTTTTACCTCGTGTAAAATTGGGGCGATTAGAGGCTCAGAGCGACGAGAGTGGCGTCGTCCCGGAAAGAATGCAATTCTAGGGTTCAAAAATTGTCCCATAAAGAATGCTATTTTGACCCACTTATCATAAAAGACAAAGAGTATCCGGAAGTTTCTCGTATAAAAGACAAGCTAATATCTAGATGATTCTTATAAAAGACAATGTGTATTTTTGTAATTTTACACCTAGTATTGGTCTCCGTGCGTGGTCCTAGAATTATATTTATTTTGGGACGGAGGGAGTATGTTCTATTCGTCTTCAGACGGCAGTGCCGTCATTTTTTTAACGTTATAATTTCTTTTCCGAGGCTGTGTTTAGTTCCTAAAAGTTCCCAAAATTCTCTCTCCAAACTTCACTATTCACCTATCACATCAAATCACATCAATTCTCTCTCCTCATGTATGAAGCACTAAACATGGGTAAATAAAAAAACTAGTTGCATGGTTTTGAGGTACACGACGAGACGAATCTTTTGAGCCTAATTAGGTCATAGGACAACAATTACCACAAACAAACGAAAAGTGCTACAATACGCTACAGTGTCCGATGTGACATTTTCGTTAAATTTTCCCACCCTATTTTTGGAACTAAACACAGCCAGAGTCGATTTCAAAGTTCAAACGTCCAAGTTTCTGACCGGGGCAAAATGGGCAACGCGAAAAACCTCGCGATCTCCGCCTCCAGCCAGCCATCCACGGAGGCACGGACGGATCCACTCGCCCTCCTTCCCTCCCTCCGTCTTCCTCCCCGCTCGCACTGACCCACCTACCTCCCCCCGCCACCTCTAAAATCCCCCAACCGACCCCCACAGCCCAACCAAACCCGCCCACTGTTTTCCGAGGCGTGGTAGCGAGGGAGCCCCGCGCGCAGCCATGGATTTCCTGCAGGGGCAGAGCACCGAGACCATGGTGGCTGTCGCGGTCGCCGTCGTCGCGGTTGCCGCGGGCGGCGCCCTCATCCTCCTCCGATCCAGGAAGCCCAAGGGTACGGAAATGCATACATCGTACTCTCCTGGTATAGGCGTGCGCGCGTTCGTGAGAGGTCTGCGATTCGTGTGAGATCTGGTTACCGCGGGCTCCGCGCCTTTGATTTAGCTCCGGTGGTGTTGGCGATTTTAGCGGGTAGTTCAGTTACCAGTTTTGGAAAGTGACTGGAGCTGGAGTTTACGTGCGTCAGAAGAGTGTAGATTTTTTACTAGTTGGAGATGACCTGTAGGGTTGCTACTTGGAACTTAAAAGCTTGTTGGGACAAAATACAAAAGATAAAAAGCGACTAGAAGAAGTTTATTTATTCAATTATTCCCATGGACACAAACCGTTGAAGTATTTGTCCTGCTTTAGTAGTCTGGCAAACAATTACTGATTTTCACCCGATACAGATAGATGCAGTTAGTTTTTTTTATTACCTTTCTTCATGTGTTGCTAAGAAGTTCTCAGGCTGCGTTTGTGTAGACTGACTGCTCCATTTCTGAATGGCCGAGGTGGAACTTTGAGCTGAATTTCCTTGTCTTGTCTTGGTAGCTCAGATCCTAGCATGCTATTGTGAGAAAAACACTGATGGAAGAACTGTTCCCCAAATTTCCTAACCACATGATATCAACAGAAGCCCTGTTTTACCTTTTCATATTATCGGTTTTGATGTGATTTTAGTGACTGAGCCTGATTCTCAGTAATATTGTTATAGTTTCGTTGTTTAAATAGGCTTCTGAAGTACACTGTATGTTAGTTATAACAATACTTGGTAATTTGTTCCTAGCATCCACTATTTTGTGTATGACCCAAAAATTATTTTTGTTCTTAAAATTGCTTTCTGTAATTGAAGGTTAATGCATCATGGCTCAATTTGATTGTTGTGCTGTCATTTTTTCCCTCAGGCTGCTTGGATCCTGAGAACTTCAGGAAGTTCAAACTGGTTGAAAAGAAGCAGATAAGTCATAATGTCGCCAAGTTCAAATTCGCTCTTCCTACTCCAACTTCTGTATTGGGCCTTCCAATTGGTCAACATATCAGTTGCAGGTTTTGATTCTGCCTTTCTTCTAAATTTTGCTACTATAGTGCATTGTTATTTTTTAACTATATCTGTCCCTTGTGTTTATACAGAGGACAAGATGCTACAGGTGAAGAAGTAATCAAGCCTTATACCCCCACTACATTGGATTCTGATCTCGGATATTTTGAACTTGTCATAAAAGTAAATATTTATATTTATATTGATTTTCCCTGTTCAGATACTTTCTATTTTGTTGGCATATTATTTGATATAAACTTTGTCATTTACCTTCTGTGCTTTGCGTTAACATGTGGCTCACAAGTTCTTCATTCGTTTCCATAATGCAGATGTATCCTCAAGGGAGAATGTCTCATCATTTCCGTGAGATGAAAGTTGGTGATTATTTGTCTGTGAAGGGACCTAAGGTGATCATCATGTTCTGAGCTTCTGATCTAACCAGCTTAGGTTTCTTTTATGGTCACAAAGCATTGGTTAATTTGAGTGCGGAGGTGAATTCAAATGAATTTCCTTCAAGCCCTATGAGAGCTCCACATGTTTTTGTGCCATGCACATTTGCCTTCATCTAGGAGGTTAATATGAGTACCTCTGATGTAGGGTCGTTTCAAGTACCAAGTTGGCCAAGTGAGAGCATTCGGAATGCTGGCTGGTGGATCAGGCATTACTCCGATGTTCCAAGTAACGATCAATCCAGAGTTCTATATTGTGATTTATCATGCCACAAAACACTTCATTTCCTAGTGATCAATGATCTCTTTTCTGTTTGTACAGGTTGCCAGAGCAATTCTTGAGAACCCTATTGACAATATGAAGGTTCACTTAATCTATGCTAATGTCACATACGAAGACATTCTTCTGAAGGTATACTTAATATTATTTTCATTGCGGTGGTTGTGATGCAGTCAATTCAAATAACATAATTGATAACATGGTGTTTAGCATCTCAGCAACTGTACCTTCAGTGTATGACCTTGTTGATGGTTGTGGACATGTTTACAGTTCTATACATACATTGATCTTTGTTGCAATGAGATTTGGTGAAATTCAGCTACCCATTTTATCTTTCTACTCTACTTAGCATATTTTTTCAGCATAAGTTTTTGTTAGTTTATATTATTATTGAACTTGGAAAATTGTTCTGCACAAAATAGCAATGAGCTGCACACTTGGATTCAGGAGCTGAAAGCTTAACATTTAACATATAGCTTTCTTAGAATTTTCTTCTTGAGTTCTGACATATGTTGAAGATTCTGTAGCCTAAAATGATATAATGGCTCGGGTCCTTGTTGGCAACATATGCCTAAAAAAGATTTCCATTGCCAGTTACTGTTACTACTATAAAATAAACCATCATTCACTTTGTGATATTGTTTTCTTTACATTCTTATTTTGGATCCTTTTCTTTAATCTGTCAGACTGATTTGCACGTGCAATATGATGGGCTGCCATGCTGAATTTAATAATTCATATTCAATTCATGCAGGAAGAGCTGGACAACTTGGCCAAAACCTATCCTGATCGCTTTAAGATCTACTACGTTTTGAATCAGGTTTGCGTCATATGATTTTGAAATTCTGAAGAGACTACTGCATAATATTCTTAATTTTTTGTGTAGAAATACATTAGAAATTTTATTGGGTACAGTGGACTCCACTATTCCAAAGTGTCCATTTATATTTGGAATTTTTAGAAATGGCTGCGGAATTCCCATTATGACTGAAAACATTTGGGCTGTGGAACAGCACAACATGCCTAGCTAATTGCGCACACTGATAAAATACATACACATGAATTGCTTTACAAGGATGCTGTATTATTAAAAACTAAAGGGTCTGGAGGGTTTAGGAAAGATGTTTTGATATATTGTTTTCTGTTATCTAGAGATATTATGCTTAGAAATCTGCTTTGCATTCTACTAATTAGGGTATTATTTCCAGACATTTAGTACTTATTCAATTTTTACATATGCAGCCTCCTGAGAACTGGAACGGTGGTGTTGGGTTTGTGTCGAAGGAAATGATCCAATCTCATTGCCCAGCACCTGCTAATGACATTCAGGTAATCTTGAGTCTTAGGTTGTCTCTTTTCCAGGTTCACTACGGGGTTGATTGCTTCCGGTCAACTCCCCAGAATTCTTGTATCCAACCTGGAGGTTTACAGAGGTATGCGTTTGCTTATTTCAGATCCTAAGATGTGGTCCTCCTCCGATGAACAAGGCAATGGTCGCGCACCTTGAGGACCTCAACTACACCAAGGAGATGCAGTTCCAGTTCTAAGCAATGCTGAGTTCGGGAATAATAAGCAGTGACTGGCATGGTCCTTCGGTCACAGGAACTATCTCTGACCCTGCTCGTTAGTTGACATCAGGAATTCAGGATTACGTGATCAATTAGTAGTGTGCGTGCAACTTGTGCAATCTCCATTTTTGAAGCAAATGTTATCTCCCTTGAGGGAAGCCCATGTTGGTAGAGACTCCACTGTTAGTATTATTGATTTGAAATGTGTAACATTGAATGCTGTGAGAAATATACCAAACGAGCAATGGACCTTATACTTTCGGAATTCCAGCATTTCATGTTCATGATATGTGGCCTGAGATGAGAGCCGCTGTTAAACTACTGAAGTACTAAATGATTTGTTTGTGCACTCGCCTGAAATCACTGAAGTAGCCGGCATTGCACCTGTTAACAAGCCAATTTCAAAATTCCAACAGATTCTGGAAACGGGCAAAATTCTCAAGCAGATCCTGGATCTGGATAGGACTCGCTCCAGAATCCACGATACAGCCAAAACGAGGCCAGGGGGGAGCCGTCCGGTTCCGGGCTGGAGGATCCGTACCCGGTAACCCGATCCCCGCTTCCCTTATCCTGAAAACAACTCCCCTCTCTCCTAAACCCCCCGGGCAGCCGACACACAAGCACACAGCACGAGCGAAGAAGAGACGCGGCCATGGCGACCGCCTGCTCGCTCCTCCTCCGGTTCGCCGCCGCCGCACCCATTTCCACCGCCTCCACATCCGTTTCCATCAGGCGCGCCCCTGGTTCTCACCCTCCCTCGCGTTCCGCTGCCCCCCGCCGGCACCTCATCGCTGCATGGTCCCCAAAGGCCGCGGCCTCCGCTTCTGTCGAAATCCAGGATGACTACGCGGATGAGATGGACGCGGTGAACATTGCGCAGGACGTCACCCAGGTGCATGGGCGCTTCCCCTCTTTACCTTTTCCCCCATGCTTTGGATAGTGATTTGGGTATGGGAATTGTATTGCGTTCCAGGGGAAGGTGTTTTGTGTTTGCTACTGAATTAGCTGATGTCGAATATGATTTAGAATAAAAGTAGATGCTACTGAATTTCTTGGTAAAATAGGTCGTTTCCTATTTTCATGAATTAGCAACTGTGTTGGGATACTTGGCTAAATCTATAATTTTTCACTTTCAGTATGCCTAATTGCATTCCTTGATAAAATAATTCTTTCCTGTTAACCAGCTAATTGGAAAAACGCCAATGGTGTATCTCAATAGTGTCGTCAACGGTTGTGTTGCTAATATCGCTGCAAAGCTTGAGTACATGGGACCTTGCCGAAGTGTCAAAGATAGGTACACATTTGGGATTGCAGCAACTTGATTGTTGATGCCCTCGATGCAATTATTTGTTTGCCAACTCATGTTTATGTTTACAGGATTGGATTAAGCATGATTAATGATGCTGAAGAGAAGGGGTTAATTTCTCCAAATAAGGTTATAAGCCATTCTTATATCATGTGCAATGCTATCGTCACCAATACTGTAAATTTGTAATTTACGCAGATAGTCTCTATCTGTGCAGACCATCTTGGTAGAACCAACCACTGGCAATACTGGCATAGCCATTGCTTCTGTGGCTGCAGCTAGAGGATACAAGCTGATAGCTACTATGCCTTCATCAATAGATGTCGAGAGACGCATTCTTCTACGTGCATTTGGGGCGGAGATTGTTCTAACTGATCCAACCAAAGGACTAAAAGGAGCTTTTGATAAAGCTGAGGAGATAGTTTTGAGGACACCAAATGCATATATGTTTCAGCAGTTCAACAACGAAGCAAATAGTGAGGTTGAGACTCAAGCTTTATCATTTACTCATACAATACACATAATACAGCAAATGTGAAATTCATTTGCTTACCTTTTCTTTAAAGATCTATTGAGAAGCCATTTGGGTAATTACAGATCCACTTTCAAACCACAGGCCCAGAAATATGGGAAGACACATTGGGTACTGTTGACATACTTGTTGCAAGCATAGGGACAGGTGGTACCATTACTGGCACAGGGCGTTACTTGAAAAGGATGAACAGAGATATTAAGGTTCCTACTTTTGCTTTGAAGGAAAATTGCATCAATCGGATTATCTTGCATTTTGTCAGCTTAATAGTTCTGTATATCTTGTCTGATGCTGCTGTTCGTAGATTTTGTTCCTTTATGAACTTGTTGAAATCTTCATGTCAAAGTAAAGAGCCCATTGAG
>OAMR01000305.1:326084-350027 GCA_900205405.1 Echinochloa crus-galli | reverse complement strand
GCAGAAGCCGTTGATTCTGCTAGGGAACTTGCACTAAAAGAGGGCTTGCTGGTGAGTAGAACACTGTAAAACAAATTGCTTTGTTTTTTTATTTTTTATTATTATGATAGCATCTACTCCAATTTTGCTTTTATGTGATCTGTGATTCATTTACGGGGTTTGTTTGCAGGTTGGTATTTCATCAGGTGCTGCAGCAGTTGCTGCTATTAATGTTGCCAAAAGACCTGAAAATGCTGGAAAACTGATTGCGGTGAGAGCATAGCAGCAAGTTAATTTCATTTATGGCATCTTGCAATGACTTAGACAATTAATTAGTCACATACATTTGCAGGTCATTTTCCCCAGCTTTGGAGAGAGATATCTCTCCAGCATCCTATTCCGTCCAATATATGACTCGGTTCGAAGAATGAGGAAGAAATAGCCAGCCTTTGACAACTGCAGGCGCGTGACACGTCCCTTCTCCAAGCTTGACAGACTTCCACGGCATGACAACCATGAAAGGGTGAAGACCCTCGTAGATTGCAACAAGCAGGACCTAAAGTTTTGAAATGCTTCTGCTGGCACCTGGCAGCGCCGATCATTGAGCTTTGAAGCTGCAGAGAGTTTCTGTCAATTGATCTGCAGGCCGCAGCTTGGTTCAGCTGTTCTGGACATATTGCCTCACACGTTTAGAACCTGCATCTACAACCTTGGTGAAATATGCAGAATTGGATGCTACAATAGTGCAGTTAGCATAGAATCTTTTCTTTCAGTAGTCTAGGACTGGAACAAACCAGTAACCAGGCTTGTAATCTGGTACGCACTTGAGCTGGAGCTGATCCTGTAAACGACTGTCCGCACGTTCTTCTTTCCTTTTGAATTTTGATTATTGAGCCTATGGTTTGCTAATTAGTTCTTGCGAAGCCCAAATATTGAGATGATCTACTGCTGTCATTTTTCGTTTATGTAAACGATCAGAGCTCGAGTTTGCAAAGACATGGGGATCATTTGCAGAGCTCAGGCCAAACGGACCCTGTTTTGGAGCAAAGGTTTCTTTCTGCGTTCGGGTCCAAGCGGGAAGCATTCGTAGGCGGGCTCAGTGGCAGCGACCAATTCGGCCTTCCTTCATCCTTCCCGATTCCTCTAGCCCGTCAGCGAAGCCTGAACTCACATCCAAAGGAGAAGAGAAGGGCCGGCGCCGGCGCCGGCGGAACGGTGTCTCTCCCTCTGTCCCGCCGCGCGCGGCTCGCCGCCTCGCCATCGTAGTATTCGCGTTCGTGCGCCCTCGGCTCAGCCCAACGGTGCCATGTCGGCGTCGGATCTTCCCGACGAGCTGTGGGCGCGCGTCCTGGAGCTGGGCGCAGCGTCGTCCGCGCTGGGGTTCCGCGACCTCTGCTGCCTCGCCATCGCCTCCCGCCGCCTCGGACGCCTCTCCCTCCACCCGGCCCTCTGGTCGGCGCTCCTCTCCCGCGACTTCCCCTCCCAATCCCAGCCTTCCTCCTCGTCCTCCACCGCCTCCCAGCAGCAGCAGGTCCACCCCAAATCCCTATACAAAACCAAGTAATTTCCCCGCCCACCACTTTCCTTATTGTTCGTCTCGTGCGTGCGGGTGTGCTCGACTAATGCTACCTGATTATGTTTACAGGATTGGATTAAGCATGATTAATGATGCTGAAGAGAAGGGGTTAATTTCTCCAAATAAGGTTATAGGCCATTCTTATATTATGTGCAATGCTATCGTCATCAATACTGTAAATTTGTAATTTACGCAGATAATCTCTATCTGTGCAGACCATCTTGGTAGAACCAACCACTGGCAATACTGGCATAGCCATTGCTTCTGTGGCTGCAGCTAGAGGATACAAGCTGATAGCTACTATGCCTTCATCAATAGATGTCGAGAGACGCATTCTTCTACGTGCATTTGGGGTGGAGATTGTGCTAACTGATCCAACTAAAGGACTAAAAGGAGCTTTTGATAAAGCTGAGGAGATAGTTTTGAGGACACCAAATGCATATATGTTTCAGCAGTTCAACAACGAGGCAAATAGTGAGGTTGAGACTCAAGCTTTATCATTTACTCATACAATACATGTAATGCAGCAAATGTGAAATTCATTTGCTTACTTTTTCTTTAAAGATCTATTGAGAAGCCATTTGGGTAATTACAGATCCACTTTCAAACCACAGGCCCAGAAATATGGGAAGACACATTGGGTACTGTTGACATACTTGTTGCAAGCATAGGGACAGGTGGTACCATTACTGGCACAGGGCGTTACTTGAAAAGGATGAATAAAGATATTAAGGTTCCTACTTTTGCTTTGATTAATTCTTGAAGGAAAATTGCATCAGTTGGATTATCTTGTATTTTGTCAGCTTAATAGTTCTGTATATCTTTTCTGATGCTGCTGTTCATAGATTTTGTTCCTTTATGAACTTGTTGAAATCTTCATGTCAAAGTAAAGAGCCCATTGAGACCCTTGCTTGTAACAGTTCTCTAATTTCCACTGCTTTAAAATATGTACACGTTAGTTGTTTTTATGGAAACATAGGCATTACCATCTAATTAGGTTTTATCAAAAGGATAGTAGCACCATCATTCTGTTCTATTGTTTCAAATTTAAAGTTATTCAATCATCATAATTTTGGAAAATACAGATAATTTCCATAAGGCTTATGTCACTCTATCTTTGATTTCTGTAACCAGTAGAATTGCTTAATATTTCATACTTCGAAAATTGTTTGAATTTTGTTTTTATATTTTCCTCCTCTCATTTTAGGTCATTGGGGTAGAACCTGCTGAAACTAGTGTCATCTCTGGTGACAATCCAGGTAATGTGTTACCCTTTGGTCCCTTTGTTATAAGCAATTAAACATACTGGGGAAACAAGCTTGTTAAATACCTTTTCATTTTCACTGACATATGTTGATTCTTGTCAATAATCAACAGGTTATATTCCAAGTATACTAGATGTTCAGTTGATTGATGAGGTTGTGAAGGTATGCAATACTGACTTTAAATCTTTGTTTGTGTCAGCAGATTTTGTTGACAGTTTTTACAGTCTGCTGAGTCATTACGATCGTTGACTTTGCAGGTTAGCACTGCAGAAGCCGTTGATTCTGCTAGGGAACTTGCACTAAAAGAGGGCTTGCTGGTGAGTAGAACACTGTAAAACAAATTGCTTTGTTTTTTTATTTTTTATTATTATGATAGCATCTACTCCAATTTTGCTTTTATGTGATCTGTGATTCATTTACGGGGTTTGTTTGCAGGTTGGTATTTCATCAGGTGCTGCAGCAGTTGCTGCTATTAATGTTGCCAAAAGACCTGAAAATGCTGGAAAACTGATTGCGGTGAGAGCATAGCAGCAAGTTAATTTCATTTATGGCATCTTACAATTACTCAGACAATTAATTAGTCACATACATTTGCAGGTCATTTTCCCCAGCTTTGGAGAGAGATATCTCTCCAGCATCCTATTCCGTCCAATATATGACTCGGTTCGAAGAATGAGGAAGAAATAGCCAGCCTTTGACAACTGCAGGCGCGTGACACGTCCCTTCTCCAAGCTTGACAGACTTCCACGGCATGACAACCATGAAAGGGTGAAGACCCTCGTAGATTGCAACAAGCAGGGCCTGCTCGTTAGTTGACATCAGGAATTCAGGATTACGTGATCAATTAGTAGTGTGCGTGCAACTTGTGCAATCTCCATTTTTGAAGCAAATGTTATCTCCCTTGAGGGAAGCCCATGTTGGTAGAGACTCCACTGTTAGTATTATTGATTTGAAATGTGTAACATTGAATGCTGTGAGAAATATACCAAACGAGCAATGGACCTTATACTTTCGGAATTCCAGCATTTCATGTTCATGATATGTGGCCTGAGATGAGAGCCGCTGTTAAACTACTGAAGTACTAAATGATTTGTTTGTGCACTCGCCTGAAATCACTGAAGTAGCCGGCATTGCACCTGTTAACAAGCCAATTTCAAAATTCCAACAGATTCTGGAAACGGGCAAAATTCTCAAGCAGATCCTTCCCGATTCCTCTAGCCCGTCAGCGAAGCCTGAACACATCAAAAGGAGAAGAGAAGCGACGGCGGCGGCGCCGGCGGAACGGCGTCTCTCCCTCCATACCGCCGCGCGCGGCTCGCCGCCTCGCCGTCGTAGTATTCGCGTTCGTGCGCCCTCGGCTCAGTCCAACGGGGACATGTCGGCGTCGGATCTTCCCGACGAGCTGTGGGCGCGCGTCCTGGAGCTGGGCGCAGCGTCGTCCGCGCTGGGGTTCCGCGACCTCTGCTGCCTCGCCATCGCCTCCCGCCGCCTCGGACGCCTCTCCCTCCACCCCAGCCTCTGGTCGGCGCTCCTCTCACGCGACTTCCCCTCCCAATCCCAGCCCTCGTCCTCCACCACCTCCAAGCAGCAGCAGGTCCACCCCAAATCCCTATACAAAACCAAGTAATTTCGCCGCCCACCCCGTTCCCTCGATCGTTATTGTTCGTCACGTGTTTGCGGGTGTGCTCGACTAATGCTATCTGGTGCAGGTTCGAGAGGCACAAGGTGCGGATCGCGGAGGCGAGGCGGCGGGCGGTGTTCGAGGCGGAGGCGCGGGTGCTTGCGTGCAGGAGGCGGCTGGCGGAGCTGGAGGAGTCGATGAGGGCAGAGGGGGAGAGGATGAAAGCCGCCGCGCAGGAGCTGGACAACCTCGAGAGGGTCAGGTCGGTTTGTTAGGTTTCGTGCCATACTCAATTCCCCAAAAATTGGTCACGGTACTTTTCCTGTGCAGTATTCGTTATCAGTTCTCACTGCTACAATTGTGGTGTGATTAGAGAACATACATCAATTTTTGAACCTAGAGAGCATCGAATCGATAGAGTATGATGTGCTAATTTGCTCACAGGTAACAAGCCAGATCGGCAGATAATTAATTTAGTTGGCAGTGCACGAGCAGACAATACTGATAAAAGATACTATTTGATTCCATGATATATTAATAGCTACTTGTTTGCACAAGAGCCCGGACAAGATTCTTTCAGATCACATAAATGGATGGTTAGATCATGTCATTATTGCTGTTATTTATTCTATCGTAACAAGTTAATAGCCTCCTGCCGTCCTCCAAGTACCGTGTCTTGCACCAGCAGCTGCGCTCGGTTATAACTGTATGATCTGTTCTGCCCTGAGATTGTTCTCTTAATAGTTAATCCGCATCTTCAACAAAAAATAGGTGCACTTGGTATCTTTTGAACTGGAGCAGTAGAATTCGGTTATCTCATATATCTGGTCATGGAAAATTATCCTATTCACCAAACAAAACATTGTTGTTGGAATAGGGCAACACTACTATCCTGTTTTCAGGGGCAACATTCAAATGACGCACAACAAAATTATAGCTTATCTCCCAGCATTCAAGTTGTTGGTGCACATGAACAAGAATGCTATGTGGTCCTAATGGCACACTGATTAGAGAATGGAAGCCGTGTCTAAAATAAGTGTGTAGAAACATCTAGGATAGATATTCTAGTCCAACACAATTGAATTAAAGTGACAGTTGCAACCTAACCTTAACCTGCTCCACCAACTCTCTAGTGTATTGAGTTCCTTTATTTTTTTTCTTTCTCATTTTTGAAAATTGGCTAGAAGTTCAACTATCCTCTAGTATTTGATCTGAGGAGGATACCATGCAATGTCATCTACACCATCCTGTTGGATTCTATCCTAACAAGTAGTTTGTTGCTTCATTGCCTAACACTGCATTCTCCCTTATAATGGACAAAAATATCCCTGTAAATATATCATTAGGAATTTAGGATCATGAACAATACAAGCAATATTTTGCTTGGTAGATGTTTTTTCCAAGTCACAGTTGATGATTAGCTCTCCCTTCATTAATTTATCGTCTGGCCTATGTTCAAGCATCCATGGCATGGATTGATGGGGCATAATTAGAGCTGACTTCTTTTTACTTCATGATGTGTATTTCTTTATTTTTAGTGTATTCTGATCACACAATTTGGTGATGTGTGAAATGTTTACAGGAGAGCTTCTGTGGCATTAAATGTATGGCAGCCACAAGTTGTTCATGGTCGCCAGAAGCAGTTGGTTCAGCAATGCACGGTTCCTGTTGATTCTCGTCTTAGTGATCTAAACATGGAGCTGAAAGTTTGTAAGCAACAGATAGCAACTTATAAGAACAGTTATGTATGTGATCACCTGTTTCACTACAAATGAGCAAGATAAAATGTCTAGCCTTACCATTGTTGTGTCTTTTCTGCCACTGTCAGAGCAAGGAGAAGCACAAGCTGAGTGAGTATGAGGAAGCGCTGAAACGAGCAAAGTATCATCCGCTGCATGATAATCATACAAGCAGAATTATCAATGAGCCACGTGCAAAGAGGAAGAAACTGAAATGAACCTACTGTTTGCCTTCAGGTCCTCCACTGTCTCAAGGTACCAATATCTCTTAGTTATTCTAAATCCATGGAGGAGATTGATCGAATATACTTGTGCTTTCACAGTAAGAGTAAACTTGTGCTTGACTTAGACTTG
The DNA here is from genome assembly GCA_900205405.1 of Echinochloa crus-galli. NCBI lineage: Eukaryota > Viridiplantae > Streptophyta > Magnoliopsida > Poales > Poaceae > Echinochloa > Echinochloa crus-galli. The sequence goes on along the minus strand of OAMR01000305.1, from coordinate 343,493 downwards.
TATTTTGATACCTATAGGTATAAGTATTTGCACATATTAGTTGATTGTTTACATCACCAGATATTGCCATCCTCAGAATGGATACTTGGTGATGTTATATGTTTCCTTACACGACAATTTCTGTTTTGCACAGATAGCACCACCGGCATGGCACCAAGCGCTGATGCATCCATCTAGGAAGATGGTGGATGTCTCGCAGATTGGACAGCACAGCAAAGCTGCTTCATGTGTCCCGTTTCCTGTCCATGTGCAATGCAATTGTGCATGATGTAGGCTATGGCAGTGGCATCTTTCCTTGCCACTTTTCCAGGCCGAAGATGCTATGATTGGAAGCACCTCCGGTATTTCCATGTCGCTAAAAGAATCACGTTCACGTATGTTGCACACCGTCCACCACCAGATGATTCTGCTATAGAAAGTTGCCTACTATTCTATCGCGAATAGTCTGGCGTTGATGCTTATCCTCGCGAAGCTGTGGGCTGAAGCTGAAAGCTTGCCAATTTTGACTTTGAAAACGGCAACTTGTACGCAACTAGTATGCATCTTGTATTCCATCCTTATGTACACTTCATTTTATTTTCATTCCTTGGAAATCAAACGAAACTTATCTGTATGTCCCCGCTTTATATGCTCTTGGGCTTATGAGAAAAGTGAACGAATTGTTTTGTTCGTATCCTCACGTACCTTTCATGCATTACTGGATATGCACAAAACGTCGAAGTCTGGTGTTAAGCATAGTGACAAAACTGGCAAAGCATATCTCCAAATATTTTGCTTACATATAGAAGAAAAGGAAGCGTGCATCTCAGCATCTGTTCCAGTAATTTTTCCTGTTTTCGCAAGAGCTTCACGGTGAGAGGACGAATTCCTTCTCGGTTACACCGCGAGAACAGAACCGTTTAATTTTTTCGTAGATTCGAATTCAGAAGATTTACAAGTTTTTCAAAAAAAACACAGAAGATTTACTATTCTCTACGAATGAACCAACGCGTTTACCGTTCACGGATTGGAACGGTAAAAGATCTGAAGAAAAAGAACAAATGCTGTTTGCATTGCATTTTTTTTTTTGAAAAGGACTGTTTGCATTGCATTGCAGCTCAGCACCAGTTGCAATTGCTTGGACCAGAATGGTTATAGGCACTGCACCTGAACTCGGTCCCGTACCGCCACCCCTTCTCCCTGATCCCAAATTCCACTTCTAAATTTACTATAAAAAAGAAGATTCCCCGTCTCATCAAAATACCATAACATACATAAAAGTACTAAATGTAGATGAAATCAAAAACTAATTACACAGTTTTGTTGTGCTCTGCGAGACGAACATTTTGAGCCTAATTAATCAATTTTTGGACAACAAATACAAACAAAATGCCACAGTGACGCAATAATTACGAAGTGACGTCATACTCCTAAATTCACCCTCTAGCATCTAAACAAGCCCTGAATTCTGAGTCTGGAACAGCTCGGCCGACGTGGCACGCCTTCCGTGCCGCACCCTCCCGCCAGCCGCGCGCGCCTTTGACCCGATCGTCCTTCCCGCCCGAGGCCCACGCGCAGGGCCCACCTGTCATTAGAATCCCGGCTATAAAGCCACCCTCGTTTGTCCGGTTCCGAGTCCCAGTACCGTCTCACCGCGTACTGGGACCCCTCGATCCGGACCCACATGTCAGGGGGCGAAAAATAGTATAAGACCCACCCCCTATAGCGGCTTCTCCCCGCACCAAGAGCCAATCCGCACATCGCCTCCCGCATCCTTCTCGCCCTGATCCGGTTCCCAAATCCTTCGCCTTCGTCTTCGCCTTCTCCCAGCTCCATTGATCCAAGCGAGGCGGTGATCCTGTCCATGCGCGGAGCGTGGTAGCCTCGGGAGACCCTCTCGCCGCCGCCTTCCTCCTTCGCCGCCGTCTCTGGTCGCCGGGATCAGCCGAGTTGGATCTCGAGGCATAAAAGCGTTGCGGGCGTCCGGCGAGGATACGATGCCTGCGGTGCTCGCCGCGTTCGCCAGCCTCCGCGCGGCAGCAGCCATCGCCTCCGGGAACTCAGCCTTCCCCTGCTCCCACCGCCTCAAGCATCCTTTTAGTAGTAATTTTAGTAGTAGTAGTAGTAGTAATTGTCTTTGACGTTTGCCTTCCCCTCGTTGCACAAACGCCTCGGTCCTTACCTCGCCTTGTTTGAGGTTTCGGTGTCGATCTGGTTGTGCTCGATCCGAGACTTGTTCTGCCGTGCAGCGTTGCCCTGGTTTTAGGAGTTTGGTGTCTGGGTCCGATCTGCAGCATCGAAAGGAAGCAATTTGGGCTGTCGGTCGTGGTGATCGACATTCCTACAAGAAAAGAGGTACTGAGATCACTTTACCTTTCATTTTTTAACTGAAACTTCATTAGTCGGCACCATGGAAGTTTAGATAATGATCATGAAAAAATGGCTGTTCAGTTTGATGCATTTTATAGGAGACAATTGTATATGTTATCCAGTTAGCATATGAATTATCATATGTATACTCTATTTAGCTATTTGATAAACAAGGAATAGTTTTGCTGTGTTTTAAATTGCTTGAAACAACTTCTTTTGAATCACTATTCTTGCCCCTTGGACAACATCCAGCTACTCAGTACTCACTTTTGGTTTGTGTTGATCCAAGGGCCTAGGTTGGTGATTGAAAAACAAGTTATCTCCATGCATGTTCTCATAGCTGTTTTCTTAGGTTGAAAAAAGTAATATACTCGAAGCTTCAAATACAAGCAAAATGCATATGGTCGCGACATCATCTATTTTGGCATTACAGTCTTCATAACTGTATCCAGTAATCGTGTGATTGCTCTTATGCAGCCCTTGTGTCTGCATAAACATTTGCCTATTACTTATGTCCATTATCTTTTCAACAGAAACTTCTCTTTGTAATTTGGGATTAAGCTTGTGGATGGGCGAACCTTTAGCAGACTTCAGTGCCGGAGGTGTTAGCAGCAGCTCATGTCTCTGCTACAACACATGTGAAAAGCCAGGTTGCGAGCACAGCTGTGCTTGCTTGAAAAATGAAGATGTCGAAGGTGTAATATCTTGTAGGCAAGATGATTTCGTGGTTGAGGAAATTGGAATGGCTCTTACTGAAGTGATGCACGCCTATGATGACGGCAGTGGTGATCAAGGACCAGATTTGGATGAAGATTCTGATGACGACGATGATGATGATGTGGTTCTTTCTCTGGAATCTGATTCAACTGATGATTTAGTGGATGTTGACTCTGAATTGGTCATATCACCTGCCTCTCCTAGTGCTGATGCTTCAGAATCGATAATTAGCAAAACAGTTGATGGGAAGTCTTCAAACAATGTAAGTTTATAGTGTAGTTTAAAGGGTGGGTTCTTCCATTGTTTGGATATATCTCTTCTCCGCTTTCATATTATTCTGATACCAAATTGTTGGTAGCTATGTAGCTCTATTCTCAGTCACAACTATTTGGAACCTAATTTAGTCATAGGTGCTTGTTTTATATTATTCTGCATGTGCTTTAGTACCTTTGTAATTGAAGAACAGTATAAGATTTAATTGCTTTTATTTATTCTCCTGTTTGCTGGTAGGTTGTGGTATGGTTGCATGTCTTTGTGGACAAATTAATTGTGTTAGTTCCAGCTTTGTGAAGATATTTGTAGGAGTTATGCATTTGATGTTGTTGGAGATAATTTCTTAGTTCATTATAGCTGCTAGCCTGATGCGTGTAGCACCATAAGTTTCATATTGTATCTGCTGATTGTGTGAAAAAAAAGAGCGGATCAAATTTGGTTTATTAACATGTATACATTATCTTTAATGCAGGGCACTCCCAGGTTGGTTTCTGCAATGAAAGGAACCCGTGCAAAGGAGGGAATCATGACGAAGTTGAGCGTTTCATGGGTTCCTGATGTATATGATCCTCCTGTTACTTCTGACTCACATACTGTGAGAGGGCACCAGAGGAGTTCTAGGAAAGGCCACTACAAATACAAGCCCTCCAAGAGCAGCAGCAGCCGCAGTACCAGTGGCAGTAAAAGGGACAAGAAGAATTCTCGCCATGGTGGTAGCAGCAGCAGCAGCATCAGCAGCAGCAGCAAAAAGGATAGGAAGCATTCTCACCACAGTACCAGTAGTGGTGGCAGCAACAGAAATGACGCCAGTAGTTCTCATTATCGTAAGGTATACAGTTACAGTGGCAGTGGGATCAGCAGCAGCAACAGCAGCAGCGAAACTGTGACATGTATTCCTGAATCTGCTAAGGTATCTCCACTGGTGCTAGCTGAAAATGCCACATCGCCAGAGGTAGTTCCTGTACTCAAGACTATGGAAGCAATCAAATTTGCTACCAGTTGCGGCAAGGAGAAGCCATTTGCATTGTTGTCACGGCAGTTTTCCCCGGCAAGGTATAAGGGGATGTTCTCCTTTTGGAGCCAAAACCAACTGGCTTCTTGATCATCAGCTGCTGCTATATGGCGCTCGATTGGAAGTCTTCTTTGGTAATCATGTGGTACCAGTGATTCTCGTTTTGTATCATCTCTTCGCCTTTGTTCGGCTTGTTTCTGAAAGTGCAGAGATCACGTTTTCAAAAATTGTTGGCCGAAGTGCCTGTACGTTTGAGCTTCTTTACTATTCTTTCCTCAATCGTTTATCTATTTTCATGTGTTGCTATTATTTCATCTCAGACCATGTATTATTTGCACAAGCATTTACAATTGTGGGGATTGGTTCAGTTTTCTGTGTTTGGTCATCCAATGACTGCGAATTCTCCAGGCGCCGAAAACGGTCAACGCTGCCTGCATTGGTAACAAATTATGATGTTTGTACTGTAATCGAGATAAATATCGTCTCACGTGTCCAATAAAGGAAATCTAGCACGATGTTCAGCAGATTTTGAGGGTTTTCCTTTGCCATTTTTATGCAATGCACTCCCAAGAGCTTGACAGTGCTTGCCTAACGGCGCGTTTCAAGCGACACAAGGACAACGGCGGAGCAGGCATTTTTCAACCCAACTCAAATTTTCCATAGGCAGTATGTCCGAAATTCGCTCAAACAAAAAATTCACCCAATTAAAAAAAGACAAATTAGAGCGCAGTTAGACAAACATGAAAATAATCTGAAATCTTCCTCAAATCAGAAGAACAAAACGCAAAGTATTTTCTCCCAATTGTCACATCGAAGATCGTTCAGATTGATTTATCTATAACTATCTAAAAGTACCACAAGCGAAGGGAGTATCACAATTCACAAAGTTCCAAGTCCCACGGAATTGCATCCCACAGTGCCCGATCATAATGGCAGGGCGCGGCTCCTTGTGCGGCCGCACCTCCCCCGTTCGGAGGTTTTGGCGTTGGTTGCTGCTGCTCGAGCGGTGCTGACCCGGCACCACCGCCGGCGCCCGACGCTCCTCGCTGGTGCCCCCCGCGCTGCGCGTCCACTGGCTCGCCGCCACCGTAGGCCGTCCCGATGTGATCGCCGGAGTCGAAGACGCTTAGCATGTTAGTGCCGGACCGGTTCGAACCATCGACGCCGACGAAGTACTGCGCGACGCGGTAGCCATCGCCGGGCAGCGCGGCGGTGTGTCCCCCGCTCGGAGCTCCCGCCGCCGCTGGCCGCTGATTGCCTCCAGATGACCCGGCGCCACCGTGCTGCTCGCCTTGTGCCCCGGCGCCGCCACCGCCACCGCCTCCGGGCTGCTCCTCGCCGCCGCCTCCAGGCCTCGGTTCCTCCTCCCCATTGGCGTCGCCGTTCTCCTCCTCCTTGCCCTGATCAGGAGCCCTCTTCACCTTCACCACCCTCGGCGACCTGTTTGTAATCTTGCACAGCACGCAGTCGTTCAACTGCGCCGCCGCGCAACACGAGGCACACACAAACACGTCGGCGATCCATCATCGGCATCAATCGTTACATGAATGATACTAGTATACTACTACGCCATGATATGATTGAGGATCGGGTCGGATGGGATCGGGGTCACCAACCAGCATGGGGTCGGGCGCGGCGTCGTTGCGGGCGGCCTTGCTGGAGTTGCTGGAGACGAACTCCACCATCTTCCACCTGGTGGGCTTCGACTTGTTCTTGACGCGCTTCCGCTTCCCCAGGGCGTCCACCTGGTAGAGATGCTCGTGGAACGTGAGCGCGCGCTTCTTCCCGACCACCTCCTCGCCGTCGGCGCCGCCGAGGACGTCTTTCTCCGCCTCCACCGCCTTCCAGTGGCCCTCGTCGTCGCCCGTGTCCCGCTTCGGCCGCATCCCGCCGGCGTACTTGCGGTCCCGCGGCGAGAAGAGGTACCAGGCGCCCTCGGTGGCCTCGCCCAGCTTGGGCACTGCGAGAGATCCAAGACGATCGAAGATGAGGATTGAGGAGGGGAAGGATCTAGAACGAGAAGAAGATTGGCTGCGTGCGGGGAAGCCATCGATGACTCACCGAGCTTCTTGGGGTGCTCCGCGTAGGCGTCGTGGCCGTCGAGCACGAGGTCGGTGGGGAGCGGCTCGCCGCGCAGCTTCCGCCGGAGGTAGTGGACGATGAGCTCCTTCTCCGTCGGGACGAAGCGGATGCCGGGGACGAGCAGGTACTCCTCGTTGTACTCCGCCTCGTCGGCGGCGGGCGCCGCCTGCGACGTTGATTCAGACATCGCCGTCTGTTTCTGGAGACGGGTGGTGCGCTTGCTCTGATCGGAATCGAATCCCTAGCGCTCCCGCTTGGCATATATATACGTGTCCGGGTCCCCACGACGCCGGACGGGTTCCAGGTGGGCGCACGCATAATGTGTGTAGTGTATCCCCCGTGCACAGCACGAGACATACGACTGGATAGTATGGGATCGGAACTCAGCAATGTTGAACGTACCCATGAGAAAATATTGAAAATTCGGACATATATAAGAAACAAAAATAATGAAAATTGCACGATGGGGATTTATAGGAAGGAAACTTAAATGATAGAAGAGTTTTGTCAATAATCCTGGCATGATGGAAGCTGATTACTACCTCTGTTCCAAAGGTCATTTGACTTTTTTTTTATCACAAGTTTTACCACTTGTCTTATTTAAAAAATTTGTGAAAATATAGTCAAATTTAAGATATTTTTGAAGACTTATTATTAATAAAGCAAGCTACCACAAAAAATATGATAATTTGTACAAAATTTTGAATAAGACAAGCGGTCAAATTTAGAGTAAAAAAAGTCAAGCAACCTACATTTTGGAACAGAGGGAGTATAATGGATTAGTATAGATGAAATTTCTAAAGAAGAATATTTATATAGCATATGAAATTAGAATAACTAATAGTATGTCTTAGTAGTATGTATCTAGAACAACATCACTTATGATTCATTTACGATATCACCAGAAGTCCTTACAAGAACAACTGCCTCCCACAAATTTATGGAAACGAACACGATCCCTAACGATGATTTCTCGACTGTACGACTTGCTTATTATTTTTGCCACTTCATGGCAATCCGGGCAAAACCTCAAGTTCTTGACCACCCCCGGCCTCCCCCGACCCCTTGCCGGATTCGAGGGGCCGCCGCCCGGCGTCGGCTTGTGGAGTCGGTGTTCTTGCCCGGTAGCACGACGACGGGTGGTCACGGCCGTGCGGGCGGGAGTGTGGTGGCGATTGGCGACCGCCGTTGGTGTTGTTGGCGGCGGCTTCTTGCCTGCGTGCGGGTTTTGGGATCCTGGGAGAGGGAGAAGACTTGGGCTTCGTCTGAGGTTCTTGGAGGCTAAGGTGGGTATGCTTGATGCGGCATTGTGTGTGCGTTTCGGATGCGTGGGGTTTTGGATTCGAGGATTGGCGATTGGAAAAAAAATCGCATTGGTGTGCTTCTGACGCAGTCGTTGGGAGGTTTTCAGTCGTGATGTTTGAGCGTGTTTTATTTGCCTGCGGGGTGGTTTGTTTTGGGTCGCCTGTTCTCGTTATTGTTACCTGGCAGAATTTTGGGTGATTTTCCTGGATGTGATTTGCTAGGATTTGGTTCAGAATCTGCATTTTGTGACCCTTTTGTCTTTTATTAGAAAATGCATGTGTCGTTGCATTAAGTTTTTCTTACTTAGCCACTGTTAACTATTTATGAACTCTATTATGATCTACTCGCAGATTCTTAATTAAATTGCATTTGGTACCCCGGACTTGAATATTACAAAGGAAACCTTTTACGGGGTCCAGCGTATAATGGCATCCACCAGTGATGCTAGCCTTTCACTATGTTCACAAAGTGCAACTTCTTTTTCCTCTTCACCTACGTCATGTAGAACGGCTGCAGTCCGAGGTTTGTGGCCAGCTCGTCGGACCCGGTCTGCAATTTCTCTCAGAACCAGTCTTATCTCCTTGATTTCAGGGTGTGAATCATCACTCACCACAAACTTATGCAAGTAGCCGTTTATTTCAATTGAACTACAACCAGCAACAGCAGTAACATTGTTGTCCTTCATCTGTTTCCTCATATAGCTCACTCTATCCCATTGGGAGTTTGATGCGTACAAGTTGGAGAGCAGAACATAGTTTTCTGGATTGAGAGGTTCTAACTCAAGGAGCCTCTTTGATGCTGATTCCACTATATCAATCCTGTTTGAGCTTTTACTAGCCGCAAGAAGAGTCCTCCAGATCACAGAATTTGGTGAGATAGGCATACCGATAACAAAGGAGTAAGCATCATCCAGAAGGCCAGATCGACACAGGAGGTCAACCATGCAGCCATAGTTCTCCATTGAAGGTTTGATTCCCAAATCTTGCATAGTAGACCAATACTGCTGCCCTTCATCCACTAACCCACTGTGCATGCTGGAATGAAATGCCACTAAATCCTTTATTTCCATTCCAGGGTTGTGGCCCAAAACTTTTCACGGCCAAGACCAAGAAAGCTGCTAAGAGCACAGGTGATTCAAACTGCAATGCTAGTTGCTTCACATTCTTATTTTCTAAGAGACCTTGCCAGTAAATAGACCTTGGGGTAACTATTAATGATCATTCTAAAGTTAGAAGAACTTACGAAATGTTGTCTTAATTGACCTTAACAAACACAATTTGGATATTGGAGCATGGGCTGAAATTGTGGAATGGGAGACAATTAGCTGCTTGGGCACCCGGGGATTGAAACCAAGCATTCGTCTCCAGTCCCACAATATTCTATTACAACAAAATTGTGTTCCCACAATTCAGCTCCCCATCACCTCTGATTTAGCCTGGATTTACCTAATATTTATTCACCTCTGAATTATAACCATCCAACTTGAAGACTAGACTCCCTACTGTCATTAGCTCTTGCCATTAACATGGCACAAAATTACAACAAAATTCGTCATAAGCTGAATTTAAGTGAAGTAGTTTCTGCTGCTAACTGCTAATATCTCGTAAAAGAAAATGTTAGTGATTCTCTAAGATGAATCTACAGTTCTTCCCGAGATCATTCAACCAGCAACTAACATTTTTGGGCACCTCTATATGACATCAGCTGAGCTTGGGCCAAGTTCTTCTAAGGCCACATCATCATCCCCCTTGAGAACACTTTCGGGTACTCTAGTCTACTGTCTTCAAACTCCAGATTTCTTTTCCTGATTACCAAAATTGAATTCCGGTGATTTTGGTTGTCTTATGCTTGTTTGAACTAAATGGAACCAGAAGTTAGGAGCATGCGTCTGAGCCATTTCCTCGCTCAATCTTCTAATAACACCACAAGTGAACCCATCAGGTATAATGGCTAAGTTTCATGTCCTACCATCCTTGTGTCCATTTAATGCTAAGCTCACATTCTCCATCCTCTGTTTTTTTTTCAGAATATTTGTTTCAACATGGAATGTTGGAGGTAAAACACCTACTGCTGCACTGAACCTGGACGATTTTCTTCCCCCCGATGACAATTCAGATATTTATGTTTTGGGGTATGTTTCTTATTCATATTTGCTTAATATGAAAATCCCTTCCAGTGTCATTACCTATATTGTTGATGCGAGAATTGTAATGGTAACTTTATGGTTTGTGAAGACAATCTATGCAGTCCTAATGATTTGGAAACAGGTTTAAATTTGTGAACTACCAGTGCAGAGCTAATTTGAGCATGTGAGCTAGAAAAACAAACTGCAGTTCAGTACAGATCAGCTTGTGCTGGTCATTTGTATCAATTCATATGACTTCATGATCGCCTATAACTAACAAATCAACAAGTGACCAACCCGTTGCTAGAAACATATTAGTGCAGCGTCTTTTACCTTGAGCTCTAGCATTCTTGAGAAAAGCCTCAATGCATCATCCACAAGCCCATGTATAGCTAACCCGACAATCATTGCACTCCATGCCTTTGTATCCCTCTCCACCATCGCATCAAACACCCTTCTCGCCCGCTCTATCAATCCACACTTTGCATACATATCAATGAACGCAGTACTCAGCTCCAGATCGACAGTGATCCCTTTCCTATCTATATAAGCATGCACCCACCTCCCCAAGTCAAGTGCCCCTGCCTTGGCGCAAGCCGATATCACACTGACCATGGTAACCTCATCCGGCTCTACCCCTGCCGCCTGCATCTCCCGGAACAGCCCCAAAGCTTCATTGACCATGCCCACCCTCGAGTACCCGCCGATCATCGAGCTCCACGCCACCAGATTCCTGTCCCCGGCCATGCCGTCAAACACAGCCCTCGCGAGCGCAACCTCCTCGCACTTGGCGTAGAGGTTGAGCAGCCCGGTCCGCACATAGGCGCTGGGCTCGAGCCCCTGGCGGAACGCCTGCGCGTGCAGCTGCCGCCCCTCGCCCGGCGCCGGATCGGCCGCGCACGCCTTGAGCAAGAACACGAGCGTGAAGGTGTTGGGGCGCGGTGACCCCGCGCGCAGCATGCGGCGGTAGGCGGCCAGCGCGGGCCCCGCGGCGGGGAGCGATACACAGCTGAAAATGATAAAATAGTGAAGTTTTACTTGATTGTTCCATGGTAGTGTACTATACTGCATTATTGCATTGATATATTTTTTATTTTGTTAAGAACAACGTAGTATATCTACTTTCAAGGATATTTTAATGGAACTTTTTAGTTTGACATCATTGTTTCATCACTTTTGTTTGTTTGTTTAACACTTGAACAGTTTTCAGGAAATTGTACCTCTCAATGCTGGTAACGTGCTTGTGATAGAAGACAATGTACCAGCTGCTAGATGGCTTGTTCTTATAAACCAAGCACTAAACCGACCAGCTGACATTGATGCCAACGTTTTTCAGCACGAGCCATCTCCCTCTGTTGATTCTTCTTCATCTCGAGTTTCATCAAGCCTTGATACTTCATTCTCTGACCTATCAAAAACGGCAACTGGTGCCACAATCTTCCAAAAGTCCTTGCTAAAATCCATCAGCAAATCTTTCATGCCGATCCGTAGAAAACAACTAAAGGCCTGCAATTGCTCGGTGGAAATGACCAAAACATCCTACAGGGATGCTTGCTTTCGCTGTCCAAAAGCATATGCAGATGAGACCGATTCCTCTGAAGAGGATGAAGAGGAAGTGAAGGTCAAAGATAAATCAAGGGTCTCTTATGGCTCTGTGGACAATGGAAGTAATTCTGCTCCTGCCGCAAGGGATCAACTAAAATATAATCTCATAGCATGCAAACAAATGGTTGGAATTTTCGTTACTGTGTGGGTGAAAAAAGAACTAGTACCGCATACTGGCCATCTAAGAAAGTCTTGCATAGGGCGCGGAATTCTGGGTTGTCTTGGAAACAAGGTCAGGACATGATTTGCTTGAAGTTATTTTTGAGTAATTAATTACTCTATTAATGCACTTATTCTGCTGCAGGGATGTATATCAGTAAGCATGACACTGCACCAGACAAGCTTTTGTTTCGTCTGCAGCCACTTAGCTTCAGGTCAGAAAGAAGGTGACGAATTCAGGAGAAACTCGGATGTTCTAGAGATACTGAGGCTCACAATGTTTTCTAGGATTTGTCGGAGATCTGGAAGAAGAATTCCGGAGAAAATTCTTGAACATGAGTAAGAATACTGTTCTACATTTAATTGTGAATATATGGTTTATTTCAAAATATTTTCCTCACTAACTTATGCATTGTTGATTTCAGTAAGGTGATATGGCTCGGGGATCTGAATTACCGAATTGCACTGAGCTATGCAGATACCAAGAAGCTTTTAATGGAAAATAATTGGGATGCCCTTTTTGAAAAGGATCAGGTAACTTTTCTATCTCATGAGGAACATGCCAGTGCCTTGGTGGCTTGGTGGGGTGGCTATAGGGCTGCTTTGGGTCTACATCTGCTTCTTTAGTGAATGCTAGAGTTTGAGGGCAATGTTTCTTTTCAGAAAAAAAAACTAATTCGAGGAATGGCGCCATTTCTAAATATGGCTCACATCAGAGTTACTTCATCATATAAAAAATCATCTATTCACTGAAAGAAGGTACAAAGAGTTAATAATTTGTTTGTTGAAAATGGTACTGCTTTGTGGTAACAAGCAGTACTAGCCACAGGAATTCTGAAAGTTTTTTTTCTTGATTTCCTTTGTTTGTATTGCATATTAAGCACAATGAAGTGCCATATTTTGATAGTTGATCCCTCTGCAAGAAGTTTGCATAAGTCAAGCTATCACATCACCTTATGTTGTGTATATTTTGCTTCAGCTTAAAATTGAACGGGATGCTGGGCGAGTATTTAAGGGTTGGAATGAGGGGAAGATATATTTTGCTCCAACATACAAGTACTCATTTAATTCAGATGCTTATGCTGGTGAGACTGCAACATCAGAGAAAAAGAGGAGAACACCGGCATGGTATGTACCTCTTTTGAATCTAGGTTTCTCTTACACAAAAGTACCTGTATAAAAAATGCAATTATGTTGTCCTTTTGTGGGTATACTTAATGGGTATAAACATAACACACAATGCAACCTTCATTCCTATTTGCTCCAAGTGTAAAAGGTAACTTAATTTGGCATAACACATAAGAAATGAGCCATTCTTATTGTTTATACTTCAACAATATAACAAAGCTCGCCAAGTCCTGCAGTTTTCATATTGTAGAAACGAACTTACTTAGGTACAAAGCTCAACCTTCCTATACTCCAATTGATTGCTTCTGTTCCTACAGTTTGTTCATTTTATGGTGCAATCTGGTCGTGTTTGCTTTCCATTTTTCAGTATTCTGCTATGAAAATATTTTGCTTCTGAACCATCCTTTGAATTATTATTGCATCACATCTCTCTGAATTAGTTGAACTTGCTCAGGTGTGATAGAATATTGTGGCGCGGGGATGGTATCATGCAATTATCCTACTTCCGTGGGGAGTCTAGATTTTCTGATCATCGTCCTGTTTGTGGAACCTTCGCTGTTGAGGTCGAGGTACTTAACCAAAAGGCAAAGAGGCGCTCATCAAATGCTGACATGAGAATTGGTGCTGAAGAGCTCTTACCAACGGGCAAGGGTAAAGGTAGCTCTACACTTACTGCTTTCACGGTTACTGTTCTCAGTTTGCTATGTTAGGGTAGTTAAGAAAATAGTATTCGAACAAAGGAGCCAATAGTTTTTAATGATGACCTGTGTTATCCATTCCATGTTTCAGGCACTGCACGAAATGTGAGCTGTTCTAGAATATGATGAGAATATATGTAGCTTATCCCTGTACCAGAAAAAGGTGAAGCACTCAAGATAGACGCCTATTTGTATGAGGGGTGAACCCGACCAACGGCCCTCTCATCCAAAAAGGCCTCTGTGTGCGTGATGACTTAGCAAAAACATTGCTTAACCAGTATAGAAAAGTTACGTTGTATTTCCCATGAAAATGGTCGGTCAAGTATTCATTCGACATCACCTGATTTTCGTTGTCTTGTACTGTTAGCTCATGTTTAGCTTTGCCAAAAAAAAAATCTGTGCAGTGACCCTTTTGTAGGTCTGTTCTCTCTTTGTTTACCTGGAAGCATAATTCGGAAAACATTCCAACTTTTGTTTCAGAAATAGCAGAATACTATTGTTAGGGCTTCTTCTCCCTCGAACTTGACTTCAGGGGAAGTTTGAAACTCTAATTAACCCTGTAAATGGTCAATTCGTCATGGGGTGTTTAGTTCCTGGAAAAAGGTAAAAAAATAAAAAAAATAAAGTGAAAAGGTCACATCGGACACTGTAGCACTTTTCGTTTGTTTGTGGTAAACATTTTCCTACCATGACCTAACTAGGCTTAAAAGATTCGTCTCGTTGTGTACATCAAAACCATGTAACTAGTTTTTTTATTTACACACGTTTAGTACTTCATGCATGAAGAGAGAGATTTGATGTGATAGGTGAATAGTGAAGTTTGGAGAGAATTTTTAGAAGTTTGATTATGTGAACGGGAACTGATCAGGGCCATGGTGCATTTTGTCCTCTCCGATTCCCCCTTGTTCTGATTGAATCTTTGATTTTTTTTCCTTGAATCAGCCCAGTTCAGTAGCCAATCGCTTCCGTTTAAGTAAAGAGGTCGATGCCATTTGTGCTTCATGACGAATTTGAATCACCTCCGTCCGTGTGCCTCCTCTTTCATGTTCCGAAACAGTTTGAACCTCTGATCCGGCGACAGTTTTTTTTTTCAAAAAAAAAAGAAAAGCGGTTTGAACTGTTGAACCCTATCACATGGAGTAAGTAAAATCTGCCTGGGGGACCGCGGAATGTTGCCGGCTGCAGGTGTCCGGCGTGCTCGAGGTGGAGGCCGCGCCGCCCCTGCGGGTTCCGCGGCGTGGCGGGGACGAAACGAACCGGTCACCTTTCAACAGCTGCCTGCGCGCGCCTGGGAGCCGAGGCAGATCGAGATGGGCAGCTAGCTCCCTTCATCTCTAGACGGCGGCGCTTCGCCTCCTCCGCCTGCTGCGTCAGTGACGTTACGCCGACGGCCACGCCACGGCCGCGCGCGCTAGGAATCGAGGAGTGGGCTGCTGCGCGTCTCTTTGTAGTGGTAATACACGTACCCAAACCCAAGTACACTGCAATTATACGGCAAAAAATCTTTTTGGATCTTTGTCTCCCGTGACCCTGTCCCTGAGTTCCCAAGATAAATCTACTATTGCAGCCGCGAAATGAATCGGAATCACATGGGGTCGTCATGCAACCAAATGCCGAACAGTGGTGGATGGGAATTCAATTGGAGGGGATCTCGGCATTGATGTTCCAACGGCCACCGCTCCACGAGCCCAAGATGGCCGGACGATCGCCGGGGCCGGGGTGTACGTCGCTGCCCATGACATCCTGCCGACGACCGCTCCGCCAGATACAACCCTTCTCCTCGTCTTCCACCACACGCCTCTCGACAGCTCACCCCCGATATAACTAAATTCATAGCCGCTGCTGTTCGCCACTACTGCGCAGCATTTGATGCGTTGCTGCCGATCGATCGGCGATCGTCACCTGTGACCCGAGGCAGGAGAAGACACGACACGACACGACACGACACAGTGCAGCATGGAAACTGTAGAGAAAAAAAAGGATACAAATAGTACGATGCTACGCGCTCCATATAAAGCGTCTCACGATCTCTAGCAAATTATAGTACAGTACACCGAAAGGAAATTATTACATGGAAACAAGACCGGCCGGAAGAATCTCGTGAGTGGCAACAATTGTCTGTACGTACGGTACGTATCGTAATGCACAACCATATGTGTGGTAAGAATGAAGGAAGAAATCGATCACAAGCCTAGAACCTTGACTGGCAAGGCAAGCTCCGGTACGGTGGCCTGCCCTAGAACATTCCGGCGATGGCGAGGGGCAGCGCGGCGAGGGCGATGAGGCCGCCGGCGGTGACGCGGCCCGGGGCGTGGTTCGTCGACTTCGCTGAGCCCGCCGGCGTGTTCGCTGCAGAGCACGCACCAGATTGATGAGAAGCAAAAGTTAGCAGAGCAAGCAGGTTGCCAGGTTACCTAATAAGAATGTGTGAGTGTGACTGACTGACTACTGAGGACACCTAACAAGCATCTGTTAACATCACCAGAACAGAAATTAAGAGCTGTCACTGTCTCATTGATGGGTATTTAGTGTTGATATCCTCGTTCTGTTCTGTGTAGAGTGTCGATTTTGCAACAAAAATGTAGCATGCTAGTGAAGGATAGCAAGTTTACCAGGCATTTCAGGGCCCATTGAAGATGGAGGCATGCCTGACATAGTCATGGGCGAGGGCGATGCAGTAGGCACCAGTCCGGCAGGGATAGGGACTCCGAACGCTGCAGATAAAAACAGTTCAGTGGGGTAAGTTGCAAACCATGCTATCATCCTATTATACTAATTAGAGTTACTTTGATTGGGTAATCGTACTGCAAAAGGCAATATGTTAACATGGTGTTTTTTTCTAGAATGGAGAACCGGGTATGTTTGTATGAAGCAAGAGAAAGAAAAATCTCAAAAGTTTTACAGCACGAGCAGTTCAGGCTGAGCTCTCGCAGGAGATGATTATAAAAAAGAAGTTGTTTACTACTCTTTGTTAACATGGTAATAGCATGGAAGAGGATTTTCTTGTTGTACTAGCATAGCATGTTCCCTTCTGTTTTTTTTTAAAAAAGGAACATCTTCCGTTTAAAGAGGCAACATCTTCATTTGGCCATCTTTCTGTCATGGTTCAAAGATTCACTTTTCCCACGCGCAACTCTGAGGTGACCAGCTGACCAGCAGAATGCAAAGCCGGTGATCGACCGGCTGGGAACACCACAAGCTAGCGACGCGTAGCACGTGTACGTACCTGCGCACGCGCCGACGGGCGGCGCGGTGAGCCGGCAGATGCCCGGGAGCGCGAGGGCGCGCTTGTAGTCGACGCTGACGCCGTAGGACGCGGCGCCGCCGGCGAGCAGCTGGCAGAGGCAGATGGGGTGCGACTCGAGCAGCCCCGCCAGCTCCGGGCAGCAGGCCTTGTCCGGGTGCCGCGTCGTGCTCCCGTTCGTCACGTACGTCAGGCAGTCCGACATGTTGAGCACCGCGTTCAGGCACTCGTCGCTGATCCCGGCCGCCGGCCCCGGCGCCGCCGCCGGGCCCTGCGCCGCCGCCATCGCGAACGCCAGCGCCACGGCCACCGCAGCGAGCACCATAGAAGACCGCGGCAGCATCGCCATGGGATGGGAGCGCGCGCGAGGTTGCTAGCCTAGCCGACGATGCGGTGGGCGGTGGCGCTGCGTGTGCTTGGTGTGTTCTTAGGCTGGTCGAGAGAGAGAGAGAGGTGACTCCTATAGTGGTGCGTGTGCTTATATACGGTGGGACAAGAGAGGCAGCGTGCGTGACGTGACGGAGTTGTGGCCGCTGGGGTGGGGTTGTAGCGTGTACCACCGAACAGGGCCGGCCTGGTTGCGCTGTGCACTTGTGGGAGTTGTGCATGGCGATGTAAGTGTAGTGTTGCAGCCTGTCTTTAGTTAACCAACCAACTAACTGGTAACCGGTGTGTGTGTATGCGTGTGCCTGGCCGCGATTTCCAACTGATT
>OAMR01000305.1:307524-319366 GCA_900205405.1 Echinochloa crus-galli | reverse complement strand
AAGTTGTCCTTGTCTATGAGCCTCTCCAATACATACATAAAAGGATTCCAAAAATCGCCAGAAAAGCATTAGCATGCTTCAATTATTCTCAGAATAAAGTATAGGAAATTCTGAAGGTTTGACGGCAGCACAAGAATACTAGCTGAGCAGTGGATGTTATACCCAAGAAACTCACGTACTTTCAACGCTAAAATGTGATAGAGACATAGAGTCTGAGTCATTTTTAACTTCAAACAGACTAGAACATATGCGAGCTAACACATAAGGGGGTTCCTCTCAATATGCATGAGACACACATACTTGGGTTCTAATTAATATCAATGATACTGACAACAAAACACAATCCAGTACTGCATACTTTCGGGGTCCGCCTGATGCAGGAGCTGGAACATCACTGCGACGTCCTGATGCTGGACTTCCGTGCCTCATGAAGTTGGATTTTGTTTCTCCCCAGTTGTTGTTTCCTGGTAAAATGAAGAAATGATCGCGCTAGTTAGTTGGAGAGATATCAAATGCTAAGACATATGTTGAAATAAATGTGGCAGATATAAAAGAGTAAAAGCAAAATGGAGCTTAAAAGGATATATTTTCTTCCAAAAATAACAGGTCAAGATAATGGGCATGCTATTTTTCCATTTTGTTGGAAAAAAAATAATGCATTCCAGACTTGCAACATGAAAGACACTCCAGCTTGATGATGAACATTGAGCATAGCTTCATCTTCATCGGTACAAAACATGTGATCCCAACTCTCAGTGAAGATGTGAGAAGGTAGTCATGGTTTAATTTGGCAATCATAAAGTGTATGCATGTTCAAAGCATGAGGTGACAAAAGAAAGATCTATATAGTTCACTGTGTCAGAAATCACGCTACCTCTTCCACGACCTTGATTACAGTTCCTCCCTCTTCCCCTCCCTCTAGGTGCACCAAATTGTCTGCCATCTCTACCATCTCTTCCAGCATTAAATCGGACTTTCTGATCTGTTGTTCTGTTCCCATTTTCAGATGCAAAATTAGATATGCCATCTGCTTTATTCTTAAAGTTGTTTACCTGTTGTAAATTCAGCAAATCAGAAATCAAATCAATCGGTACATTGTTTAATTAATGGGAAAATGTCATAGAAAAGCTCTTTTTAATCAGAAAAGCAACACTCAAAACAGAATAGATGCTTATGATGTGAAAATCATCTACACAGTTCTTCACAGATGGAATATAAATCCATAAAAGGGATGTGCGCTCACCAATCTAAGTCTCAAGAGGAATAGAACTAGAGCACCAAAAGTTTCAAATAACCATTGAGAAAATGAACAAAAAGGCATTAAGAATTGAGTTAGTTTTGCTTTTAGGGACACCTGGTGAAAATAGTGATGGGAGATCAGATAACTCAGCAATGGTTATCAGGCCAAACATTTATTATTTGGTTGCAGTACAGTGTGATTTATCTACTGAAAACGATGCTAGCCACCTGACACAATGATTGGAATGATCTAATTGGTCCTACTAGCATCCATCAAAAGGCATCATTCTGCTTAAATGCAATAACACTGGGAAACTGCAGGGGCTTATCAGGCCAGTCCTCAAAGAAGTTGTTCAAGGCCATGAATTTGAATGCGTGAAGAAGCCTATGCCTGTCTCTCTTGATGTCAGAGCTAAGAAGCTTCTGTAGGAGGGTTGGTTCCCTGCTCTTAACCATTGCACCATCATTGCTAGGAGTACGGTTCCATACCTTGGATCTTTTAGACTGAAACTCTCCACGCTCATACCTCGGTCTTTTGTTAGTATTGGCACCATTTCCAAAACGCGAATCTCTGCGTTGAGTTTTCCAGTTACTTTTCTTTTCATTGCCTTGGCCCTCAGTTTCAGATAGATATCCAGGTGGCAACTCAGGTAACTCAAAACCCAGTTCCTGCTGTTTTGCTAGGATTTCTTTCAGTTCCTGCGCCAAATAAAAAGATTGCATCTGAGAACCAGGCCAACATACATTTCCAGATCGAAATAATGTAATTGTAACATCCACAAACATATCCCTACTACTTGAATGCTGCGGACAATGCTTCTAATATAGACCACTTAAAGCCAAATCAATTCTATTTCCTTTAAACTAAGGAGGTACATTGTGATTGTAGAGAGATGGAATTGGTATAATGGATTGGATTGTATTGCATTGAGGCCTCGGCCGGTATATATAAGAGTACAAGGCACCTCCGTGGATGCATACTAGCAATACGGGATTATCCTAACATATACTCTAATATCACCCCGCAGTCACAGTGGGAGCACCGCAAACGGTGAGACTGGAGGAGAAGCCGAAGGTAGGAACCGACGGTCTCATAAATCCATAATCATAAATATTACATTACCTGACGTCGCAGCTGGGCATCTTTGTCCTTGTTTTGATTATCTGGCTGACTCTCAGACAACTTCTGCATTATGGAGTACAAGCAGAGTCAGTAAAAGTTCCTTTCATGCAGACATGAAGTTGCTCGTGCTTGGGAATCGGAGAGATTTTGGGTAGGGTTTAGGACTCCGGCGGCGCGGAGACGAAGGTTGTCCGTTCTCTGACCGTGCACGTAAAGGCGTAAAGGCTGTTGCGCCGCCGAAACCGGGAAGGTTTAAAAGTAAAAAAACAAAACTCTCAAAAATAATGAGAATTTCATGCATCCAAAAAAAAGTTTGCGAGAAGTACAAACTCAATTCGAACCCGTCAAGGAAAAAAGTTTGCCGTGCCACCGTATCCCCACTGGTGATTGGTGAGGTGGCAAAGTTTTTTTCTTTTTGAGCACGTGAATTGGCAAAGTTGCCTCCGCTCTCTGCAGCGCGCAAGCGTGCAGCGGCACTTGTTTCTGCAATGAGTCGGCCTTATTCCTTTCCACAGCTGCTGTGACACCAAAGGTTCATGATCATTGACATGTCACTAAAAGATGGGTGAGTTCAATCTCGAATATTTTTTTTCACTGATTCATTTTAAAATACTACTGTAGGGCTTATTAAATTAAAAAATTGAAATCTGAACCAACTAAATACCTCCTCAGGTCATAGCAAGTAATTACATGATCGAGCAGTAGAGATAAGAAACTGGACTTTGTAAAGACCAGCTGATATTAAGCTAGGCATAAAGCAATCAGATTAACTTTGGACTTGTAGCACTGTAGTTTGGAGATCTCTCTTGTACAACATAAAGAAAATGCAGGGCAACTACACCTGTATCAGACACCAGGCAACACTTATTCCTGAATGATAAATCGATTATCCAATGAACAAGAACAGGTGCTCCTTTATCTTATTCTTTTTAAACGGAAACTCAGTCTCACGGAGAAGACATCTCATGTTCATTTATTAAGATTAGCAAATACTAATGTTGCTGAGGTGAGAAGACATGCCCTTGAACATACAAAGGTAATACCTATTACTGAACAACACATCTGACAGCAATGCAATCATTTGATGAACAAATGTCCTTTCACTATATTACGGACCAACAAGGGTAGTGACCCAGTCATTTGATGGAAATGCCAGTCCTTTTCTGATTCACAACAGGATCAGGATTTAACAAGAACATGAACACAACCTGATGTTTGACCACCGCTGCCTGACAGAGATACATCAGTTCAAAGGAGTAGAGGACACAGCTTGTTGCTTCGAGAAAAATTCCAGCACGCCTGCCAGGTAGACTTCTGTGCATTCCTTTCTGAATACAGGAGTGCTTAGATGATGAAATCCAAGTGACATATTTACCTCAGGGTTTCAGATTCCAGTATATCCCATACACATTGTCTTCAGTGATTCTAGTATAGTACACCCGAGTAGCGAGTATCCATTTCGGTTTCGTCTGGTGCCAATTGCCTTTCCCTTCTGTCCACCACTATCAGCAAAACACATTCTTTACTGCCACTCACTCAAATGGATTCCTAGGTGGAGAAGGTCCTTGTTGTGTCGAGCTCCTGTAACAAGTCATCATTTAGAAAGTGATGTCTACCAATTGTAAGTACAGGTTCCAAGGAGCTTACAGCATGTGTGAGTCTTGTCCAGCTATGTAGGATAACCCTCCTGGATTATATTATTCAAAAACAAGAATCAGATTTAGCATTAACAGCGAGGTTTCCATGTTTTGTGCTTTCGTACTTGTGCATAAAGCTTAGTTTGGTGCAAAGGGCAGATACCTTGAGGCCCAGAAGGAATATATGGCATAGTAGAATTCTGAGAAATCCACGGCTGTGCTAAGCTCCCAGAATAATCTGTGGTGGTATGAGGATCTGGTAATGTTTCCTGTAGCGAGGTCAAATCCATAAACTGAAAAGAGGGGGAAAAAACTCAGTGAATAAAGGGAAAACAAAAAAATGGGTATTTGACAACATGGGAAATGATGTGCTCTTGTAGTCTTGTTAGCATGTCAAGAACAAAAAAAAAATGTAAACATACTCTAGTCTGGGGATCTTGTATGGGCTGGTAATCACATACCAAACAAGAACACAAGGTCTATGAATAATTTCCTTTTCTTAAGAACACAAGATCTATGAATAATTTCTGTTTCTTCTGAACTTGTGCTTTATACACTCTAAGATTGGGAACGCATCTTTTCTTCTAAGTACAATTGCTGGAAAGATGCCTCTATGGACATTTTGAAAATATTGAATTCATGCTTACTCTTGCTTTAGTAGGGATAAGGCCGTAAGGGCTGTTAAGAACTCAGATTTGTAAATTGAAATCACGGACCAACTTAATGCAGTTGGCTATTACATATAGTTTTCTTTTGTGCCCTTATTCATATTAACATATATTTGGTTGAGCCACAAACATGTTATAATTATTACAATTGTAAAACACGAAATAACAATCTATACCATGTCACTGGTGTCAACATCAGATTCAAATGCCATGTCGAATGGATTTGTTGATTTTCCAGGATGAGACACCATGGCGCCCTGAAATAAAATTCATAATAATAATTGTAGATATACAAGTTGAACCATTTTGACATTAAAAGATGGGGAAATAGTTAATGTAGGTTGAATGCAAATTACAGGAAAGTAAAAGTACATGCAAGCAAATGACACATATGCAGGAACCCATGAAGGATGCTGCATGCATAGGGGCACCATAAAATATGTAGTCCAAACATGGAATTATCTTGATAAATATTAATATTTCCTTGACTTTTATGGTAAGCTAGATATTCACAAAATAGACCTCGAGAAACAAAAGAAAATACACATTATATGTCAAACACAATATTTCAATATGTCCATGCATTTTCGCTCCCAATAAAATGAAGCTATTATCAAACAAGAAAGGAAGCAGCTCCATACCAAATGCGGTTGAAGTGGTGCAGGAAATGATGGTCCAGCCATCTCAGCAGGTGAAACATTGAAACCAGAAAACATATCCTGAGGAGTTGGCCTTTCTGTCTCACCCCTAGCCAAATCCTAAAGAATGATTCAGATTATTCAGCCTAGCCTTCTTTGAGAAATATATTTTCCAGTGGTTAATTGAAACATGTGTACCTGTGGAGATCTGGATTCAACGTATGAAGCACCAGGTGTAGTGAATTGATGAGGCGCTACTTGAGGCACAGTGTTAAATGTGAACAAATTATTTGATGGGCTCTGAATAGATTCACCAAAGGCATTCCAAAACTATAAACGGCAAGGAAAAAGTTACTAAACATGTGACCATGTGAAGCTATAACAAATCACTAAGTGCCTCATATATCAATTGATTTTACCTGAGAATTTTCATTGGGGACAGAGATCTTCACTTCTTCAGCATTCAAACTCCAGTTATCCATCATACATGGAGTACTTTGTGACACAATGGCATTTGGTGGCGAAGTTGGCAATGTCGATTGATCAAGTCCTTTAGCAATAGCATCAGATGGAGGGAATGCGGCAGGTATCTGAGCTTGCACATCTGAAACAGATGTTGAAGATCCATGTTGTTGGGCATCAAAGAAAGCCCATCCACCATTAGCAGGCAATGGAGCAGCTGGTGGAATTTGCTGAACACTAGACAAATGTGGCAATTGCTTGTCAAAGCCAGCAAATAGATCTATTGGCGGAGGGGGTGAGGAAATTGCTGGCTCCTGCAAAATTGACAGACTGAAGAGGTCTTGGTGAACAGGATGAGATGGGGCGAGTGCTTCAGCTGATGGTACTACAGCCTTCTGAACAACATCATTATGAGCAGGTTCTTTGGCAACATCAGAATGACTGCCTAAATTAACTGATTTATGAGAAGCTGATGACTGTTCATTAAAGCCAGCGAACAGATCTATCGGTGCATCAGAAGTGACATGTTGTAAAGTTGATTGATCAAAGAGGTCAATAGGTGTAAAAGTCGTTGGTTGTGCTGGGACAGGTGACGGCACCACAGCTTCAATATGTTGCACGGGTTTCTTGGTGGCAGTAATTTGGCTACCTAAATCAGCAGGTTTATGAGGTGTCAGGTTGCGATTGTTGGGTGGCGAGGCATATGGTTGGGCTGAATGAGCCACAGGAATCTGATGGTTTACTGCAGAATGCACTGATTTCTCTGCTGGTGCATCAGGCGGGTAACCTGATTCAACTGATTTGTTGGACACTGAGCTACCATCAAATGATCCAAAACTTCCAGAAGAAGCTGTCCGCTGCACATGGAAAGAACAAACAATTTATTTCTAATCCTCTGTACCTGGAAGAGTTTTCTACATAAAAAATACATTTACTGGAAATGGAGGGGAACATAAGGATTAAAAACCTGAGAACGTCGAACTCCATTGAAATCTATTTGCGAAGTTACATTAGGATACTTCTGGGATTGAGGATTTTCAGCAGAGACATTTCTTGAATGGTGGACAGAAGGACTACTGTACCCTGTCTCTTGAGAGCTAGGAGAAAGGACATCATTTCTAAAGTCACCAGTGCTTGAGGCTGAAAAGTCGGAAAATCTTGATCCTGAACTTTCATTAGCAAATCGGTCTTCATTCATCTGATCTCGCAAACGACCTGGACTGAATAGTAAGTTCCCGAGTTTCCCATCGAGTGCCCTATCTGAAGGCCTCCGAGCAAGCGTGTCAACTTGCTTACCATATCTTCTATCTTCATACTGAAAATCATAAGGTGGGCTTTGGGAGTATGAATGATAGGAGTTAGGTCTTCTCAATTCACTTTCATTGCTTTTCACACTCTGTCAAAAAATGGAAACTACAGTTAAGATATACGTGTGAACTATGGAAGTTTCAGCAGGAATATCTGAATTTTGGACAGCTTGGAATTAGCTGAAACAACAATATTGACTATGGTAGTTCAAAGGTTAGACAAAGATGATCCAATTACTTATATATCCATAACTGTTCTCACTAGATTAGATAAAGGACAATACAACAGTGCTTGCAAGACACATTAGCTCATTACCTCACTATCTGTGGCTGGCTTGTTAGAGGACCCACTGGCATACTTTTTGTCCACATAAACAGCCCTGATAAATTCCCTAATCCTTTCCGGATTGCTAAGCAAAAACACAGAAGCAATAAGAAACTTACATAGAACCAAAAACCATAAAAACTCACGAACAAGATGAAACTTACGTATTGACAGGCAGCCTCATCCGTTGCCAATCCCAGTCCTTTAGGTAGATGTCACGTGCTCGCTGCAGTCATTACCTCAATTTAAATCATAAAGTTGAACAGGGTGCCCGAGATAGCATGTTAGAGTAGTTGTAGGTGCTTTTGTACCTGGTTACCCCCCTGTTCAAGAGACCGCACTTCTTGGGTAGTAAATTTGGACATTGACACCGATTTAACACGGTGAGTGAACTCGCGGCTGTATATCACACCACAAGATGTTAAGAAGTTAATGTCAAGAAAAAAACAGCAGAACTAAAAGCGTAGTAAACTAATTGAACACTACAAAAAGAGTTGGCTGTCTGTTTCTCCAGGTGAAAATTGGTTGCATGTGCAGGAAGATATCCAAACAGTAGAGTTGTAGAATGGAAGACCGAAAGTTCTATTAGGAGTACGCCTAACAGGGACATAATGTGACAACTCTTAAATGGAGATTTTCAACTATGTAGGCCCAGCAGACAATAACATTTTGGTTTTTTATCTAAGGCACATTGTTACTGCATGCCTTTTTGGAAGCATTAAATGCCACATCATACATTTTTAGCAAAAGTCAATACTTTTTTTTTCTCGAATACGCAGGAGAGTTGCGTATCGTTGTATTAAGAAGAGGAAATCAAACGTTCCAATTTACAAGACTCTGGAGGAGTTAGCAAAAGTCAATACTGAATAGAACTAATATGAGAGTTGCAAGATACTCACTGAATCCCACTACATGACAGGCAAACGAAGGTCCAGAAATTGGTACATACATATTGTGGCCCCTGTAACAAAACAAAAGTAGAAATTCAACAGCAGTTAATCAATGAAAGAAACAATTATACTGTTGCACTATTATATTAAACTGACTAAACCAAAACGAGTTGCCCTTACAAATATGTAAATACTAGTTCAGCAGTTCTGTAAACTAAGAAACTTAATCATCAAATACAAACAGAAGCGCTGATAAAAGTTAAGGAGCTCTAAATAGATCAAACCATTATCCATTAACAACCCAATTCAACAAATATATGTTACAGAACATGTAAGAGCTTCCTGATCCAAAGTAACCTAGGGTCACTACTCACAAGACCTCTCGTTGTTCAAAAAGCAAGAGCAATGAATTGTCTATGATGAGATATAGGACACAAAGGAGCAAATTATCATCATGGAGACATGGAACCAACGGGTACAGCAGGAACACGTGGACCAACGAGCCAAAGTTCGCAACAAACTCGATACAATTTTCGCAAATCTGAGCTATCTGCCTATATAACATTCCAATCAATAGACGAATTCCGCGGCCTCCTTGCAGCTATGCGCGACGCGGAACAGAACAGACTCTCCAATCAGCTTAGCAACGAGACAAACGAGCGAGAAGGGTTACCACACTGTTGCAATTGATGCACTTGCGGTTGGGCGGCAGCTTCATGAGGCCGCGGATGATCTTCTCGTTCCTCTCCTCCTCCCTCCGGCTCCCCATCGTGCGCCGCAGAAATCAAACAATTCCCCCAGGAAAAAACCGAAGGATTCACCCGAAATAAGCCTCCCGGAAATCCCAACGGAGCCCTAGCTCGATTGGGGCCGCGATTCGGGCGCTGGTGGGGGATTGGACGGGTCGGCGGCTAGGGTTTAGCGCAGGGGAGGAGGAGGTGGTGGTGGCGAATGGGAATAGCGGCGACGGCGAGCCTCGACAGAGATGGGAGGAAGGAAAGGCGAAGCGAGAAATTTGGCTTTTGGGGATTAGTGGCTGGAAGCCGACGGGTGCGGGCCCGTTTTTTTACGTGGAAAAAAGGTTTTAACGGCGTCGTGGCGTCAAATTGATTTCCTGAAAGAATCGAGGGCAAGCAAAGTACGCTCCGTGGGATGCCGTAACCATAACGGTCAAATGCGACCAGTTGTCTGATTCCTTTGGGATCATGATCAGCAAGCTGTACATGTCGGCTGCTTGTTTCGCATTTAACTAACGGATTAGTGCTTCAAATTGTGCTTGTGGGAAAGATTTTTTTTCTTGCCTTACATATTTTCCAAACATTGGAGATATCCTATCTCCATGCACCAGTTAAGAATACATGTAGATGTAGCCAACCTCCTCTCCATTTAAACATGACATACTCAGAAAATGGAGGATAGTCATGCTGTTTTCATTGCGTGATCGGTGCTTGCATATATTATGTATATGGCTACAATCGACCTGTTTGTCTGGCTGGTGTTGATTTATGCTGAGAGAAAAATATTGTTGGTTGGCTGGTTGGCTTGTGCTGGTTTATACTGAGAGAAAAATATTATTGGCTGGCTGCTGATAAGCCAAGCGAGCTGATCAAATAATTGATGGACCATTCATGTTTATGCTCATACTGGTATTTTCATTGTCTGATCGGTGCTTGCACATACTCTGTATATGGCTACAATGCTTGATGGACCATTCATGTTTATGCTCATACTGTGGAAGCCCGTGTATTTCAAAAGGTGAAAATTAGTATTTTAGGTTTAAAGCGATTGATATGCATCTGCTCTTTGAATGAGTCGTAGCAACTAACAAGATGCAAACAAATATGTAACAAAAACACATGATAAATGGATGTTTCAAAACTGCTTGCTATGGTAAAGATGCACAAGCACCACAGGGGTGTTAGATCTATTAACTGACCATCTAATTCACGTCAAATTTTGTTGATCAATATACTATAGTTGTTTCTCGAAATTATATGCTGTTTTCCAAAGCAATTAAACACCCACAGTGATCTGCTAATTTTAGCGTGCGCCATTGGCTTATAGCTATTTGAATTCTTCTAGGAAAGATTGTAGTCAACTTTATATATAAAGCATTCCTCAAAGGATACTGGTATTATAAGTTTACAATAAAGCACACACCGCTCGAAGAGCAGCCTCCAACAAACTCGTAACGGGACTTTCTAGACTGCACGCCAGAGATAGCAAGCCACTACTCACGACGAACAAACTAAAGGGCTATGAAACCATTACAACTCGATTGGTCCTGACCTTCCGCGGAGCCTACGACTCCATCAAAAACGGCTACACGAAGACTCCAAACAACGCCTTCAGAAAGGCAAAGGCGCGACAGCGCCAACGTTTGGATTTCACCACGAAGGCCTTTCACGAACCGCCGTCGAACGAGACTCTACAGACAACGCCTTTAAAAGGGAAAAACAACCGCCATTGTCCGACCAAGCACCGGGTCGAAGCTTATGCGTGAGGCTCATACTCGACTTCCTCTGTGCTTACATGGATGGTTGGAATAAGCTTTTTCTGTATTTTCAGTAGCTAGATATGGACAAGATCATTTTTATCTTTTAAAATAAATACCCTAGATAGAGGTACTCCGTAAGTAAAATATGTACGTGAAGCATGCCTCGTATTTACACGTGCGTGACGATACATTTGCCAATTATAAATTATTTACCACGAGATTATGCCTTAAACTCCTATCCTAAGTCTTTGTGTGTTGATCAGTGTATGATTAGTGTATGCCGACTTGAGACTGACGCTGACGTGGCCGACGGAAGCTGCAGCGACTGTCCCAAGTCGAACTGTAGCATTATCTCGCATGAACTGCGACCCCGGGGAGTCTGCCCCTCTCTCTGCAGAGCCGTCACGAACTCAGGATGGACATGGTTGCCGCCGTTGCCGCAATCCCCCTCCTGCTGTTCCTCTCCGGCCACGGCGCGGCACCCGTTCTTGGCTTCTCGAGGGGCGACTTCCCTGAAGATTTCGTCTTCGGATCTGCTACCTCGGCTTATCAGGTGACGGATTATCCAATCAATGTACTCCAATTCATGGATTTATGGCGTTTTCTTGCCTGCTCTACTCGAAGTCGATAGGGTAGTTCTTTTTCCGTGCATCTACCCATTGTTTAACTTCATTTGCATCATAAATTATAGGAGGGCGCCTGCAAGTATATGCTAAATATTATCTGTACCATGCCTAAGAAAGAGGAATTGGTAACCCTATGATTAAATTGTATTTGTACAGCAACAAAGAATAGGAAGATCAAGCAGTTAGACTTTGAAGCAACAAGCACAAATCACAAAAGCACCAATATGAACTGAATGTAGAACAACTAGGAGGTTGAGGCTATCTTGTTCAACAAGTTGTCCTTGTCTATGAGCCTCTCCAATACATACATAAAAGGATTCCAAAAATCGCCAGAAAAGCATTAGCATGCTTCAATTATTCTCAGAATAAAGTATAGGAAATTCTGAAGGTTTGACGGCAGCACAAGAATACTAGCTGAGCAGTGGATGTT
>OAMR01000305.1:265499-293323 GCA_900205405.1 Echinochloa crus-galli | reverse complement strand
TCGATTGCTTTGGTGTGGCCGTGGCTCATGGGGTGGACAATCTTGACACCTACAGTTTGCTCTTTTTGATGATTTTCTGCTGCAGTATGAGGGTGCCGTTGCAGAGGATGGTAGGAGCCCAAGCATCTGGGATACTTTCACTCACGCAGGTTGGCGCGTCACCAGGCGCTTAAATTTCTGCAACTGAAGAAATGAAAACTCGACACTAATGCCAACGATTCATGTTTATTTCAATGATTTAAGCTAACCCTGCAGCCTGATAGAGTATTACCGATCATTTTTTCATCTCTGTAACAGGGAGAATGCCGGACAAAAGCAATGGCGATGTAGCCGCCGATGGGTACCACAAGTACAGGGTGAAAAAAAATTGTCCAAATCTCTCTTCATTACTGCCGTCATACCCTAAACAATTCTCTACTCTGGAGCCTTCCCTAGACTATAGACATGCAGAGCACGATCTCACTTCACTTTTCTTTGTCTGCCAGGGCTTTTTTTTTCATTTCGATGACTGAGATGGTGATTTGTTACAATGCAAACACACTGCCATTTTGCCTGATCTCTAAATAGTTTTTAGAAAAATCTAAACTCTAAATACAAAAAATTGTAATTGTTGTTCTGAAGTACTGTAACTACTAAAATTATGATGATGAATGTTTCAGCATCAATTCTGAAATGAAAACTCTTGATTCATTGTTTCCTTTGACCTAAACCATCTGATGTTTCAGGATGATGTCAAGCTTGTAACTGACACTAACCTGGAGGCTTATAGATTCTCCATCTCTTGGTCCAGGCTTATACCAAGTACAAAAAAAAACTTTTATAAAAAATGAATGACGTACCAAGCACAGGATTTTAAATTAAAATTTCTTGGATTGAAATATACAGAAGGAAGGGGTGCTGTCAGTCCAAAAGGGTTAGAGTACTACAACAATCTTATAAATGAGCTAGTGAGACATGGTACGTCTATTTCGAATAATCTTCCTATGAAGATATTCTAGTAAAACATAAATTTATTTCATGACCATAATGTCTGTGCATTAGCAATAGTGACAACTATTTGGTTCTTCAGGTGTCCAAGTCCATGTTATGCTTTACCAGCTGGATCTCCCTCAGGTTCTGGAGGACGAGTACAGTGGATGGTTAAACCCCAGAATTGTGTAATTTC
The DNA here is from genome assembly GCA_900205405.1 of Echinochloa crus-galli. Lineage (NCBI taxonomy): Eukaryota > Viridiplantae > Streptophyta > Magnoliopsida > Poales > Poaceae > Echinochloa > Echinochloa crus-galli. The sequence goes on along the minus strand of OAMR01000305.1, from coordinate 292,158 downwards.
CAGTGAAATTAGCACAATAGTCTCCAAAAATGAACTTCTCCTGATTGCCAATGGCATTGATAATGCAGGGAGGATTTCACAGCATATGCAGATGTGTGCTTCAGGGAGTTTGGTGACAGGGTTTCATACTGGACTACTCTGGATGAAGTCAATGCCGCTGCTGTCGGGTCGTATGATATTGGACAAATCCCGCCAGGGCGATGTTCCGATCCATTCGGAGTAACAAAATGCACAGTGGGGAACTCAAGTGTGGAACCATATATAGCAGCTCATCACATGTTATTGGCACATGCATCAGCTGCCAGACTGTACAGAGGAAAATACAAAGTGAGTAATCTTGTAGTACCTGAAAACAACACTAGTGTTGTAGCATTAGTAATATGTTGACATCCGAGATTGATCCTTACAAAAGATCTTACATTTGAATACGACTTATTGATGAGGCAAAGCATTAGTTTATCTTCTAAGTTCTAACTACACCAATACCCATTTCATTTGGTTTCTTAAATTCTATTTACCAGAGTCAGAGTTTTATGCACCCATAAAATGGTTTTTGGCTTGTAGGCTTTACAAAAAGGAGTCATTGGCATAAATTTATACTCGATGTGGTCATACCCGTTAACAAACTCCACCGCTGACTTAGAAGCAAATCAAAGATTTCGGGACTTCTATTTGGGCTGGTATCTTTTCGACTCGTGTTGCATCAGAAATGGGAAATATTTACAGATCTAATTGGAAATAATAAGATGTGTGGATTGTAGGGTATTAGAACCGTTAGTGTTTGGAGATTATCCACAGGCAATGAAGAAGAATGCTGGTTCTCGCCTGCCATCATTCACGAAAGTCCAATCTGAAGCCATCAGGGGTACTCTAGATTTCATTGGAATAAACTATTATTTTTCCTTCTTTGTGAACGATTGCCCTTTAGAGAAAGGCATTCGCGACTTTGGACTGGATGTTTCTGCTGAGCATAGAGGTAAATCAATTGGTTGGTCGATGCAGGACTATCCTTTTACTGCACATAATTCTATTATATCCCTCGGATTTTTTATTTATGTATCTAGTGCCACATAATTGCGCCATTAATGCTTCTTAAATATATCTGCAAATGTTTCAAATTTTCAAATGGTATATCTAACGAAATCATTCGCTGGAGCAGGTTCAAGAACAGATCCACCCATTGGCCAGGTGAAGTTTATTTATCATCGACAATTACTCAGATATGCTGTACTTCAGCTGTTTTCAGACATTATGCTGTGCAGTTAGGTATCTAACGTGAGATATTAGATAAAAATACACTGAAGGATCCTCGTATTTAAATGAGTAATATTTGGAACTTCTTCAAAGTTGTGACAGATAGTCTTTTCATTTTACTGCAGCACGCCCCAACATCTATTCCAGCTGATCCCAGAGGATTGCAACTTGTGGTGGAGTACCTGTATGAAACTTATGGTAGCCTTCCCATTTATATCCAAGAGACAGGAAAGTCTATTTCCCTGCTGAAGAGCTTGAAAATTTTGGTTTGGATATTCTAAAATACTCTAAACCGCTACGCTGATATATGTTCCTAAAAAAACACTATCCAATATCCATACATCAATGTACCTCGTATATACTCTTTTTTCATCTTGAACATATACTTCATTCAGTCGAAAAATACTTTAATGTTTCCTACTTTTCACATCTTTTATGTGATAGACCACTACTTTCCACTTAAAATATATTTATAATATAAAAATTATGAGATTATTAAAATTGTTTTAAAACAATCTATGTGTTTATATTTTGAAACTGGTATTTCAAAAGCTATTGAGAGTTAAAGTTTTAAAAGGTGTGGTCGTATCTTGTGCGAAACAAGGCAGTTATGACTGCAGAGAGCATTTGTTTATATGTTCTTCCTTCTCCTTACTGTCTTCAGGTTATGCAACAAGAAATGGCAGTCTCCATGATACTGATAGGGTTGATTACATGAAGAACCACATAAGGAGCACATTGACTGCACTAAGGTGAGAGATGTCAAATCAGTAAGAGGGGTTTTATACCTAAATTATAAGTTTACAACTCGGGTTATACGCTTTCCAAGTATGATACAAAGGGACAGTCACAGAATTCAGCAATATCACATCAATCTGGCGACAGATTTAACGAATTGTTGAGACAGAACCTTTTTTCAGGAAGTTAGATTTATCTGTATCCTACCATGCTTTGCAGGAACGGAGCCAATGTGAAAGGCTACTTCGCGTGGTGCTTCGTGGACGTCTTCGAGTACCTGACAGGATTCATGTCGCAATACGGCCTTTACCGTGTCGACTTCGAGGACGAGGCGCTCCCAAGGCAAGCCAGGCTCTCTGCTCGCTGGTACTCCGAGTTCCTCGAGAAGAAGGTCCAGATCCGTGAAGAAAATGAGCTCGACGATGCAGGATCACACGCTCAGCTATGAGTCATGATGTAAAATAGTTCCATCGTGTGGTTTATCATTTCTCAACACACGCAACCAGCCTGCGGAGTGCGGAAGAACAACTATATGGTTATACCATACACACATCCGCTTTCTCTAAAAAATGATATACACATTCATTACTCATTGACCTTGTCTTGCTCTGTTCTTTTTTGTGTCAAACGAATTATCTAACTCTTGAAATCTAACCCTGGCTGCTGGCTGGCCACCAGCACGAGGGAGAAGGAAACGAAACATTCGAAGAAATTTCAATATTTGCCACCGAATTCGACTGCCTCACTCCTCTTGACATCCAATTCGACGGACTTCAGAAATTTGCCACCGTGCGCTCCAATTTCTTCGATACGAGGGACTCTCACCTATTTCTCCATTTAGCCTATGGTAGAAAGACGCTAGTGCCCTGACTCTTCTTCTTCCTTGGTCCGGAGCTTCGCAACGAGGAAGGGGAGGTGTTCACCGCCGCCGTCTTCCGCAACACGCGCGGGTGCCCCTCCATGAAGCACGGCCGCTGCCACTCCCCTCCGATGTCCCGTCCGCGTCCGAGAGGAGCTAGGCGACGCCGTGGCTTCCACAGGGATCGCTACGCCGATGCCTCCCTTTGCCAGGGGTCTTCGCCGCCGCTCCCGTACGCACCACACCGTCGCTTGGCTTCCGCGGGGGTCGCCGCCGCTCCCATCCACGAGGAGAGATGCGCCGCGGCCTCCCTTTGCCGGGGTTCTTCGCCGCCGCTCCCGTACGCACCGTGCGCGCTCGTCCGCGACTGAGAGGAGCTGGGCAGACGCCATGGCGGCCGGCCCATTGGCGCACCGCCGGCCGTCTCCACATGCCGTCCCCTGACGTGCCGTCGGTCGCGCCTGCCCCCTGACGCGCCATTGGTCGCGCCCGCCCCTCGCCCTTCCTCTCCCTGCGTGAGGTTCTTCGCCGCCGCTCCCGTACGCACCGCGCCGTCGCTCGGCTTCCGCGGGGGTCGCCGCCGCTCCCATCCAAGAGGAGAGATACGCTGCGGCCTCCCTTTGCCGAGGTTCTTCGCCGCCGCTCCCGTACGCACCGCGCCGTCGCTCGGCTTCCGCGGGGGTCGCCGCCGCTCCCATCCAAGAGGAGAGATACGCTGCGGCCTCCCTTTGCCGAGGTTCTTCGCCGCCGCTCCCGTACGCACCGCGCCGTCGCTCGGCTTCCGCGGGGGTCGCCGCCGCTCCCATCCAAGAGGAGAGATACGCTGCGGCCTCCCTTTGCCGAGGTTCTTCGCCGCCGCTCCCGTACGCACCGCGCCGTCGCTCGGCTTCCGCGGGGGTCGCCGCCGCTCCCATCCAAGAGGAGAGATACGCTGCGGCCTCCCTTTGCCGAGGTTCTTCGCCGCCGCTCCCGTACGCACCGCGCCGTCGCTCGGCTTCCGCGGGGGTCGCCGCCGCTCCCATCCAAGAGGAGAGATACGCTGCGGCCTCCCTTTGCCGAGGTTCTTCGCCGCCGCTCCCGTACGCACCGCGCCGTCGCTCGGCTTCCGCGGGGGTCGCCGCCGCTCCCATCCAAGAGGAGAGATACGCTGCGGCCTCCCTTTGCCGAGGTTCTTCGCCGCCGCTCCCGTACGCACCGCGCCGTCGCTCGGCTTCCGCGGGGGTCGCCGCCGCTCCCATCCAAGAGGAGAGATACGCTGCGGCCTCCCTTTGCCGAGGTTCTTCGCCGCCGCTCCCGTACGCACCGCGCCGTCGCTCGGCTTCCGCGGGGGTCGCCGCCGCTCCCATCCAAGAGGAGAGATACGCTGCGGCCTCCCTTTGCCGAGGTTCTTCGCCGCCGCTCCCGTACGCACCGCGCCGTCGCTCGGCTTCCGCGGGGGTCGCCGCCGCTCCCATCCAAGAGGAGAGATACGCTGCGGCCTCCCTTTGCCGAGGTTCTTCGCCGCCGCTCCCGTACGCACCGCGCCGTCGCTCGGCTTCCGCGGGGGTCGCCGCCGCTCCCATCCAAGAGGAGAGATACGCTGCGGCCTCCCTTTGCCGAGGTTCTTCGCCGCCGCTCCCGTACGCACCGCGCCGTCGCTCGGCTTCCGCGGGGGTCGCCGCCGCTCCCATCCAAGAGGAGAGATACGCTGCGGCCTCCCTTTGCCGAGGTTCTTCGCCGCCGCTCCCGTACGCACCGCGCCGTCGCTCGGCTTCCGCGGGGGTCGCCGCCGCTCCCATCCAAGAGGAGAGATACGCTGCGGCCTCCCTTTGCCGAGGTTCTTCGCCGCCGCTCCCGTACGCACCGCGCCGTCGCTCGGCTTCCGCGGGGGTCGCCGCCGCTCCCATCCAAGAGGAGAGATACGCTGCGGCCTCCCTTTGCCGAGGTTCTTCGCCGCCGCTCCCGTACGCACCGCGCCGTCGCTCGGCTTCCGCGGGGGTCGCCGCCGCTCCCATCCAAGAGGAGAGATACGCTGCGGCCTCCCTTTGCCGAGGTTCTTCGCCGCCGCTCCCGTACGCACCGCGCCGTCGCTCGGCTTCCGCGGGGGTCGCCGCCGCTCCCATCCAAGAGGAGAGATACGCTGCGGCCTCCCTTTGCCGAGGTTCTTCGCCGCCGCTCCCGTACGCACCGCGCCGTCGCTCGGCTTCCGCGGGGGTCGCCGCCGCTCCCATCCAAGAGGAGAGATACGCTGCGGCCTCCCTTTGCCGAGGTTCTTCGCCGCCGCTCCCGTACGCACCGCGCCGTCGCTCGGCTTCCGCGGGGGTCGCCGCCGCTCCCATCCAAGAGGAGAGATACGCTGCGGCCTCCCTTTGCCGAGGTTCTTCGCCGCCGCTCCCGTACGCACCGCGCCGTCGCTCGGCTTCCGCGGGGGTCGCCGCCGCTCCCATCCAAGAGGAGAGATACGCTGCGGCCTCCCTTTGCCGAGGTTCTTCGCCGCCGCTCCCGTACGCACCGCGCCGTCGCTCGGCTTCCGCGGGGGTCGCCGCCGCTCCCATCCAAGAGGAGAGATACGCTGCGGCCTCCCTTTGCCGAGGTTCTTCGCCGCCGCTCCCGTACGCACCGCGCCGTCGCTCGGCTTCCGCGGGGGTCGCCGCCGCTCCCATCCAAGAGGAGAGATACGCTGCGGCCTCCCTTTGCCGAGGTTCTTCGCCGCCGCTCCCGTACGCACCGCGCCGTCGCTCGGCTTCCGCGGGGGTCGCCGCCGCTCCCATCCAAGAGGAGAGATACGCTGCGGCCTCCCTTTGCCGAGGTTCTTCGCCGCCGCTCCCGTACGCACCGCGCCGTCGCTCGGCTTCCGCGGGGGTCGCCGCCGCTCCCATCCAAGAGGAGAGATACGCTGCGGCCTCCCTTTGCCGAGGTTCTTCGCCGCCGCTCCCGTACGCACCGCGCCGTCGCTCGGCTTCCGCGGGGGTCGCCGCCGCTCCCATCCAAGAGGAGAGATACGCTGCGGCCTCCCTTTGCCGAGGTTCTTCGCCGCCGCTCCCGTACGCACCGCGCCGTCGCTCGGCTTCCGCGGGGGTCGCCGCCGCTCCCATCCAAGAGGAGAGATACGCTGCGGCCTCCCTTTGCCGAGGTTCTTCGCCGCCGCTCCCGTACGCACCGCGCCGTCGCTCGGCTTCCGCGGGGGTCGCCGCCGCTCCCATCCAAGAGGAGAGATACGCTGCGGCCTCCCTTTGCCGAGGTTCTTCGCCGCCGCTCCCGTACGCACCGCGCCGTCGCTCGGCTTCCGCGGGGGTCGCCGCCGCTCCCATCCAAGAGGAGAGATACGCTGCGGCCTCCCTTTGCCGAGGTTCTTCGCCGCCGCTCCCGTACGCACCGCGCCGTCGCTCGGCTTCCGCGGGGGTCGCCGCCGCTCCCATCCAAGAGGAGAGATACGCTGCGGCCTCCCTTTGCCGAGGTTCTTCGCCGCCGCTCCCGTACGCACCGCGCCGTCGCTCGGCTTCCGCGGGGGTCGCCGCCGCTCCCATCCAAGAGGAGAGATACGCTGCGGCCTCCCTTTGCCGAGGTTCTTCGCCGCCGCTCCCGTACGCACCGCGCCGTCGCTCGGCTTCCGCGGGGGTCGCCGCCGCTCCCATCCAAGAGGAGAGATACGCTGCGGCCTCCCTTTGCCGAGGTTCTTCGCCGCCGCTCCCGTACGCACCGCGCCGTCGCTCGGCTTCCGCGGGGGTCGCCGCCGCTCCCATCCAAGAGGAGAGATACGCTGCGGCCTCCCTTTGCCGAGGTTCTTCGCCGCCGCTCCCGTACGCACCGCGCCGTCGCTCGGCTTCCGCGGGGGTCGCCGCCGCTCCCATCCAAGAGGAGAGATACGCTGCGGCCTCCCTTTGCCGAGGTTCTTCGCCGCCGCTCCCGTACGCACCGCGCCGTCGCTCGGCTTCCGCGGGGGTCGCCGCCGCTCCCATCCAAGAGGAGAGATACGCTGCGGCCTCCCTTTGCCGAGGTTCTTCGCCGCCGCTCCCGTACGCACCGCGCCGTCGCTCGGCTTCCGCGGGGGTCGCCGCCGCTCCCATCCAAGAGGAGAGATACGCTGCGGCCTCCCTTTGCCGAGGTTCTTCGCCGCCGCTCCCGTACGCACCGCGCCGTCGCTCGGCTTCCGCGGGGGTCGCCGCCGCTCCCATCCAAGAGGAGAGATACGCTGCGGCCTCCCTTTGCCGAGGTTCTTCGCCGCCGCTCCCGTACGCACCGCGCCGTCGCTCGGCTTCCGCGGGGGTCGCCGCCGCTCCCATCCAAGAGGAGAGATACGCTGCGGCCTCCCTTTGCCGAGGTTCTTCGCCGCCGCTCCCGTACGCACCGCGCCGTCGCTCGGCTTCCGCGGGGGTCGCCGCCGCTCCCATCCAAGAGGAGAGATACGCTGCGGCCTCCCTTTGCCGAGGTTCTTCGCCGCCGCTCCCGTACGCACCGCGCCGTCGCTCGGCTTCCGCGGGGGTCGCCGCCGCTCCCATCCAAGAGGAGAGATACGCTGCGGCCTCCCTTTGCCGAGGTTCTTCGCCGCCGCTCCCGTACGCACCGCGCCGTCGCTCGGCTTCCGCGGGGGTCGCCGCCGCTCCCATCCAAGAGGAGAGATACGCTGCGGCCTCCCTTTGCCGAGGTTCTTCGCCGCCGCTCCCGTACGCACCGCGCCGTCGCTCGGCTTCCGCGGGGGTCGCCGCCGCTCCCATCCAAGAGGAGAGATACGCTGCGGCCTCCCTTTGCCGAGGTTCTTCGCCGCCGCTCCCGTACGCACCGCGCCGTCGCTCGGCTTCCGCGGGGGTCGCCGCCGCTCCCATCCAAGAGGAGAGATACGCTGCGGCCTCCCTTTGCCGAGGTTCTTCGCCGCCGCTCCCGTACGCACCGCGCCGTCGCTCGGCTTCCGCGGGGGTCGCCGCCGCTCCCATCCAAGAGGAGAGATACGCTGCGGCCTCCCTTTGCCGAGGTTCTTCGCCGCCGCTCCCGTACGCACCGCGCCGTCGCTCGGCTTCCGCGGGGGTCGCCGCCGCTCCCATCCAAGAGGAGAGATACGCTGCGGCCTCCCTTTGCCGAGGTTCTTCGCCGCCGCTCCCGTACGCACCGCGCCGTCGCTCGGCTTCCGCGGGGGTCGCCGCCGCTCCCATCCACGAGGAGAGATGCGCCGCGGCCTCCCTTTGCCGGGGTTCTTCGCCGCCGCTCCCGTACGCACCGCGCCGTCGCTCGGCTTCCGCGGGGGTCGCCGCCGCTCCCATCCACGAGGAGAGATGCGCCGCGGCCTCCCTTTGCCGGGGTTCTTCGCCGCCGCTCCCGTACGCACCGCGCCGTCGCTCGGCTTCCGCGGGGGTCGCCGCCGCTCCCATCCACGAGGAGAGATGCGCCGCGGCCTCCCTTTGCCGGGGTTCTTCGCCGCCGCTCCCGTACGCACCGTGCGCGCTCGTCCGCGACTGAGAGGAGCTGGGCAGACGCCATGGCGGCCGGCCCATTGGCGCACCGCCGGCCGTCTCCACATGCCGTCCCCTGACGTGCCGTCGGTCGCGCCTGCCCCCTGACGCGCCATTGGTCGCGCCCGCCCCTCGCCCTTCCTCTCCCTGCGTGCTGCTCCGAGCTCGACGTCGTCGCCGGCGTACCCGTAGCCCCTGGCTGCTGGATCGTGCTCCAAGCAGCGTCGGACAGCACCTGGTTTGGCCAGCCGGCTTGGCCGTGGCGTGCTGCTCCTCGGCAAAGGTAGGCCACGGCGCAGCTCTCCTTGTGGACGGGCGCGCGTCCCATCGGAGAAGAAACCGGAGGTAGAAGAAAGAACCAGAGGAAGAAGGGGACGTTTTGGTCTTTTCACCAGGGCTTGAGGTGGGAAATAGGTGAGAGTCCCTCGGATTGAAGAAATTGGAGCGCACGGTGGCAAATTTCCGAAGTCCATCGAATTGGATGTCAAGAGAAGTGAGGCAGTCCAATTCGGTAGCAAATATCGAAATTTCTCAAACATTTGCAGGCCTTTCTTCCAGCACGCGGGATTCGGAGCCCTCCGTCTGTCCTGCTGCTACTGCTTCATGTACTCCCAGCCGCCCTGTTCATTTGAATTGTTTTCAGCGAGCCAACGGTATTTTTTTCTTAATGAAAACCAGCGCCAGCCACCAACCAGTCAGCAGTATTTTTCTCTCAGCAAAAATCAGCGCCAGCCGCCAGCCACCAGCCAAACGAATAACGAATAGGGCGAGCGTGGCCTCGCTCTCGCTTCACCAGAGCCGAGAGTTGGCAGCAGCGTCAGGAGGATGCACCATCCCCCTGCATTCTTAGCATCCCTGGTCTTGCCGCCGGGGCACCAGGGCCTCCAGAAAGTTCCGACGAGTCGGAGTTCGCCATACACTTTGTTGGACAGAGGATTTCCCAGCTCCCAGGTCGTGATAATCACAACTCGCAAGCTTTTCGGCACAAGCGCAGTCGAAATGAAAATGGCGTCCCTTGACCCTTCTATCCCTTTTTAGTTAAAAGTTTTAAGGAATTAAATTAGTTAGTACTCCGTATAAAAAAATATCTAATAAATAGAAAATCGAATAGTGGCCGGCGGAAGCTGCAGCGACTGTCCCAAGTCGAACTGTGGCATTATCTCGCGCGCTTGGACTAGGAGCCAGTGCACCGCACACCACACAGAGCGCCGAAGCGCCCCTGCAAACTGCCGAGGCCCGCAGGCGCCACAAATCCTCGCGTCCGTGTCCGGCGGTCCAGTCCCCTCTCTCTGCAGAGCCGTCGGGATGGGCATGGCTGCCGCCTTTGCCGCGATCCCCCTCCTGCTGTTCCTCTCGGCCCACGGCGCGGCACCCGTTCTTGGCCTCTCGAGGGGCGACTTCCCTCAAGATTTCGTCTTCGGATCTGCTACCTCGGCTTATCAGGTGACGGATCATTCAATCAATATATACTCTAATGCATGGATTTATGGCGTTTTCTTGCGTGCTCTGCTCGAATTCGATTGCTTTGGTGTGGCCGTGGCTCATGGGGTGGACAATCTTGACACCTACAGTTTGCTCTTTTTGATGATTTCCTGCTGCAGTATGAGGGTGCTGTTGCAGAAGATGGTAGGAGCCCAAGCATCTGGGATACTTTCACTCACGCAGGTTGGCGCGTCACCCGGCGCTTAAATTTCTGCAACTGAAGAAATGAAAAGTCGACACTAATGTCAACGGTTCATGTTTATTTCAATGATTTAAGCTAACCCTGCAGCCTGATAGAGTATTACTGGCCATGTTTTCATCTCTGTTCAGGGAGAATGCCGGACAAAAGCAATGGCGATGTAGCCGCCGACGGGTACCACAAGTACAAGGTGAAAACAATTTGGCCGAATCTCTCTTCATTACTTCCGTCATATCCTAAACAATTCTCTACTCTGGAGCCTTCCGTAGAATATAGACATGCAGAGCACCATCTCGCTGCACTTTTCTTTGTCTGCCAGGGGCTTTTCTTTTTGTTGATTGAGCTGGTGATTTGTTAAAATGCAAACACACTACCATTTTGCCTGATCTCTAAATAATTTTTAGAAAAATCTAAACTCTAGATATAAAAAATTGTTATCCTTATTCCTAACAACAAAAATTGTTGTGCTGAAGTACTGTAACTACTAAAATTTTGAGGATGAATGTTTCAGCATTAATTCTGAAATGAAAAGTCTTGATTTATTGTTTCCTTTGACCTAAACCATCTGATGTTTCAGGATGATGTCAAGCTTGTAACTGACACTAACCTGGAGGCTTATAGATTCTCCATCTCTTGGTCCAGGCTTATACCAAGTACAAAAAAAACTTTTATAAAAAATGAATGACCTACTAAGCAATAAATTCCCAGGATTTTTATTTAAACTTTCTTGGATTGAAATGTACAGAAGGAAGGGGTGCTGTCAACCCAGAAGGGATTGAGTACTACAACAATCTTATAAATGAGCTAGTGAGACATGGTACGTCTATTTTGAATAATCTTCGTATGAACAATCTTATAAATGAGCTAGTGAGACATGGTACGTCTATTTTGAATAATCTTCGTATGAAATTATTCTAGTAAAACATAAATTTATTTCCTGACCATAATGTCTGTGCATTAGCAATAGTGATGACTATTTGTTCTTCAGGTGTCCAAGTCCATGTTATGCTTTACCAGTTGGATCTCCCTCAGGTTCTGGAAGACGAGTACAGTGGATGGTTAAACCCCAGAATTGTGTAAGTTCCAGTGAAAAGTCTTCAAAAATGAACTTCTCCTGATCGCCAATGGCATTGATAATGCAGGGAGGATTTCACAGCATATGCAGATGTGTGCTTCAGGGAGTTTGGTGACAGGGTTTCATACTGGACTACTCTGGATGAAGTCAATGTCGCTGCAGCCGGGGCGTATGATATTGGACAAATCCCGCCTGGGCGATGTTCCGATCCATTCGGAATAACAAAATGTACAGTGGGGAACTCTAGTGTGGAACCATATATAGCAGCTCATAACATGTTATTGGCACATGCATCAGCTGCCAGACTGTACAGAGGAAAATACCAAGTGAGTAATCTTGTAGTACCTGAAAACAACACTAGTGTTGTAGCATTAGTAATATGTTGACATCTGAGATTGATCCTTATAAAAGATCATACATTTGAATACGATTTACTCATGAGGCAAGGCATTGATTTTTCTTCTAAGTTCTAACTACACCGATGTCCATTCCCTTTGGTTTCTTAAATTCTATTTACCAGAGTCAGTTTTATGCACCCATAAAATGATTTTTGGCTTGTAGGCTTTACAAAAAGGAGTCATTGGCATAAATATATACACAATGTGGTCATACCCGTTAACAAACTCCACTGCTGACTTAGAAGCAGCTCAAAGATTTCGGGACTTCTATTTGGGCTGGTATCTTTTCGACTCATGTTGCATCATAAATGTGAAATATTTACAGATCTAATTGGAAATAAGATGTGTGGATTGTAGGGTATTAGAACCGTTAGTGTTTGGAGGTTATCCACAGGCAATGAAGAAGAATGTTGGTTCTCGCCTACCATCGTTCACGAAAGTCCAATCTGAAGCCATCAGGGGTACTCTAGATTTCATTGGAATAAACTATTATGTTTCCGTCTATGTGAACGATCGCCCTTTAGAGAAAGGCATTCGCGACTTCGCACTGGACATTTCTGCTGAGTATAGAGGTAAATCAATTGGTTGGTCGATGCAGGATTATCCTTTTGCTGCACATAATTCTCTTATATCCCTCGGATTTCTTATTTATGTATCTAGTGCCACATAAAAGCGCCACTGATGCTTCTTAACTATATCTGCAATGTTACAAATTTTTCAAATGGTATATCTAACGAAATGATTCACTGGAGCAGTTTCAAGAACAGATCCGCCCGTCGGCCAGGTAAAGTTTATCATCGACAATTACTCATATGCTGTACTTCAGTTGTTTTCAGACATTATGCTGTGCAGTTAGGTATCTAACACGAGAGATTAGATAAGATCCTCTTATTTAAATGAGTAATATTTGGAACTTCTTCAAAGCTGTGACAGATAGTTTTTCATTTTACTGCAGCACGCCCCAACATCCATTCCATCTGATCCCAGAGGATTGCAACTTGCGGTGGAGTACCTGTATGAAGCCTATGGTAACCTTCCCATTTATATCCAAGAGACAGGAAAGTCTATTTCCCTGCTGAAGAGCTTGAAAATTTTGGTTTGGATATTCTAAAATACCTCTAACCACTACGCTGATATATGTTCCTAAAAAAACACTATCAATACATCAATGTACCTCACATATGCCCTTTTTTCATCTTGAACATATACTTCTTTCAGTCAAAAAATACATTGATGTTTCCTACTTTTCACATCTTTTATGTGATACTTTGACCACTACTTTCCACTTAAAATATATTTATAATATAAAAATTATGAGATTACTAAAATATTGTTTTAATAAAATCTATGATATGGTTTTATATTTTGAAACTGGTATTTCAAAAGCTATTGACAGTTAAAGTTTTAAAAGGTTTGGTCGTATCTTGTTCAAAACAAGGCAGTTAACTGCAGAGAGCATTTGCTTATACGTTCTTCCTTCTCGTTACTGTCTTCAGGTTATGCAACCAGAAATGGCAGTCTCCATGATACTGATAGGGTTGATTACATGAAGAACCACATAAGAAGCACATTGACTGCACTAAGGTGAGAGATGTCAAATCAGTAAGAAGGGTTTTATATATGCCCCTTAAATATGTACCTAAATTATAAGTTTGCAACTCGGGTTAGAAGCTTTCCATGTATGATACAAAGGGACAGTCGCAAAATTCAGCAATAGCACATCAATCCGGTGACAGATTTCACGAATTGTTGAGATAGAACCTTTTTTTCAGGAAGATAGATTTATCCGTATCCTACCTTGCTTTGCAGGAACGGAGCCAATGTGAAAGGCTACTTCGCGTGGTGCTTCCTGGACGTCTTCGAGTACCTGACAGGATTCATGTCGCAATACGGCCTTTACCGTGTCGACTTCGAGGACGAGGCGCTCCCAAGGCAAGCCAGGCTCTCTGCTCGCTGGTACTCCGAGTTCCTCGAGAAGAAGGTCCAGATCCGTGAAGAGAATGAGCTGGACGATGCAGGATCACACGCTCAGCTATGATTCATGATGTGAAATAGTTCCATGGTGTATTGGTGTGGTTTATCATTTCTCAACATACGCTGCAAGCCTGCGGAAGAACAACTATATGGTTATACCATACACACATTCGCTCTCTCTAAAAAAAATAGATATACGTACACATTCTCTCATAAATAACTCATTGACCTTGTCCCGCTCTGCTCTGTTTTGTGTCAAACGAACATCTATCTCTTGAACTCAAACCCTGGTAAAAAAGGAAACGAAAAGGAAACGAAACATTCGCAGGCCTTTCTTCCAGCATGCAGGATTCGGAGCACTCCCAGCGCGGCCTCGCTCTCGTTTCACCAGAGCCGAGCAGGAGCGTCAGGAGGATGCTCCATCCCCCCTGCATTGGTAGCACCCCTGGTCTTGCCACCAGGGCCTCCAGCTAGCACCGACGAGTCGGAGTTCGCCATGGCGCTTTGTTGGATAGAGGATGGCCCAGGTCGTGATAATCACAACTCACAACCTTTTTCCTGCACGAGCACAGTAGAGATGGAAATTGCGTCCCTTGACCCTCGTGTGAGAAGCCGAAGCCGAAGCTGAAATCATGTCACACAGAGCCGGGAGTCGCCGCATACTTCCCCGGCCACGGGATTTTGGTCAGCTCGCGGCGCAGTGTCTTCCTTTCAACTGTTTTCATGGTCTTACCAATCTCTCTCTGTCTTTTATCCAGAAAAAGAAAATCTATCATGTCCATACATGGCGACTTGGCGGCACCGCATACGACATTAGCGTGGATGCAGAAGACCTCTTGTCAGTTGCATTTGGCCTCCTTTCAAAATGTTTTCTTCGTCCATCCTGAGGCATGGGCAAAATTTGGCAATGCCCGCCTCTTTCTCGTGACATCTTCACTTTCTTCGTTGTGAACACATTTAACTTACTCAATGGATCACCTCATCACCACACTGAGAAATGTGATTGTATATGTTTCATTATTCTGCATGAAGTCCTTAATTCACTAGTTTGGCATCCTCGCCAATCGCCATCATCAATTATCAACATAACAGCATCCGTACTAATTCTAGGGTAAGGAGCCAGAGGAAACTACCAAAGCACAACGCCAAGCATATCTTCAAACAAATTCTAGAGTGAGAGAGTCGAATGTTTTTCTCTAAAATTTCTATAATCAAATAAATCACCGCCGCTGTCCTTGGAAAAAAATAACTAACCAAGCGCACAATTCCAATTTCTAAACAAACAGAAACCTGAGCAACTTGAATGTCTTCCTCAAAAGTTGCATAGAAGCAATTCCGGTTACGTCTGATCATTGGCCTCGGCACCGGCCCAAACCAAAGTGCCGCCCGGTGCTGTCCGGCGGCGAGGTGGAGCGGAACCTCCTCCCGCTCGTGGACCTCGAGCCCGAGGAGAACCCGCGCCTCGCTCCCCTCCGCGGCTGCCTCCTCGCGCTCACCTCCCACCGCCTCATCTTCCTCCACGAGTCCTCCCGCTCCGCGCGTGGCCTCCCGCTCGCCACCGTCGTCCACGCCTACCCTCCGCACCGGAGGCACAGCCACAACCCCCTCCGCTCCCTCTTCGGCTCGTCCTCGTCCTCCTCGTCGCAGCACCACCGCATCCGCCTCCAGATCTCCATGCCGCCCGCGCGATCGGAGGTCGTCGCCATCGTCGTGACCTGCAAAGCCGACGTCGATGTCTTCTTCGGGAGGCTGCTCGAGGCGATCCGCGCGAGGGCCTGGGAGATGACCCCCGCGGCTGCTCCGGAGAGCGGCGCCCCGGTGGCGGAGGGGGCCGCGCCGGCGGAGGATATCGCGATCCGGATGCCCGTTGTTGGGGTTTCAGGGATACTGCGGATGGAGCAGGAGTCGTGGGAGAGCGCCGGGCAGAACTTGCAGGATGCGTTCCAGGATCTCAACGCCCTCATGGTTTGTATTGCATAGCTATTATCTCAGATTGATCACCATGGTCTAATCTGAACTCAATGATTGTTTGTTTTTTTGCTCCAGGGCAAAGCTAAGGAAATGATGCAGCTAGCAGAGAAAATGAGGCTAAAGCTATTAACAAACTCATCTACCGACTCAAATTCCAATGATGAAGAGATGGGTTCGAAGCAAGACATGCAGGATTTGCTGTTGAGTGTTGGTATCGTGTCTCCTGTGACGAAAGAAACTGCTGGTGCTTTGTATCATCAGCAGTTATCACTACAGGTAACTTGCACTTGCTTGTTTATGGGTTTCCTGTTTTCTTCAGTTAAGATATTGCTGATTGTGTAGCTTAAGTTGGACGACAAATTGGCTTTGGTGTAGTGCATGGATTCTGTAAGAAATTGATGTCGATTAGACCAAATATTCAGTTTAGGACTAAAATGGCCTTATGGCTTATGCACAGTAGTATATTGCAGAATAAGTTGCTTTGTGTTTTACAATTACTCCCTCCGTCCGATTATGACCTGCGTCTAAGGAAATAAAAAAAATCCAAAATTGATCTTTCACCTCCAACAGCTGGAAACCTGATCTTCTATTGAGTAGTAATAATGGATCATTTTCATATGTGAGATAGACGGCTTGGCCATTTAATATTTTACTATTATTAGAATTTAGTCAGGAGCTCTGGATCTATCTTTGTCCGTGAAGATGTGCACATCGATAGGGTAAGGGGTATGTTACATGAGAATCTCTAGAATATTATCATTCATTAACACATCAAGCATCAAGAAACTAAAGATTCACAGCCTTGTATACTCAATTGGCAGGGAGGCAGGGATAAAACTTTTGTCCATGCCTTCAGAATTTCCATTTAATCTGAGAGATACGGTTCCATATTCTCCTCTTCTCATTAAGCTGTGTTATACTAAGAGTTAGAATTATTATTTATTAATGACTATTTTGTCCATTCATTCCCAGCTGGCGGACTTCGTAAGAATACCGCTTGAGAAAGCAGGTGGTATGATGGCACTAGTCGATGTCTATTGTCTCTTTAACCGTGCAAGAGGAACAGGTCTGCATTTTTTCTATTGATAATATCTACATAGAATCTTGTTACCCGCGTTCTGAATTTAGTTTTGTTTATTTTTCTTCTAGAGTTAATCTCACCAGAGGATCTTTTGCAAGCGTCTTCGCTCTGGGAGAAAGTTGATGTGTATGTATATCATGCTTTTGATGATTACTAAACTACCAAAATCTCTACTTTTCTGAACACAATCCAGGATGATGGGAGTAGCAAAGAGTAGTTTAGTGCCTTTCCAGCTGGCTCATCACCAGCCATTGATCATGGTTTTGATGTTTTGCTTATAGATGTTGATTTGTAATGAGCAGCCCAGTAATGCTCAGGAAATTTGATAGTGGAGTGAAGGTGATCCAGACCAAGACACATAGTGATGAAGAGGTAAGCCATTGCAACAATAAGTCTTGATTCCATTTTAATGCATACTGAATGGCTACTAAACCACATATTGCAGCCAATCAGCAACTCTATTAGTGGATTATACTGCCACCACTATTTTCTGCACTTGTTTGCATTTGTACATCTGCCACTAGCATTGTTTCTAGCACTACACACTAGTATGCACTGATCTTTTTCCTTGACAAACACAGGTATTTGCAAGAATCTCATCACTTGCACAAAAGCCGGATGCTCTTCAAAAAGGGATCAGCCCAAGTGATGCCGCATTTACTCTGGGAATTGCGCCAGCTTTAGCAAAAGAGCATCTTCTGAATGCAGAAAATAAAGGTATGCTATGGCTATACCTTTTGAAGTATTTTGCAAGGTGTGTTTGATTCAGAAATGAAACTGAACTGTTACTGTTTTTCTCAGGCTTGTTGTGCAGGGATGTCAGTCCAGATGGATTCCGTTTCTTTATCAATTTGTTTAATGAAATTGACTCCCAGAATATTTATACGTAAGTCGATCGCACCTTGCCTCCCTTCAAGTTCCTTTTGAGAGATTAGATCCTATATTGATTTTTTTCTTTTGCGGGAATTATATCCTATATTGATTGTGAGCTTTCCAGGCAAAAACCTCATGGATTGTACCATGCGTGGGTCTCCGTAGCGATGGCATCTCAGTGACACTGGTTGTCTGGTTAGATCGGCTGGGGTGGGGCATATGGGATGCTAGCTAATCGAACCAGGCATCGGTGCAATCACAGTACGCTTTGTAAACGTTTGATCCAAGTTTTGTCTGAACATCCAGCATTGTGTATCGAGTAATGACACACCTAAAGACGTGATTGTAACAATTTCTTTTTTTTTTGGAAAGCGTAACGATTTCCTTTATTCTGAATTTCTGATGAATGAATGAGGATTTTAGTGCGATGTACGGTTGCTATTTGGGAGCGCCGGCTGGAAAGAGAAACTAGTCACGCCACGAGAATGAATGAAGGAATCATCGATCGGCGAGATCCATCGTATCGCCCCGTTGCCCTTGCCGTTGCCGATCGACCGCCTCATTCTCCACTAGCAATGGACAAACCATTCAAGATTTCAAGTAACATTTTGTTGATGTTAAAGTGACACATTTCGTCGTTGTTTAAATGATACATTAACATATACTTTAAAGAAATACAATATTTGATTGCTTTGTCCTCCAACATGTGGGTACCCCCAGCAGCTGCCGCAAGAGTCCCCAACGATCGTCGCTGCTGCCGTGTCCTTGCTGAAAACCAACGAGTTGTATTGTGTTTTTGTGTATGCTTCTCATAAGCAAACCTCGCCCTTGCACGCGTCACGTCACCTAGCTGCGTGCAGCACTGGCCCACCAGGAGGCAGCCGTCTAGCAGAACGGGAGTATATTCGCCTCCGCCGTTGCGTGCCGCCGTGCTCCGATCCGATCCGTCGCGCCATGCGTGGCGCCGCCGGCCCGCCGCCATTCGGCCGCGAAACGCACCAGGCCGGGCGGCTCACCGCACGCACCGGCAATCCCCTCCACTACTGATTGGCACGCGTACGTGTACGAGAGAGCCTTGCTGATTGAACAACAAGCGTGCGCGCCCGTGGCGCTCTGGCGCTTGCGTGCGGTGAGTGCACGTTCTCAGATCACGCACCACGGGCAGGGGAGGAGGGCAGCAGCGTCAACAGAATCTTGGAGTGAGGTGCATGCTGCATTGCTGCTCGTCCATGTACTACTCGTCCAAGGGCCAGCCATGGCTTCCCTTTTGTCTGGTAGGATCGAGGAGGTCAGGTCAGGAGATAACCAAATGCACAAGTCGAATCCGATCCGTGCTCCTCCCTGATGATGCCTACTGCTACAACAGCTAGCTCGATCAGCTGCTGGCACCTGCCACTCTGCCCCTTCCCGCAATGATGGCAAACCTGCACGTAGATACTGTGCAAGCCCTGCGACGTAACGGGTCCATCTCTTTTTCCGGCCATGTGATTGGCCGGCTTGCCCCCCCCCCCCCAATGGGGAGGCAACGCGTGTTACTTTAATTTGCTGCTGCTGCGCGAGTCCTGGCATGATCGGGGCGTACCCGTACTGGTTTCGGCGCGCCGGGTTGTGGCGAGCCGTGGCGCACCACACCTCTCGTCTTCTCTCTCGTTATGAAAGGAGGCGGGTGCGGCGGCCGGCCAGTCCGGCCACGTCGGTAAAATTTTTTTACATCATTCGATGGTAAATCAATGGCTCTCGTTATTGGTTGAGACATTAGGTCGTTCTCATCTGCTGTGTTTCACGCGTCGTTGTCTCTCGGTAAAATATCTAATCTCTGGAACCCTCCACTCCTTTCGCCTCCCCGTCCGGCGCCGCTGTCCCACTCACATGGCCCGGCGAGCGGCCGCGGGGGGCGGCTCCTTCCCCTTCCCTCCTCGCACCCTCCCTTCCCCCACCGGCGCCCCCTCCACGCCCCCGCTACTCCGCATGGAGCCGAGGAGACGAGCTCCACACCGCCGCCATGTCCCTCGCAGCCTCCTCGCCGTCCCCGTCCGCGAGCCTGCGCCGGCCCATATCGGCTTCCCGCAACCACGAAGCTAGGCTGGGGGCGCGGCAGAGCGGTCTCCGGCCGGGGCAGCGGCGTAGTGGGGCGGCGGGCGGCGTCAACAGCGGCAGCGGCTCCGTCTTCAAGGAGCTACGGCAGCTTCGCATCGACCTGCCCTTGGACGTAAGGGCAGCGGAGGACGACCACAAGCGGCGGCGGCAGGCCCCGGGCGTTGCGCGGGCAGCCACAGGCGGTAGAGGACGCACGGCACGTGGCTAGCGCGGGCGGTGCGCGGTGAGCAGCGGAGCGGCGTGGGCTGGCCTCCCCTCTCTCCCTCTTCCCAATCTCTCCAACGACGGCGGCGGATAGGAGCCCGACCTCCCTGGCCGGCGGCGCACCCCCGCCCGTGCCGGCCTTCCCCTCCGCAGCGGCGTGGGCCGGCCTCCCCGGCGCAGCTCCCGGCCGCCTCCCCTTCAGCTTCCGTACATCGGCGTGAATGAACTACGGCGAGGTGGCGAATAGCCTGCTGCCGCCGGAGGAGACGGCGAGGCTGTTCAAGTCCACATCCATCTCCAAGGTGCGCGCAAGACCAGGGGCCCCAGGCGCTTGGTCAGATGGCGGTTGCGGATGCAGTGGCAGCAAGCGATGGAGGGAGGCGCCGGCGGCGCGCGGTGGCCGGACACAGCGGCGCTCTGCAGCCAGCGACGGGCGGACGTGTCAGTGGAAGTTGAGCAGCAGCAGGACGTGGGGTAAAGGTGCAGCAGCAGACCAATGGCGGCAACAGTACACGTCGTCAGAGGTGAGTTTCTCCTCCCGTCATAGTCTTCTCCTTTGCTCTGTGCCATACATATGCAGTCCAAATTGAGTTCCTTCTCCTATTATTGAGCTCACCATAATAAGAAAATCCAATTGTGATGGTTGTTCTTGGCGTGCTTGGGCAGTGATGTCTGACCCGGATAGGACCAGGGCCAGCAGCAGCGACATCAACCTCACCAGCTCTGCCGCCTTCTGCTACCTCTGATCCTGCACCTACACAGGGACATAGGGAGTCAGGCGCTGGGCACCACAGCTGCTGCAGCTTGACGGACGCCCCCACTGTGTTTGATGAAATGCTTGCCTGAAGAACCGTACTTAGATGCTCCAGGTAGGTTGCTTGTTACTGCCCTCTTTTATTCTAATATCAATCAAGATTAAGCAACCAATTTGAGTTTATTGAATCTTTGGAGATTGTACATCTTTTGAGGTTAAATTTTCTTCTACTTTCTGTGGTGCTTCTCCTCTCCCGCTGCTGTCCCGGCCCCTCGAGGTCTGCAAGCTCTCCAATCTCGCTGCTGTCCCGGCACCTCAAGGTCTGCTGCCCCAGCTCCTTTTAATTTGTTTCATTGAGAGATCAATTTGATTTATACTTCCGTCGATTGGGATTGAGTTTGGTCACTGCAGGAGCTCATTTTTTTTTTGGTGATAAGCTCGATGAGGTAAATCTTAGGATTGCTCACTTCTGATCTACATACCTTGTTGGGAATTGTGCGCAAAGATTTTTGTTTGGGAACGAAAATACATGGTGACACTATAGGTATGCCGCTCCCTTCGTCTGTAAATCCATCTATACAAAAAAAGCATGTGAAATCTTTGTTTACATATTTCAATAGTCCTTGTGCATTTGCAGGTCTCTTCCATAATGCAGACACCGTGATGGAGAAAGATACCATTAACTTCAGGTATATTTGATATGATAAACTACAAATCCCCTATTTTGCGCAGATCATAATTACTTTGATATAGCAGAGATGAATTCCTCCAATTTCATTTCTGAAGTTCTGAGCAGGCTAAACATAAATTCATCTAATCAATTTGATCACTTAGAAAAGTTCATTCAATGATGGATGGACAGGAGGAGGATATGTTGCCATATTTAATTTATTTCTGTATCTTGATAATACATCATGTGGAAAAACAATACTAATTGTACTTCTATCTGGATATGTAGTTAGTCCAACCACCAATATTTTCAAGACATTGCTGGCCTCTTACAAAGGAAGATCGATGAGGATTGGCTGTAAATGGTGCAGGTGCTACAAACAATCTGTTGTCTGCATTGACATTGGACCATGCAATTTTATGAGGTCATTTCGTTATTTCAATTTCGGTTCTCTAGATTATTGTTTCCTTGGATTTGATGCCAGGTCCAACAATCTGTTCCCTAGATTGATGGAACTGAAGAGGCGGAAATGATCGCATTTGGTGCTGTAGCTGAGCGCATCATTGGCAAATCAGCACAGACAGTAATGAGATCCCATCGAAATAGAGATGCCATCCCATCAGAAATTGCAGCCATTGTTTCTTCAAAATACACCTTCTCTGTCACAATGACTGAAGATTGCTTCAGAAAGCCAAACAAATCATACCAAGTCAATAGTATTGTCTCTTCATATGGCAAACAGCGTACACTTTGCAACCACACAAGGAGATGTGTATAAGAGACAGGGCGGAAATGATCGCATTTGGTGCTGTAGCTGAGCGCATCATTGGCAAATCAGCACAGACAGTAATGAGATCCCATCGAAATAGAGATGCCATCCCATCAGAAATTGCAGCCATTGTTTCTTCAAAATACACCTTCTCTGTCACAATGACTGAAGATTGCTTCAGAAAGCCAAACAAATCATACCAAGTCAATAGTATTGTCTCTTCATATGGCAAACAGCGTACACTACCATTGCGTACTCTCAACCAAAACTTGCCATGTATAGAAACTAAAACATCTCATGCTCAGATCAGTACCAATGCACCACAACATGGTGAAACCCTGACACCAACTAAAGCACTGCCACTGGAACAAATGACACTACAAACTCCACCCAAACAGACAGAAGCCGCTGGACAATATGAGATATCTCAAACTAACCTGTAAGTAGCTACTTCCATATATCTCATCATTCCACTTCCAATACTATGGTACTACTATGTCATACTACAATTTATTGTGCATGCAGCAGCGGAACTTCCAATATAATAGAAAAATCTGCCAAAAAAGATTACATGTCCCTGACATAGCTTCAGAGGAGGTACTCCACATCACCAATTTATCAGATTTTGCTTTACATCGTTTTCCATTTATTAAAATTAAATGAGTATTTCTCTGATTTATGCTTCTCCTTACTTCTTTCGAAATCCAGGATGAAGAGTACAATTCCGCTGACAACAAGATAGAAACAGAGAAGGGATCAGAACCAAGAGCTACTATGCAAAGGTATTCAAAAAAAACCATACACATTGAAATGTATGCACATATAATTTTCATGGTTATGTATACTATACTATTCAAAATTAAATGTGGCAGGGAACATGCACAGCAAGCAACCACTTCTCCGCCGAAAGCTAACTTCCAAAAGTCCAAAAACACCTAGAAAATAGATGGTAAATGTACTTAACCTTCCCTAACCCTGAAAATATCTCTTTTCAGACTATGCAAACGAATTCAAATTCTCTAACATTTAATTTTCATTCTCATCATAACAGGGCCAGGCGAAGTCGTCAATGACATGCATTTTGTCAGACTTCTGAGCTGTATGGACAAGATGATGTTCAGCCTCCAGGCAAAGTCGTCAATGATATGCATTATGTCAGACTTCTTAGCTGTATGCACAAGATGATCTTCAGCCTCAAACAATGATGGTTCAATCTACCTTGGTCTGCTACTTATCATTATCGATTCCGTTTCTTTATCAATTTGTTTAATGAAATTGACTCCCAGAATATATATACGTAAGTCGATCGCACCTTGCCTCCCTTCGAGTTCCTTTTGAGAGATTAGATCCTATATTGATTTTTTTCTTTTGCGGGAATTATATCCTATATTGATTGTGAGCTTTCCAGGCAAAAACCTCATGGATTGTACCATGCGTGGGTCTCCGTAGCGATGGCATCTCAGTGACACTGGTTGTCTGGTTAGATCGGCTGGGGTGGGGCATATGGGATGCTAGCTAATCGAACCAGGCATCGGTGCAATCACAGTACGCTTTGTAAACGTTTGATCCAAGTTTTGTCTGAACATCCAGCATTGTGTATCGAGTAATGACACACCTAAAGACGTGATTGTAACAATTTCTTTTTTTTTTGGAAAGCGTAACGATTTCCTTTATTCTGAATTTCTGATGAATGAATGAGGATTTTAGTGCGATGTACGGTTGCTATTTGGGAGCGCCGGCTGGAAAGAGAAACTAGTCACGCCACGAGAATGAATGAAGGAATCATCGATCGGCGAGATCCATCGTATCGCCCCGTTGCCCTTGCCGTTGCCGATCGACCGCCTCATTCTCCACTAGCAATGGACAAACCATTCAAGATTTCAAGTAACATTTTGTTGATGTTAAAGTGACACATTTCGTCGTTGTTTAAATGATACATTAACATATACTTTAAAGAAATACAATATTTGATTGCTTTGTCCTCCAACATGTGGGTACCCCCAGCAGCTGCCGCAAGAGTCCCCAACGATCGTCGCTGCTGCCGTGTCCTTGCTGAAAACCAACGAGTTGTATTGTGTTTTTGTGTATGCTTCTCATAAGCAAACCTCGCCCTTGCACGCGTCACGTCACCTAGCTGCGTGCAGCACTGGCCCACCAGGAGGCAGCCGTCTAGCAGAACGGGAGTATATTCGCCTCCGCCGTTGCGTGCCGCCGTGCTCCGATCCGATCCGTCGCGCCATGCGTGGCGCCGCCGGCCCGCCGCCATTCGGCCGCGAAACGCACCAGGCCGGGCGGCTCACCGCACGCACCGGCAATCCCCTCCACTACTGATTGGCACGCGTACGTGTACGAGAGAGCCTTGCTGATTGAACAACAAGCGTGCGCGCCCGTGGCGCTCTGGCGCTTGCGTGCGGTGAGTGCACGTTCTCAGATCACGCACCACGGGCAGGGGAGGAGGGCAGCAGCGTCAACAGAATCTTGGAGTGAGGTGCATGCTGCATTGCTGCTCGTCCATGTACTACTCGTCCAAGGGCCAGCCATGGCTTCCCTTTTGTCTGGTAGGATCGAGGAGGTCAGGTCAGGAGATAACCAAATGCACAAGTCGAATCCGATCCGTGCTCCTCCCTGATGATGCCTACTGCTACAACAGCTAGCTCGATCAGCTGCTGGCACGGAATGGAAATACATTTTCTGAATCGTAGGTGAGACATGCATAAATAAATCTCAACAATCTATATAACTACTCGATCATATACAACAATAAATTATCTTGCTGCTATTATCTTTCTTTTCTTTTTTTAGGACTACTCATCTTGTATATTGAAGACTACTTTCTACTGCCAAGACAGCTCCAACTGCCACTGTGCTATCAACTATCATTTTGATAATAGTCTCATGTTTATTTCTGCTTTATAAATTGAACCCAATCCTTCTGTAAATTATATTTGATTGTTCGGATATCAAATTTTGCGTGCCGGGGCGCGCGCAAATTCACTAGTACGTAGTACTACACCGCAGCGCGACGCCGGCTGGGCGGCTGTGTGCAGCGCACGACACCATATGCAACCGCGCCCGGCCGTTGCCTGATCGTACGTGGCATCTGATACGCCGCGAGCTAGATCGCGTGCTTGCGGCCGTGGCCCGTTACACGTACCGCGCGGCCGTCTTATGTACCGCACCACGTACGTACACGGTGGCGTGAGCGCGCGTGCTCGCCTCGATCGACCGATCGACCCTGTTGTGGTAGAGCGAACGAGGATAGGATCTTGCACTGACGACCCCATGTTTTCCGGGGGCTGTGCTGTGCTGTGGACGGGTGATGGTCTCTGGTCCCCGGGGTCATGGCCCTTCTCCAATCTGGTGCATGGGGAGAGGGGGTCGGGCAGCCTGAACATGATCTCGGAGCGAGCTAGCTACCCCGTCTGGTGCACGCTCGCTGTTCGTCCACTCCAGTACGCGTACCGGACGAGGGCTAGCTTGCCAATCGGATCAGCGCTTGGAGTCTAGGACTAGCTACGAGCAGTAGCTAGCTGTAGCTGCTAGCACCTGCCGTGCCCCTCCTGACGACCCGCAACCGCGATGATGGTAACTGCTCCGTTCCGTTCTGCTCTGACACAAAGGGAAAGAGAGAACCATCAGTTCCCTCCCCTTTCCTCTCCTCCCGGTGGTCCATGCATTGTTTGGACTGTAGTGGTGTGCTGTGCTTGGTCAACACACACGGCGCACACCGGCCTGGATGAAAACGAGAACCGGAGGAGGCAGTGGTGCACGGCCCGGATCCTCCCGATCCAATCCCACCCAGTTGTTATAAAAAAAAAATCCCACCCAATACTCCCTCTTGGGCAACACTGGGCCTTGCAGGCCGTTGCTTCTGCAACCTGGGCTAGAAGTCTGGCACGGCAGCCCACAGGTGGGATCTCTCTCTCCCTCCTCCGGCTGCTTTCGCACTCGCACAGTAGCAGAACGGAACGGTAGCCGCAGCACGAGCTCCGTTGCTGCCTACTGCCCTGGTGCTTCTTTCCGGCCAAGCAAAAACTCACGCGGCTGCATGCCCCTTGCCCATTTCGGCAAGGGCTAGGGGCAGGGCTTGCTTTTTCCTCCCTCTTCGCCCCTCCTCAACCCCCCCCCCCCCCCCCGGATCCGTTCCCATCTCTGCCTCCAGCGCCTCCCTCCCCGTCCGTCGTCCCAGAGCGAGCGCACACCCCGATCGCATTCCCGGCGCGAGAGGAGAGGCCGACCGGTTTCCGATCATGGAAGACCGCCGCCGCCGCGACATCGCCGCCCGCTACGACAGCATGGAGAGGGTCCCCTTCTCCTCCCCCTTCTCACCCTACACGCTCTACCCACGCGCCAAGCTCCACCCCGCCTCCTCCATCTACCCCGACACCTCGCTGTACCCCGCCTCCGCCCTCTCCGACTGCCTCTCGCTGTACCCCGCCGGGTCGCTCGACGGGGCCCTCGACCTGGAGCCGGAGCGCGGCCGCGCCGCCTCGCGCCACGGCGCCCTCGACCTGGACCTGGACCCGGAGCGCGGCCGCGCCGCCTCGCGCCACGGGGCCCTGGACCTAGAGCGCGGCCTCCGCCACCGGAGCATGAGCATGGACTCCTATGCCGGCAGCCCCGCCGCCTCACGCCACGGAGAGCTCGGCCGCCGGAGCATGGAGTCACTCTGGGCCGGCGCCGCGCACCACTTCGGGGCCTGTAACGCTCGCGTTTTTAATCTCTGGAAAATCACCGCTTAATACACCCGGTGAAAATGTTTTCAAATCTTTTCTTTACTGCCGAGCTCTGTTTTTACCACCGACACCGCCCGTGTCGTTTCCGACCCGCTGTCCCCA
>OAMR01000305.1:253508-264764 GCA_900205405.1 Echinochloa crus-galli | reverse complement strand
AATTCGGCCAGCGCCGCCTCCATCGCCGGCAATTGGGCCGCCGTCGCCGCCGACCTCCCCCTCCCCTGCCCCTCTGTTCTGTTCGAACGAGGAAGAAGGGAAAATTTCCCATAACCCCCTGCCTTTTTCCATAATCAACCCGCAGTCCAAAACTTAAAAGCACCCCTCTCTGTCCACTTTCCCCATAACCCCCTAGCGTTTCCCTAATTCTAACCCGCCGTCCACACCCCTGTTCTCTCTCTCTGTTTATTTCGCCAGGAGCCCCTGCCCTTTTTATTATTTACAGTTAAGTCCCTGGTGCCCTTAAACGGTCCCTAACCTCCCTTTGAACCGTCATTCCCCGAATTAATTCCGTTTGACCCCAAACTCCACCACATAACCTCAAATATTATTTTCGCCAACCCATCCAGTCCATGACCACAAATAATCCCTTTTTTCACCATTACTCCTTTCACCCTCTGTCCTTTCTTTTGGAGCTCAGCAAAAAAAATATTTTCCTTTTATTTATTTGTGTGTTTGTTTGTGTGTGCCGTAGACGCTGCTGTGAACGAAGGAGGACTCAAGGAGGAGCAAGGCTACGAGCAGGAGCTTGGAGACCAAGACCCCGGGCAGGAATCCCCCGAGGGTTGGGAGAACGGCAAGTGCAATCCCATCCTTTGATGCATGCTTTGTCCTAGATTTTATAAACACAACCTATGGCCGGTTTTAGAAAAACTTGCATGTTTTATTGCTAAACCCGATTGGATAGCCATTCCTTGATTGTTATGACTGTTTCCTTGACAACCTAGATTAATGTTTGGATATGACTGTGCTCTGTTTGAATGTTAGTCACTGCTAGAAATGCTTAGGACTGTTTTACCACTATACTCTCTATAAAAATCATTTGGTGTTTACAAAAGCAACCGTGTGCGTGCTTTAAAATAAAAGAGATGGGTTTTGTGAATAAAATGAGTATCCGTGTGGGATGAGACAGACGGTATTTCTTGTGTGAAATGCCGAGGTGAGCTCGAACCTGTGTGGTTGAGCATGGTGGGAGTTGTCTATCCTGTCACAGTTTTTGGGATGATGTTGATGTGTCATCTAGCCTAACCCTTTTTATTGTACCACCACTCGACCGTTGTATGTGGAGACGGCCTAGCATAAATCCCACTAGTTAAGCTGTTGGTTATGTGGTGTGCTGGTGAGCAACAGTGGGCCATGGAGCCGGGGATACGATCTATGTGAGTTATGCCCCTGGGTAGAACCTCGCAGGTAGGTTGGTGACCCCTTGGTAGTGTCTGTGATAACTTGTCGGTTTAACTATGGTGGGTAATGGCTTTGATAGGAGCTGCACTGACACTAAGGTGATCATGTTGTGGTAGCCTTCTTGTGGTTGTGTACACCTCTGCAGAGTTAAAACCTATCCGGATAGCCGTGTCCACGGTATTGGGCGAGTTACGGCTTGGTCACTTCACTAGTCCCCTGTTTTGGTGGAAATGTTAGATTTTGGTTTTGGGCTATGACAGACGGGAAGTCTGGTAGCAGTAGATTGGTGTTGAGTAATTTGGTGTTTGTGTGAGAACAACCAGTTATACGATGTTACTACTAAAACTGTTGAGAAAACCCTTTATAAAATAACCCTTGCATGTGTAAACCTACTTTGCTGCAAACTAAACCATAAACCTGTCCTTTATTATTATCCTTGCATACTCTGTTATATACCTTCCGTGGATGTGTTTGTGCTTGCTGAGTACGTAAGTACTCACCCTTGTTTAATTTGTTACAGAAGTGGATCCAGACTTTGTCCCTGAGAACGTCGAGTAGGAGGGTTCGTTCTACACCCAACCTTTGCCTGTGTGTTAGGGTCACCCGCTGGAAGCCGCATGGATATCCACTCTGATGAAGACCTCTATGTTATCAACCTAGTTATCTGGAGTCTAGCTTTAGTTCTGTTTGTAGTGGCCTTGCAGTGCCACCGTCATCTGTAATGTTGTTTATGTACTGAACCATCTGTTGTAATAATGTGAACCAGCATCCTGAAACTGGTATTTGTATCACATTAAGTTCTCTCTTTCGAGGGGACTCTTCAGGGCCGCGGCCAGGCTGATGGAGGAGGCAGAGCGCAGGCGGCGCGCCTCGGGGCAGGCGGCGTCCGAGGACGACATCAACCCCGACCCCGAGCACGGGCTTCCCCCATCCTCCGACGACGAGCTTCCTCCTCCCCCCGACGACGACCACGTCCCCGACCTCTCCGGCAGCTCCAGCGACGACAGCAACGCTGAGGACGACGACGAGGTGACGATCGACACCTGCTTCGGTTTCAATTCGCAGCTCGCTTTTGTGACAACCGTGCCCGCCGGCGATCACTGCAATGTGCGTATGTTGTAGGGCCTGCTGGACGCCGTGTGCGGCCTGCTGGATGCTGTGTGCGGTGGCGGCGACGGTGATGTGGGCGGCGGCGGCGACGACGACGAGGTGAATATAATCTGTTCTCAAACCCCTTCAATCCTGCATACGTACGTTGCTCCCTTGCTGGCGACGAGGTGAATTAAACGACGACCTCGAGTTGCAGGTGTTCGTGCTGATTACCAAAGCGCACGGCTGGGAGCTTCTGGGTTACCTGCTCACGTTCGCACCACCTTGCCTCACCTACAAGGCTGCCTACCAGGACTACCTCAATAGCTCTTCATGGCCACAGTTCCTGTTCATGTATGGCGTCGTCGTCACCATCGTCGTTACCTTCCTTGCCGCCATCACCTTCGGTCGCTCCCGCTGCTGGAGCTGCATCATTCTAAGATTCGTTTTCCTCGCCTTCGCGGTGGCCGCCGAGGGGATTGCCGCCATGAACCTTCTCACGGACGACAACCACACCAAGACTGATACAGCCGGCTCCTGTCTCACCATCATTCATCTAGTGTTGGTGTATATCATCACGTGGTGCCTGCAGTGCTGCCGCCGCCGCCGCCGCCGCCGACCTCGTCGCCGCTGATGCAAGAGTCCACCGTCACTGTAGTAAGGAAGTATTTTCCAAATCTCAAGGATGGGTCTTTGGAACCTGGTTATTCTGGGATCCAAACCAAGCTTTCTGGTCCTGGTTACAGCCTCTGGATTTTGATCGGCTTTATTTTTCTCATGCTGTCATGCTCATTCATTACTGATTAAGTTGAACGACTGCTGGGGCATGATATCTGTGGTATTCCTTCGCTGGTAGCTTGTTTGGAATAGAATCATATCCCCTGGTTTGACATCGCGATTGCAAAAAATATTGTTTCAAGATATCTGTGATGGGAGTCTCCTAAACAGCACTTGATTGTCAGATGCCCCGAGCATTGCAGAATGATGAACCTGGCTTGATCCAGTAAAGCGTATTTTTGAGCTATTTTCTTTTGATCTTTTGCATTCTCGTTGCTGTGGCTGAAATTCGTTGAAAGTTTGAAAGAAAAATGAACATGTTGGGAGTCTTGGGACTGAAACGCTGTGACACTCATGTAAAATCTGGCTGATGACGCTGGAGGCGGGTCACATATGTTCTTTTAGGGGACTATCATGCTATGCATGTGGCTCTAGAATAACTGGATTTCTATGACAGGTAGATGCCTTGTTGAACTGAAAGCAAGAGAACGCACAAAGAGGCTTACGGAAACAAATAGCCACTGCAGTAATTCTCTTTAGCGTTCTGTAAATCCAATAAAATCCTCAATTCCACACATGTTTGATATACTTCAACTTGAGAATTATGCAACTTGGACAGCTCCACGCCCCCACTTCGTGTAACCAAAAAAATGTGATCAAATGCAACATTTTAGATATCCTATTACCTCTGGCGTTGCTTGCTGATCTCGAAATACAGGTCAACAACGCACAGTTCGAATATGCAAATTTGGCAGAATACAGAAGACATGGCCCTTTGAATTGAACCATACAGAATCCGATTTCTCATATATATCGAAGTTGCTCTTAGCATATCCTAATTCTTTTTGCCCAACAATTTTACAAAGAGATACTTGTAACTCTTGCGGAGGGCCCCGTTTACTCAGGCTTCAAGAAGAGCTGTTCAAGCGCCAGTTTCCGATTGCAGTGACGACTGACGACTGGTATTTCCACTTGCAATACTTAGCTTTTTCTTCCCTTTGTCAATCATTCATATCATCTGAAATTTGAAGAATGAGGGTAAGCAAAAACTATTAGGACAATTTAGGGAAGCTGCTGCCAAAATATGAAAGAGACAGACTGATCGACTGGACTTCACATTTTAGTTTACTTGTAAAGACAGAATAACAAAATTTCTTCTACGGAACACAAAAGTACATACAGCAACAATTACCAAGTTAGGATGGAAAATAGCCAACTTTCAACTGATATTCATTGTGTTGTTATATTTACGTTGATCCAACAGAGTGACTGAGTGAGCAACTAGAATTTTTTGGACATCTGTGCTAACTTGAGCGTGCCAGTGACTTCAAAACAAAGTGCATATGATACTGAAAGTTCCTTTCAGAAACATGCTGGGAAGTGGACGTTAAGAGTAAAACTAGCAATCATTCATCCAGTCTCAAGTATTATCTTTTCCTTCCTTATCAACTCGAGTGACCAACTTAGAACATAATATAACAATAGCATTTTGTCAGAGTTGTGGCCACCACCAACTGAAGGAAGGTTACATATTGTTTCAATTAAACCCGTAAAAAGTAGCACTCAATCAAACTAAAATTTCAAAATATAGAAAGATGCAACACCATCAATTATTTTTGCAAGGCCATGTCTCCATACAATTTCTTGACTCTCGAGCTTTTCAAGACTCCGCTTCCTCTCGTGCAACTCCCTGCATGAAGTAGCTGTTTTCCTGGAGGGGAAAAGCTAAGGATTACACAAGAGGAGATAAGCCTAAGTATGTAACCGTCAATGAAATAAACTGCACAGTATCACAATCCATGTCACATAAAGAATTGACAACTGAGTAGTTTCGTGGTTAAATGGACACAAAAATAAATAAGACGGACTAAACAGTGAAAATTGACTCTCCGTAAGCATGAAGCAGATGTAGCTATCAAAGTAACACATATATGC
This sequence comes from Echinochloa crus-galli, assembly GCA_900205405.1. Lineage (NCBI taxonomy): Eukaryota > Viridiplantae > Streptophyta > Magnoliopsida > Poales > Poaceae > Echinochloa > Echinochloa crus-galli. The sequence continues at coordinate 259,718 of OAMR01000305.1, read as the reverse complement.
CATATTCCAAAGAGAAGTGCATATTACCTTTTTATACGAGAAGGGATGTTGTCAAAACTAGGCATATTGCTGTTTTCTCCTATCCTGGATCGTATTTCTTTGGCTTCTTCTCTGAAACAAATGAGCAGGCCATCTCAATATGGCACAACCTTAACAAGCAGACAATTCCAAAATGGTAAGCAAAATGAACACATTATCTATACCTGTCTTCAGCAAAATAAATATGCTTGTTTGGACACGCTTGATGCCCAGTTCATGAAGTGTTGAGCTTAACTTTTCCATTTTCTATGAAGTGGCCCATCCAAATTACTGAACAGAACACAGATTCAGACACAAGAACAAAACTGTGTGATCAGTGTGCGAAGGGTCTCATTCTTTCTCGGTGGGGGGAAGATGAGGGAGAGTGGGGATTCGAGACCAACGAGTATGCCTAGCCCTTTGCCCATTACTACGGCAAAGCTGGTGATTCTGAGAAGGCCTGCAAGGTATACGATGAAGGCCCTGTTTGGTTCCATTACTAAAACTAAAAGGGACTAAATTTAGTCCTAATAGGGACTAAAGATCCAAACTGTAGAGACTAAAACCCATTCTAGGGACTAAAATGTTTTAGTTCCAAATTGAGACTAATTGGGACTAAAACCCACTCTTTCCACCACCTACCCCTCCCCCCACCCGCACCGGCCCCACACTGTCTCTCTCCTGCGCCTTCCCCCTCCCTCGAATCCGCTCCTCTCCCCTCCTCTCCTCTCCCGCCGGGGGGGAGGAGGGCGCGGCCGGGACGCGGCGGGGGTTGCAGGCTACGGGATGGACATCGGCGGCGCGGAGGGGACCGGCAGGGATGGTGCGGCGGGCGTGGGCGTGAGCGGGATGGGTGCCGCCGAGGTGGACGGGGGCGGCGCGGAGGGGTCGCTGGCGGGGTGGACGGGAGCGGCTCGGACAGGGTCGCCGGCGGGGTGGACGGGGGCGGCGCGGACGGTGTCGCCGGTGGGTGGTCCCGCAGAGAGATGGAAGGGCAGCAGCAATGGCTCTTTACGCAGGAAGAAGGGGTAGCTCAGGAAGGGTAGAAACGTATTTGCGTGTGGAGTTAAAGTTGTTTTAGTCTCTTTTAGTCCTTGGATCTAAACAGCTGTTTTAGTCTCTTAGGGACTAATTTTAGTCCGGACAATTTTAATCCGATCTAAACAGGAGCGAAATGCTTGAGAACAGGCGCTGCCCCCCCTGCCAGTGGACAAACGCTCCCGGCCCGGCCTGATCCCTGGCCGACGCCGCCACCGCCGGCGCCTCCCCACGTCGTGCCCTCCTCTCCCTCGCCGCCTCCCTCTCCTTCTCTCTCTCTCTCTCCTCCCACCCCTGCTCCCTGCACGGCACCGTCGCCTCCCCACGTCACCCCCTCCTTTCCCTCTGTCAGCCTCCCTCCCGCTGCCCCGATTCCTTGCTCGGGGTTGGGCTTCTCCTACGCCGCGCATCGGCCGGCCATGCTTGGAAGGGAGTGCGCCGCGTGCGGAGGGACGCCGGGAAGCTATCGGTGCTGGCGGCGCTCGGGAGCCACGGCCATGGCCTCTCGGGAATAGCAGCGGCGGGCGCAAGGCAGCCGCAGCGCATCGCGGGCGGAGATGCTCTCGTCTGCCCGCTAGACGGACCAATGCACAGGTCCCGGGGACGGTGGCCATGATGCGGCGGCACCTAGCTTCTCCCACTTGACGAGCCTTGGCTCGCTGCTGCTGTTTGGATAGGAACTTCGGTGACGCGAGGTGCCTCCGCCTGCACTTCCTCCCGTCGCGTCCATCCTTCAGCCCAAGTATCACATCCTGATCCTGTCCTCCGCATCGGCCGTCGTTGAAGCTAATGTGGGTCGGTGCACAGCAGCACAGGATAGGCCACTCGGCGAATCTACTTGGGATTTTGGGAAGGAGGCAGAACTCCATGATTTGACTATTGGAAGCTCCAGACTGATGATAGGAAGTAACAGAAGAGGAGAAAATCAACTCCATATACAGGTGATAAGCTTCCAACGATTTCTTTTGGCACCGCACTGCCATATTTAGAGCAGGGGTAGAAAGTCATAATGGAGCATGTCATCGATGGATTGGTTGGGTTTGTAGAATTCATTTGCTATCAACCTATGATTTGAAAAAATCTTGAGGTAATGAATCCTCACTGGTATGGGTTTCAAATCAGCATATAGCATATAGCAAAGCCTCTGGAGAGAACTGAAAACCGAAGGCACTAACCCACTTGTGTGATTCCTCGTTTTAATTTCAGTTGATGTAGTTCACAGAATGAAAAAGCTGGATTGCAACTTCGCAACTTGCCTAAAGCACTATATATAGTTCTGAATTTCGCTTGCAGTAAGTCTTGTTTATTCTATGCAAGTTTTTTCTCCAATTTTGGAAACTGTAAATTTGGGATTTAAATTTGGGTTATCTAATGATTAATGGCTAAGGATCATAAATTTGGTGATGGTTACCTCATTTGTATGTGCTTCTAAATTGAGCTTGGTTAAGAACCATATGATCATTGTGGAGACGCAATGATCTATGAGATAAATTTGTTGTGTTCGTTTTTCTGTTGCGCCATTCAATTTGCCTGTGGACAAATCTGCAGCTGTAGGCTAAGTGATGTTCCAGATTTCTAAGTATGCACACACACACACATGGCCTGCAACACATAATTTCTTTTTTTCTGTATCTGTAAATGCTAAATGAAGTAATGCCTTCTTTTTAGAAGTTCCCGTAATGAGATCTTGGAAGTACTGATGCCTGATGTTAGTTAACTTTGAGTATGGTTTGTGAAAGCATGGTCACATTTGTTTTGGCGAACTTGTGATATTAGGGCTTTTTTGTCCAGTGCTGCTTATTCAATAGTTCAAGTTTACTTTGCAATTTGTAAACATCTCATGCCTCTGTGGCACTTGAGTTACTCTTATGCTACTCTGTTGTTTGTAGAAAAATATTGGAACACTTGACACTCTTGTTGAAGACTATCAAAGAGGATGATGGACAAGACTCCACTCTCCAGGTTTGCTATAATGAGAAATATATGATCTCTTACCTCAATGTTCATCATTATAAAAGGTGTTATGTTTTAATTTTGTAGGTTAAGTTTCTTTTCTCATTTGAAAAAGGAAATAGCTCCGGAAATAGCTGTGAAGGAGCATCAATTAGGTGTGAAACCTACTGAAAGAGCTGCAGATAGTGAGTGTACAGTTCATCTTTTGGCAAAATAGCGTTATGGTTAGTCTTTCCTCGCCACAATTGTACTGTGTCCTGGACTCCCAATCCAATTTTTCTAGATTTCTGCAGGGTACCTATCTCTGTCCATAGAATTTGACGTGTGGATGCAAGGGAGATTCTTCTCTTTACCTATGCTAGCAAGAGAGTGTCCTTGGCTCCCTATTTTTTAGGGGTACCAAAGGTCGAGAAGATGGAGATGAGGAAAACCCAATACGAACTTTTTTTTTTTGACAAGGAAGCTTTATTGATCTTAGACAATTACATCGAGATGATACAATTATATAAGATCCAATCCGGTCTCTACATAACTAAGATGCACACAGTCCATGAAACTTAAAAAAGAAACAAAAAATGAGAGCACCATGACCTAGCAAACTACCACAAGCGACTTTATCTTCATCCGCTTCACAAACTAAAGCAACTCTTGGACTTTGAAGTAGGCTCCCGAGACAACGCCTCCAGCGAGGAAACGGCACGTGCACGTACCGACATTGTAATGACCCAACCAATTAAGACCAGATCAAATATTTTCACGAGGGGGTAATTCATCTTAATCCAAACAATGCCTTCAACAAGGTCACTGCCAGGTTCAACCACTTAAGGTTAGACCTAGGAATTTCTTCCCAGAACCGGTGAATTAGTAGCAATTACCAGCACGACCAAGTCACACCGTGGTGAATTAGTAGCAATTACCAGCACGACCAAGTCACACCGTGTTGCTTCCCCCTTCTTACCAGGCCAATGCTTCCATACAGACCAACCCTGACCCACTTTAAGCGGCCACGATTACTCTAAATCCGGCAGACCATCTGAATTCGTAACCTGAGATACCATGCTGCAAAGTAGCCACTGGGTACCCGTGCATAATCCACCAGGAATAAATTACAGATGAAATCCGTCTTCGAGTAAGAGAATCCGCGAACGAAGCCAAGGTGACTCATGTCTCTTGATCTATATGAAAAGTAAATGCGAAATTGAAGATATCATCACCAGATGTAGTTGCAAAAGTCCGGAACTATCTCTTCCAACACTAAGGCCGAAGGCGCATCTGCCGAAGAGGAGTCACTATTAAAGGCCAAGCCGACGTCAGATCCAGAAAACTTGTCACTGGCCGTCGCCGCCACCTCCGCAATCTCCACCGGGGTCAGCCCTGGCTGACCGCCCATGCGCCGTTCGTGGCCGCGGCCTTCACGCCGCACCCAATACGAACTTTGAGGCCAACAAGTACAAAAAGTATTCCATTTAAATATACTTACTACTGTTATACTGTTTATACATAAAGCTTTACACCTTTACCTATGCTGCCTGCTTGTCGTTCCCTAGGTAGGCAGCAGCTGGGAATCAACAGCACGGTGGTACGTGCGATGGAGCCAGAGCCACAAGGCAAGGAGCCCTGCGACGGCGACGGCAACGGCGCAGCCGAAGGCGATCGCGTGACCACAGAGGAGGACGAGAGAGGCCATCGCCATCATAAGAACGAAACCGACCCAGGTGATGACGAAGAGAGCACTCTCCACGGCGAGGGGCGCAAGTGGCAGGGACAGGTTCACGTAGCTCGTGATCACCTGGCCCAGCGTCACGTAAGGCAGCCACGCCACAACGACCAGCAGCAGCCAGGGTTCTCTTGCTATCTGGTCTGTGTCGATTATGTAGGTGACGCAGGCCACTGCCATGGCCAAAGCGAGGAAGCACAGCGGCAAAAGGACTGCCTCTTTCCACAGATATGAACGGGATAAGTCGCCCTCGTTCGCTTCCCCCACCGTCATCAACGACGACAACGACCGCCAGCGCGCCATGGTGATTCAGCTCTAGCAAGTCGTCGATATCCGGTTGTTCCTGTCTTGATCGCCTATGATCTTGATTGAACTCGTACATGCCCACCTTCATATGTATATATAGTTTGTTTATTTGCATATACTATTTAGAGCAAGGTATCTCTGGGGGAAAAGAATTAGTAGTTTATATGGTATACACACATTTCCTTTTTCACGTGATGAAGAAAGAAGTACTCTATAACCAAACAAAGCACATATCTTTCTCTTTGTATGCTCTTACCAATAAAATGATAGTATTCCAAAATCCACCAAATCCCGAAACATAAGCTTCACCGGAGTCAAGATAATTACCTGTTATTCTCTATATATACTATCACTTGAATGAGAAAATTTCGCATATACCATCTAAACTTTATAACGATCCCTTAAGTATACTACTCCATTCAGTGCCATTTTTCAATTTTCTAGCCATGGCCGGAGGCGCACTGGGCTTCGGTCCGCGCCGACGATCTTGCCGGCATGGCCGCGGGCGGCGCACACGGGGAAGAAACAGAGGGAGGCGCCGGGGGCGCGCCGGGACGCGCGATGACGGCGGTGGGCGCAGGCGGGCAAGCGCTGGGTGTTCGGCGGCGCGCTGCGCAGCTCTGGCGGCTCGGGCTCGGCGCAGTGTGCAACTGGCGCATGCGGCGGCATCGAAGGCGGAAGGCGGAGCGCGGGCATCACTGGCGTGCCGGTGATAGATGGTGCCGATGCTCCCCATCCTCACCATGGCAGCGGCGAAGTCCCGGCCGCCCGTCGCGGGGCCCGCCCAGGTATGCATCGACGTTCGACGAGCCGAACCCGCGGGTGGCGTTGCTGCTGCTGGCCAACGCGGCGTCTAAGCGATGACGCCGACGCCGAGCCCCACGAATGTTGTTGCTGATCGAAGATGGAGGATGGATTTGTCGGAGTCACTCTCGCTGCCCCTGTCCAGAGGTGTGCTGTGGTTTGTCGTTGCATCAATGTAGATGTAGTAAATTTATCAAAAAATAAGGAAGAAGTCCATTTTTGGCCATCGAACTATAGCGAAAGTTTGGTTTTGACCATCGAACTCGAAAACCAGAAATTTTTGGCCATCAAACTCTTAAAACCGTTCGTTTTTTACCATCCAACGGTTTTACAAGGTGGTTTTGCTGATGTGGCTTCCACGTGGCGGTGGCGCC
>OAMR01000305.1:236377-253399 GCA_900205405.1 Echinochloa crus-galli | reverse complement strand
GTGTATAAGAGACAGCCCGCGGCGTGCGCCATGTGCGGCGGCGCGGAAGGGTCGTGCGCCGGCGGCTGAGAGCAGCTCGCCGCGGCGGGGACCGGGTCGAGCAACGACAGCGAGGACGACGACGGCGGGGAGTGCTCCGCGAGCCGTGCCACCAGAGGCGTGGGCAAGCGCGGGAGGAGGAGGGGGAGGGTGAGCAAGTACCGGGGCGTGCGGCGGCGGCCGTGGGGCAAGTGGGCGGCGGAGATCCGCGACCCGCACCTGCATCGGGCCGTCTGCGGCGCTGCTCGGCCGCCCGCGGCCAGCACCAAAACAGAGGAGGGAAGAGAGAGGAGAGAAGAAAGAGGGAGGAGAGAGATGGGCTGACATGTGGGCCCCACCGCCACGTGGAAGCCATATCAGCAAAACCACCTTTAAAACCGCTGGATGGTCAAAATGAACGGTTTTAAGAGTTCGATGGCCAAAGATTCCTGATTTTCGAGTTCGATGGCCAAAAACAAACTTTGGATATAGTTCGATGGCTAAAAATGGACTTGTTCCAAAAAAAATAATGGAGATGTACGGGTGTAGTACTGTACTCTCGGTCTCGGCCAAAAGGTCCAGGAACGAGAATCGCTGGCCGTGGACACCTACGAGTACGAGGCACCACGTTGGTGGACGACGACTTGGCCAACCACGGATGGGACGGTCCCATCCGTGCGGTGGCCCGGACGGCGTTGTGGCCGCGCAGTCAGCAGTTACACAGGGGCCCCGTCCCGGTGAGCGTGAAGGATCCTGGGAGCCGGACATGCGATGACGTCCTCAGTTCACCGGTAGCACCTTGCGGGCGTAGCGTCGACAAGCGACGATGCCCTCGCACGGTCGCCCTCCGCACGACCAACACGTGAGGATTGGATGGATATTTGTATTGTCCTCAGGTGCGTCCTGACATGTAATTAGCACGTAACCAGAGTAAACATCTCTTTGCCAGCCACTGCAAGGCAAAGCATGGCGATTACCATCTCCAAAAGAACACGAGGTTTGTGGTGCGTATCTGATGCAGCTAGCAGCAGTGAGTTGGCACAAGCTAATGTACGGCAAAGCACCTCGAATTTATTTGCCACAGGTTGCACTGGATCGGCAAAATCCACATGGCACAGCATGTTAATTTAATTTGCCACACCGGCCATCACCGAAGTTTTAAGTACACATGATCGACAGAATCAGTTTTTGTGAAACCGAGCAGGCGATAATAAGGACCCAAAATGCCACAAAACAAAAACACAACCCAATCTGGTACTAGCCCCTCCAAAGAGAGCCCGATTTTCTTTTTCACAAGCACTCCACACTATCTATTGTTGATTGTATAATAATCATAATATGTAAAACGGTAGCAATAAGGTGTTCAGACGTCTTCCTCTTCCTGAGAGACCTGCCGAAAAGCTTCAAGCCTGTGCAAACAGATGGAATGGAAACACTGTCAGTTGCCAGCAACAATTTTTTGGAACTGAAGTCGCTATTGCCATGTACAAGGAGTTGGATGCTGTGCGTTTTTTTTTAAAAAAAAAGGAGTTGGATGCAAAGCAGAATTGCAAGTACCAAGGGAAAAAAATACGGTAGCACAGAACAGAGGAAAATGCATGTCCAAGACTGTTAAACTTTATTCTATGCCTAATGAAGCACTGAAATCCCAGCTATACCGAGGCAGCTATATAATAGAGCTATTGCGCATGCCTATTTCAGCATCCAAGAGGACCATATAATCAGAACAAGTGCAACAGTCAACCGAAGTATTCAAGCAAAGCGCAAACAAGCCATTAGCATGCATCTGTCTAACCTTGTTGGCAATGTTGTTGGAAAGCCAGTCAAGCCCCTCGTACAACCCTTCACCAGATGTAGCACAAGTGCTCTGGATGTACCTGCAACCCAGGGAATAATTTTATTTTAATATCAGCATGAATATATCTGTTGGATTTCAAAAGGCAACAGTGATATTGGCAATGATTTGAGATAAGGTACGTAATGTAGCACTGCAGAATGGAGATAAAGATTAACCCCGATCGCACCTATCTAAAGTGGTGAAAACTAATGCAACATTTTTTGTCCCAATCAAAAGATTGGATAATAGTAACATATCATCACATCCAATAGATATGATAATTGAAACAAGAAAGTTACAAATATTGGCTATATATACATGCAAATGTGCCCAAAATAGGGCACTCTTAACAAATTTCAAAATGTCAGTGCGACATTGACCATGTATGTGAAGAGTAATGAAAATAAAGTTTCATACCAGTGCCGCTGGCGCAGAGAATGCAGGCCAAGCTTGTCAGTAATTTCAGCAGCATTCATGGCATTAGGAAGATCTTGTTTGTTTGCAAATACAAGCAGCACAGCATCACGCAGCTCATCCTGCAACATAGAAAGATACCCAAATCATTCGAAATCAGATCAATCTGAATAATAGAGGAGCAGAAAATTTCTACTGAGTAAGCCCTTTGAAGAAAACAGATACTGGGATGGTATCAGAAGAAAAAGAATGATGTTTATTGTTTTAGCATCCATATGCATGCATCATAGACTGCTTGGAGGGGATCTAAAAACTTTGTTTTGCAGCCAGCTAATTATCTCCGAAATCATTATTGAAATATTGTTGAAACCAAAACTTCAGTTATAGACTGCATATTTGCGAAGTGGAACGCTTTACTAAAATAACACTGGAATGTTACCTCGTTCAGCATTCTGTGGAGCTCATCCCTAGCCTCGACAACACGCTCCCTGTCATTGCTGTCCACAACAAAAATGAGACCCTGCGTGTTCTGGAAGTAGTGCCTCCACAGGGGCCTGATCTGTTTTGACACAAAGAGTCAATAAAAAGTTTGTTGGAAATAATAATGCTGTGGATTTAGAAAGCAGAAACTATTCACTAAGAGTTGATATTATGATAGTCCATCTGAGATATAGCTCAATTATAAGCACATTTAATTACCTTGTCTTGACCACCGACATCCCAAACAGTGAAGCTAATGTTCTTGTACTCGACAGTTTCAACGTTGAATCCTGCAAAATTCAAAGATAAACCAATCCTATCAATAAAAATACAGTAAAGTAAAGCCAAAGCAGAAGTTGGAAGTAAATATAAAGATATTTCATATTTTACCAATTTCTGGCATACTAGTACTGTGGTGCATGCGCGTGTCAAAAAAAAAAAAAAAGTACTGTGGTGCATGTTCTGTATGTCTAACAAATATTACCAATAGAACGTCCCTAAAAAGATGCCACCCAAAAGGCTTCACCGTTTGTCAGGTTATCCTTCTATCTTCTAGCAAAACCTTTTTACACGAAAATGTCAATGAAAACATTTCATATTTTACCAATTTCTGGCATACTAGTATCATGGTGCATGTTCTGTATGCCTAACAAATATTACCAATCGAATGTTCCTAAAAAGATGCCACATCATACAAACGGCTCCACTGTTTGTCGAGTTACTCTTCTAACAAAACCTTTTACATGAAAATGGCTGAATGAAAATACCAATTTTCAGGAATCAGAATGAAATTCGCTCAACTTTTACATGGCTGATGAAACAATTATAATCATATCAAAGTAAACTGGGTCATTTTCTCCAACTGTCGGAAACTGTAAGCCCCAAATGTGAATTGTCACTATGTTTGAAATTGCATTCATAAAATAAATGAAGTTTATAGCATCTACCAATACTGAACACATCGTAACAATACGTGCACAGCATAGGATGTGGATTGGAAACTCACCGATGGTGGGGATGGTGGTGACGATCTCGCCGAGCTTGAGCTTGTAGAGGATGGTGGTTTTACCGGCGGCATCAAGCCCCACCATGAGGATCCTCATCTCCTTCTTGGCGAAGAGGCGGCTGAACAGCTTCCCGAACGAGAGCCCCATCTCTTCCTCTGCCACGACACAAAACCAGACAGGTTTCAGCCAACCGCGCACAGATCCACACAGTCTCGCTCCGATATCAACGCGCGTCGCCCGCTTCCTGACGCGCCCGTGCCCGAGCGACCGTGCACGTCCCGCGGGAATGGATCCCAGGTTACGAGATCCAAAGCAAGGCGCTGGATCGAATCAGATTCGCGGGAGAAAGCAGAGACGCGCAAACGAACATATTCGCCGACGCTAGGCTAGCGTGCAGTCAAAGCTAAATCACGCCGTAGCGGAGAAAAAACAGCACCCGATCGCCGGCCAGACGGCCGAGCAGATCAGATCCGCGGGGGGCACGGGGCGGAATTCGTGACAGCCCGAAGGAGAGATGCCGCCTGGCCGAGAGCAACTCACCGAGACGGTGGCGAACGCCTTCCTCCGCCGCCGCGCGAGCTCCCTCCCTCCCCTTTGCCCCTGCGCCGCCCGGGCTTCGGCGATCTGCGCGCGCGGATCGGCGGAGGCGGGAGCGACGACGCGAGCGAGCGAGGCGAGCGAGACGAATGCAACGCGAGGCTGTGGCTGCGGTCCGAGCGGCTGGCCGGAGGCGGGCTGCGATAAAATAGAGAGGAAGGAGCGCTCGCGCGGGGCCCGGCCGAGTCGACCCGCGTCGTCGGGCGGGCATGGAGGGTGGCGTGGGGATGGAGCCCGATCGCGACGCTTGGCTGGGAGGCTGCTGTGTGGGGCCTTCGAGGGATGGGCCCAACTCGAGATTATTAGACAAAATGGGCTAGTGGCGTGGATTCGATCTTAGGCCTTGTAAGATACCAAATTTGGCCACCCAAATTTGGGAGTATGGAGTCACGTCGTAATCATTGCGCCACTGTAGCATTTCGTTTGTTTGTGTGAAAAATTGTTCAAAAACTGATTAATTAGGCTTAAAATGTTCGTCTCACAGAGTACAACAAAACTGTGCACTCAGTTTTTGATTTCATCAACATTTAGTACTCCATGCATGCTATGACATTTTGATGTGATGGAAATCTTCTTTTTGCATAGTAAATTTGGGGGTGCCAATTTAGAAACTAAACAAGGCCTTAGCCGCGCGCTTTATTCCGCGGGCCGGGGAGTGGACGAGTTTGGTTTGATTTGGGCTAGTTGGGTGGATGCTACGTTTCCAGGCGGCCCGCCTAGAGTGTCGCATCTTGTTTTCTTTTGACCGGTGGCAAAAATTCAGTCGCCTCCTCTTGGTCTCTTTTGTTCTTTCCTGTTTTCATTTGAGAGAATCTGGATAGTGCTCTGACGTTGGCAATCACCGAATGCTAATATTGGTTAGCATAGTATACGAACGTGTTGTTGTTGTATAGTATACGAACGTGTTGTTGTTGTATAGTATATTTAAAAATAATATGAAACTCATACTACGCCATTATATAATTAATGGGAAAACAACATGCACACGCACGAGAATTTTACACACGCAAACTGTGCCAAGCGAGCACCGAGCATCTACATGCCCTCCGCAAATATTCCCTAGCTGCTACTACTAGGTATGTGTTGTTGGCTGGTAATAACATTAAGCGGCCTGTCATTCTTATCAAATCAACGACAGAGAGAGGTCACTTGACACGAACACACATGCAAAAGCAAACACGAAATGGGGTAGCAGAAACCTGTCATTCCAGTTGATCGGTATTTACTCCTCTGTCAATATAAGCATTTGCTGACGAGCGATCAAACGTGATGCACAAAAATCGAGAAATAATAATATTTTGAAACGGACGCACAGAAATTGAGAAATAATTATATTTTGGAACGGACGGACAAACAAACAGAGCACTGAGCACGTGCATCGCATCAGTCACACCGCACGCACACTTGTCACGGCACCCAAGTGGGACAACCGGCGGATATAGGCGGTGTTCACTTCCCTTAGAAGAAAATGTAAATTTAGGCGGTGTTTAGTTCACGTGGAAAGAGAAAAAGTGAGGTGAAAATGTTACATCGGACACTGTAGCACTTTTCGTTTGTTTGTGGTAAACATTGTCCTACCATGATCTAACTAGGCTTAAAAGATTCGTCGTCGTGTACATCAAAAACCATCCAACTAGTTTTTTTTATTTATCCACGTTTAGTACTCCATGCATGAGGAGAGAGATTTGATGTGATAGGTGAATAGTGAAGTTTGGAGAGAGAATTTTTGAAAGTTTGGTGATGGGATGGGGAACTAAACAGGGCCTTAGCTGAAAATATCACAACACTGTAGCGTACTGACTGTAGCGTACTGTAGTATTTTTCGTTTGTTTATGGTAATTATTGTCCTATTATGACCTAACGCTCAAAAGATTCGTCTCGTCGTGTACATCAAAATCATATGTACTTATTTTTTTTATTTATCTAATTTAATGCTCTTAGTTTTTTTTATTTATCTAATTTAATGCTCCATGCATGAGAAGAGAGATTTGATGTGATAGCGAAGTTTAGAGAGAGAAAGTTCGGGGGAAGTTTTAGAGTTGAAGGCAAGTGAACACCGCCATAGTAGCAGCGTAGTGCGAGCGCCGTTACCCGACGAGTTACAAGTTACCATGGCTTCCACAGTGGATCATCCCAAAAGTTCGAGCCCTCCACTCTCACACAGTCACACGCCTCAAAAAGGCCAAAAGGATCAAGAGCGAGTGGATCACAGCACCTACACGCCAAAAACAAAGCTTAATGGCCGCCAGCCACCAAACCAAAATGCCACCCAAATCCCCCTGGAACCGACACGTTGTCACGTAATTACACGGCCGGCGGGGGTGTGTTCTGGAGCATGCACGCACGGGACGGGGCGCCGGCGCATCACCACCAGCGCCCGGACGCCAGCGAGCTGATCGTGGCGGCCGCGTAGGTGACGGCGTCCGGCACGACGGCGGCCGCGGCGGAGGGGAGTTGGACTTGGACCTCGCCCTGGGCATGGCCGGCGGCCGCGCCGGCAGCGTCGAACAGGGTCTCGATGTCGTCCTCGAAGCGCACGTCGCCGGGCAGCGGGAGGCCGCGCAGCTGGTGGTCGGCGTCGGACGGCCAGCCGAGCGCGCTGCCGCGGCGGGCGGGGTACCGGGCCTCGAAGTCGGCGGGGTCCATGCAGAGCGCCGGCAGGATCTCGGCGATGGCGTGGTCCACGTCGTCCGCGTCGCGGAGCACCGGCCCCGGCGGCAGCGCCGCCAGGGGATAGGCGGCCACCTCGTCTTCGGGCTCAGGTTTAGGAGTCAGAAGCGGCGGCGTCTTCCAGCTCGCCTCGGGCGGCGGCGGCGGTGCCTCGTCCACGGGCTCGGGTTTGGGCTTCAGGCTCGGCGTCGGCTTGGCCTTGGGCACCGGCGGCGGCTCAAGCTGCTCCGTGTAGCTGCTGATGTCGAAGTTGGTGATCGCGGCGTGGCCCCGCAGTTCCAGAGCTGCGAGGTCGTAGGCCCGGGCTGCCTCCTCCTGGGTCCCTGCACGCAAAGAAAAGATCCAAGAGGACCAGCCAACAATTCAGGAGTACATTCCCTGGGCCTTCACAGCAGCCAGCAGCAGCATGCAGAAAAGGCCTATTAATGGATAGTGCAATGTTAGAAGCAGAACTAAAGGCGAGTCATCCAAGAATGAAGACCACTACATTGACACCATAAATGCAGATATCAAATTGCAAAATATGCAAGTTACATGTTACTACTAGCAGTAGGGACACAGAAAATGCTGAATGTACGATGACACAGCAGCGACTTGCGCGCAATGATTTTGTAACAAATTTGGTCTGTCCAGTTCAGAGTAAAATGCAGTTGAAGGTGAAAGAAAGAGACAGGTACCAAATATCCCCAAGTAGATGTATTTCTTGCCGTTAGCATAGCCTATCCTGGCCTCCCACCTGTCATTGTGGTGGTGCCTGCAAATCCAAAATTCTCATCAATACTTCCCTGATCAACAAGAGAAGTCATTCAAAATTGTAGAATGGCTTCACTAGAAGGGGCACAACAGAAAATTGAAGAAAGACTGCAGTTTAAAAAGGAAAAACTTCATCCTAAGATAGTGGCATTGCACAGTAAAGATCCGCTCAAGTAGTTAAGTGGGTCCAAGCATTGGGCAGAACCACTGAACCAGTGCTTCATTGGATAGATGCAGAGATAACGGTGATGGTTCAAGCAACGCGTGCGTGCGTGCTTACTTGGCCACTCCCCTGTACCCGGAGGCGCCTCTCGAGAAGCTGCTGCTCCTGCGCCGCAGAGTGGCCAGGTACGCATCCCTTGTAGTGAGCTGCATCCTCTCAATCTCGTCCTTGTACGACTCCAACTGCATTAATTTACCACAGAAAGGGCTTAGCTTCACGCAAGTAAAGTGATGCATAGAATTAGCAGTAAAGTACAGTATCGAGACAAGAACAGATGCATATTGAACTCTCTGAACTTACTGGGAAGTTGAGTATGCAGTCTGAACCCCAATACTTAAGCGCTGCAAGATCGTACGTCTGGGCTGCTGCCTTCTCAGTGTCAAAAGCTCCTGCAAAGAAACACCATTTATGATCTTAACCCATGCATTCTCATGTTCTTGATTATATTTCTAGAGGATATGCCATTTATGCAGTGACTAGTAGTTTTATGCAAACGTTTTGCTTCTGAATGTACAGTTATTCATGGGACAAGAAAGATGTAGTAGCCTTTCAACTTTACCCAAAAGATACGTTTCCCCCACACTCCATCTCTCTTTTATTGAAAAGAAGGGAGAAAGCAATTGCAGATTTGAAAGTCGGAGACAATCCGAACAGCGCAATGCAGTTCATTGGCAAACATCCCAATTCCCAAATAATTTGTGAATCATAGCATGGAAAAGTTCATGAAACTTTTTCCACGTGTGAGAGGATCTTGACTCACCAAGATAAACTATTGGAAGCAAGCAGACCATCAGACATAGAACATCCGCATATCACACGAATACCGAGGCAGCCGAGCACAAATCCAAAAACAAAAATTCAGAAGAAGCAGAGAAGAATGTCAGTACATCTTTCTACAAAGTGAGGCCTAAAAGGATCAAATAAACGGAGAGAGACCAGAGAAGAAACAAAAAACATCGCATTTAGTTCGTTCATCAGCTGCAGACACGAGCAAAGACTTCACCTTGCCTGCCCTTCTTGTTCTTGGTCGGGCTCCAAGCATGCCTATCCCACAGGTGCGCCTCATACTTCCCCGTGGCCCTGTGCCTGCATCAACGAACACGGCGACGCGCCTCTCGCTCAGAAATCACAAGCACAGAACCCAACCACGCCGCCGATGAAGAGAAAGATTGCACATTTGGCCGATCACGCTCACGCACCTGGTGACGCCCCTGTAGATGGAGCTGTTCCTCCTCGGGGCGGCACCGGCACCACCGGCGCCGTTCTTGGCCCTCCGGCGGCTCCTCCTCTTCTTCTTGGTGACGCTGCTGCGCTTCGGCGGCCATGGCAGCGGCGCGTAGCAGGAGCCCGAGGAGGAGACACAGCAGAGCGAGGAGGAGCAGGCCCGAGACGAAGGGGAAAGCGGGGAGGCTGAGCAATGCGGCCTCGTCATGGCGAGTGGCCCAGGGTTTTGCCCCGGCCGGCCGCGGGTTTTGCTTTCCTTGCCCGTGAACCGTGATCGCCCCCCTTTGCCTTTGCGCTTTTCCTTTGTTTGAGCGGCGTGGTAGTGGTAAACACTAAAACAGCAAGAGTTGGCTGTGCTTACTACTAGTAGTATGGGAAGATCACGGGCCAGACTGCCAGAGCAAGGCGTGAAGAGGTGAGCCTGTCTATATGGAGGAGGAAATGGTTCACCACACGGCTACTCTTTTGGTAGGAGGGTTAACCATGGTTTGTTTCACTGTGAGGGTGTGTGGTGCTGTGCGGTGAAAAAGCAGGAGTAACCGGAATCCGGAGTAACCACGGTCAGTGAGATACACATACACCCGAGCGTCCAGCTGGGCTGCTGGACCCAATGGTCAGCGGTTTGGGTTGGGTTGGGTTGGGAAGCAGGGCTTGGTGGGTGGGCGCATGACGCCTCGCCTGCGTGGATTCATGTGAGCGCCGGCGCGGCGACACTTGGCCCCGAGGCCACGTCGACGGTTGGGTGAACCTTTTGCGCTCAAGTCCCTGGAGAAGTTGGGTGTCCACGCTGCAGGGACGCAAGGGAAATCTCGCGGCCGGGCCGTGCTGCGAAATTTGGGAGTGGATGGGACTTCACTGCGAGTTCTTCTTGCGAGCACGGGGGCACGCGGCACCCAATGGCCAATGGGTTCACCTTCAGAGGGAGGGGGCTCTCGGCCTCGCGAGCAGACACGTGTGCCCGTGCGGGTGCGTACGTGTTGTTGACAGGAGGCACGAGTATACTCGGTAGAGTACAATTGTAGCAGCTGTGCCGTAGGTCACATCATATATGCATGGAAAGAAAGCAAGCAGACCAACACCATTATGGCATTACGGATACTGTACTTACCGACCATCGTAAATGCTTAATAGTTCACACTTCACCGCGTTACCATGTCCACGTTTATTTAAGGCCTTGTTTACATTCAAATTCCACTCCCAAATTTACTATGTAATAAGAAGATTCCCTATCACATCAAAATATCATAACATGTATGGAGTACTAAATGTAGATAAAATCAAAAACTAATTACACAGTTTTGTTGTGCTCTACGAGACGAACATTTTTTGAGCCTAATTAATCAATTTTTGGACAATTTTTTACAAATACAAACGAAATGCTACAGTGGTGCAATGATTACGAAGTGACATCATACTCTCAAATTCACCTTCCCAATTCTAACATCTAAACAAGGCCTAAGTAACTATAGGATGAGTGCAGTGGGCAGATTGGTTAAACTGTTAAGGGATTATGGATTTAAACTTGGTATAAAATTTCACCATTCCTTGTTGAAGATGTTGTCATAGTGATCTGGATCTTTTTGTCTCGTTAAAACCCTGGCGTTCTTCGCGTCACCTTCTTCTTGAAGGCGTGGTCTTGACGTTCTTGTGTAACCTGCCTCTGCGTATAAACCTAGGTTCTTTTGTCTTGCAGGTTCAGTCTAGTCATGTACTTAGGTTGTGGTGTAATGTGGGTCTCTTATCTTTTCTTCTTATCGCGTGGAGCTCCGGTCGCTGGCTCTCTTAGAGTCTCCTCCTGTTTCTTCAGTTTTTTGAACTCGGGGCTGTGTATTTGTAATTCTCTCCTTCTTAATGAAAAACTTGGTCAATACATTCTCAAAATAAAAATGTATATATTTTTTTGCAATATCGTTGCATGGGTCCAGATTCCATTAGAAAAAAAAAAGAAATTGTACGTAGCGAGCAAACTCACCGTGGACATGTTCCGTTGTTATTCATGCCATTTTTTATATTAAAAAACAAGCCTTAGCATACTCATGCCATGTTGGTCTTAGCTGTCGGATTCAAGTAGTAGGGTTTTTTTTTTGGATCAAGAAATAGTAGGGAATTTGACACTTGTTGTGTTGGAAGCTTGAAAAACCGAGTCCAAAGCTGGTGGGATCAAGAATTAGTTACCACTTGTTGCTTAAATCCAGATCCAAAACAGTGGTGGCACAGTGAGGTTGTAGTTACTAAATCTAGGTCGAACGCTGATGCTGTAACGACGATAGATCCTACTCCGTACACATCTGCTTGTGCCTTTTGCAATTCCATGGCATATTGCCAACACGTACGCTCACCGTAGGATTTCTTGTCTTTTACTTGCTGATTTCTGTTTCAACAGTACAAGTTCCTGATGAACTCCGTGCATTCATTATTGTGGGTTTGGGGTTGGCTGGCCCCGGTCGAAACGAGATGTGACGAAGCCCAAAACTGTTCAGGGCCACCACGGACCTGGGCCTCCAACAGCCGCCGATCGAGCGGCGCGCACGAGAGAGAGCCCGCCCGCACACTGCTCCGTTGCCCCGTCGGCCCCGGCCTGCTACTCTCAAACTGCCGTCGCGCGGCGTCCTCGCCAGAGAAAGAAAGCCTCCACTTGAACGGGTCCTCCCACACCGTACGCCGGATCCGGATCTCCTGCCGCGACCAGACGATCCGTCTCGAGCCGACACTGGCGACGGCCGTGGTGGCGGATGCGGACAGTGGAGTGGAGGGAGACTTGGGCACGGCCTCTGTCCTCTGCTCCCTTCCGGCCGACGGCCGGTGGCCCGTGGATGCGGACGGACGCGCCGCGCGCGTCCACCCATCCGCAGGGAATTGCGCGGTCGCTGTGGGGGTTGTCAACTCGGCTCCTTGCTTGCTGCCCCGCCCCCACCCGGTCACGGCACTACGCTACACGCCACACCACCGCACTGGAAGCGAAGCGGAGGCACCAACGGTGGAAGTGCAGCCCGAGTGACGCCCGGGCAATGATTCTGCCTCCCTCCCAGTGCTCTCGAGTGTCCGGAGGGGGAAAAAATCATCCTAGGAGTAGGACGACACGATGGAGAGGAGAGCCAGCGGCGCTATCTAGCTGCACGACGTACGCTGGCTGCCATCGAAGCATCCATTCCATTGGCCCACCGGCCACTGCCGCAAGCAACAGGAGCTGCCACCTTTCGTGGAAGAGGATGAGCGAACGAACACGGTGGTCATGCATCAAAGGACAAGGAGGCAGCACAAACAATACTAGCACGAGTTAATCTGACTGAGAACGTCGATGCTGTCTGTGGCTGTTCGCTTGACGCTTGGCATGTGTGTGGGGAAACGGCTGGCAGGGCCATCATGCATTCATGCCATTGTTTGCTTAGACTCAATGACCATCGTCCAATCTTAGTTTAGGAGGCATGGGGCGCGATAGCCTCACCACAGCTCTTCCGCAGCCTCGCATTAGGGGGCAGCTAGGGCCATATATGCTGATGCGCGTGCTTGATGCTTTGCTTCCCTCTTCTCTAATCCAAATGGCTTTAGTGTAGTACTACTTGACACTCCATCACCACCTTGCTTAGTGCTCTAAAAGTCGGCCATTGTTGGTTGGTGCACAAAATAAAGCAGTGCCGGCCGAATTGTTAAGCGTGATGTGTTGGAACTGATCAAGATGATCAGTCAAGATGATCAGTGCACCTCACACACACGCTCACTGCTCACGAACTCTATTTGCTAGCTTCTCTCAGCTCTCTCTCGGTGGATGGAAGATGCGAGGTAGAAGATGAACACACACATACACAATGGAGAGGATATTTTGAGCACTGTACACCAGCGCACACACAAGCACTTCTCTTCACACTCTTCACACAAACTGATTACAGATGGTTTAATAGCCACGCACTGCCGTAGCCAGCACTCACCCACCTCCGCTTTGTTCGGCCGCACGACTCGGCCAAACTGACGACGCTTTGAGCTCCACCACCTGAACGTGCCTACATGCAGAATATTCTCCACCAATTCCTGCATGCTAGCTCCTATCTGATGACCACGCACACACTAATCTTCCGGCACCGTTGATCATGCACGCACTCCGTGCATCACTAACCAACCCACTCCTACATGCCGATCGCCACAAACAAACACATGCACCTGCACTGATTTTGCTCTAAGCACTAGACACGACTTGACCAGGCACTTGGCCACGCACATACTTCATGTACTCGTATCGAACTGCAACTCCTGGCCACTACACCAAGCAGCACGATGAGCACATACACAACTAGGACCCTAGACACTTCATGACTTCACAAAACATAATAACCAACAAGATTAACTCTAACAATCACCCCCTAATCTTGATGACTTTATTCTGCACCTCCTCGCTGAGTTCACAGCAGCGTGGGCTCGTCATGCGCATCTGCAATGGCAAGCTGCGCCACTGCCTTGCTCATCTTCTTCACAGCGTCACACTCGTCGGCGAAGTGCCCGAGCTCACCACACTTGCGACAGTCGATCTTGGACTTGTCGAACTTGCCACGATACTTCTTCTCTCCAGCGCCGCCGCTGCTGGAGCCACCTCCGCTCCTCCTCTCTTCAGCAACCTTGGCCTCCCACTCGGCACGTGTGAGCCGTGGCTCGCCGTCCGTGAACAGCAGCTGCGGCTCGCCCTCCCTTTCACGGCGCCGCCCCTTTGAAGACTCCTCGAACGCCCGCAGACGCCCGACTGCCTCCGTCACCCTCATCGCCGACACATCCCCCCACTGCTCGATGGTGCTGATGAGGGGTAGGAACTTGTCGGGGACGGAGTACAGGATCTTCTCGACGACGCTTGTCTCCTCCACAATTGTGCCGAGAGAACGTATCTCGTTCACAATCGTGTTAACCTTCAAAGCATACTCATTTACTTTTTCAGATTCACCCATATACATACCAGCAAGCTCCCTCTTGAGGGTTTGTACTCGGGCCTTCTTGATGCGCTCTTCACCCATGTGCATCTCCTGGAGGGCATCCCACGCATCCTTCGCCGTCTCCTTCTCGGATATGGCCATCACCACGGCCTCCGGCACAGCTTGGACAATGGCGGCGAGAGCCATTTGGTCCATCTTCTCATCGACACCTCCCTTGTTCGCCACGGCAGACCACACGCCTTGGGCGCGCATGAAGATCTTCATCTTCACCGCCCACACGCCGTAGTTGTTCTCCGCGAGCATGGGGTAACGGAGTGTCACCCCCGCCTCCTTCACTTGTGGCACCACCATCTTGTTGTCGTCGTCGTCGCCGGCAACCGCCTTGCTGCCGTCGCCGATCTTCCCCATCTCTCAAACGAGGCTCTGAATACCACTTGTTGGAACTAGGAACCTCTCACAACTGCTCTGGCACTCTCTAAACGCACGCGCTCTCTCAACTCACACACACAGCACTCTCAAGAACACGAACAGGAACACTAGCACACACACAGACTACGGTGCTGCACACCGTACCAGCACTAGCTTGGACTTTGTTTTTCACAGCAGGGGTCTCATTCAGTGTCGGCCCGCGCCAGACTTGTATGGCCCAGTAGTGGCCCGTGAGTGTAGGATGCACGTGTTTAGTGCCACATTGCTAGTTTAGCAAGGGTGGAGGCAACTTATATGCCATTTTCTTCCAACCATAGCACCTTCAGGTTAACCCTTTTACACGAAGCGAGGACGAAAGTGTAAGCAGGGTGCTATGTGTACGCGTGCACGCCCCTCGGAAGGGCTGTGCGGGGCGGCTCATGGAAGGCGGGGTGTTACACCCTAATATAGTAAAAAACACATCAGTTTCGTGTACCCATTGCCATCTTTGTCTGGAGTGTCTTCCTCTCCCCTCCAACAGCCGTCGTGGGCTCTTTGGACACCGCATGCTCGAGCGGTCGCGCGGCCGCTCGACGCGGTGTCCGCCGGCAGCGCCTTGCTGCAGCGACAAGCCACAGGAAGCCACGCGGTGCCACTCGCCTACATCGGCCCCGTGTGGTTTGTACGTCCTGACACCGGGAGGTCGAACCTCTCCGCTGCCTGGCGTCTTGTGCCGCTGGTCCTACGCGCAACACATCCGCTCCGCCATTCCCACCCCTCCACAAGTATGGCCGCCATCTCACACTCGCCCCATTGCTGGAGCATCGCTTTAGGGTGTGTTTGGTTGATGAGAGAGGTAGAATAGAGTGGATCCATTCCTAATTTTAAGAATGGAATGGTTCCATTCTGTGTTTGGTTGGAGGGTTGGAGCGGTTCTATTTTTACGTTTGGTTGGAGGGACGAGTGCATCATGAATTAGACTCCGTCAAGCACTGTTAATTGGGTCCATCTGTCTGTGAAATAGAGCACAGTGTGTCTTCTTCGTTGCGCTCGCCGCATGTCCACGGTGATGGATGCTTGCCTCCCCTCTGCGCTCTCTGACGATATGTTGGTTCAGTACTGACCTGATTTGATGCCAGTGTAAATGAATCCACGGTGGAGGTGAGACTGTCTATGATTTAATGACATGGTTTTCGTTCTGATGAGAGTGCAGATGCTCTGATTGTATTTGGTTGCAATTCAGGACATGTATACTGAACTTTTTGGTTGCAATTCAGGAGCTTTTCCTGTGAGGTATTTGGGAATCCCGATTCATTAAAGGAAACTATCAAATGCCGACCGGAGAAAAGTAGAAGAGCGTTTTGAAAAATGGCTCAGTAGCTGGAAGGGCAAAAATCTGTCAACGGAAAGGAGACCTTAGGAAATTGGACTATCTTCGGTCTCGCTTTTTCTGGCAGTGTGGTAATCAAAGAAGAAAACACCACCTAGCTAAATGGAATATCCTTTGTCAATCTAAAGAACAAGGTGGTCTCGGTATTCACAATCTAGATATTAAGAACACATCCTTGCTTAGTAAATGGCTATACCGTTTGTTAATGACTGATTTTACATGGCAACAGGTGTTGAGAAACAAGTATATGGGCTCCAAACCACTTGTGCAAACACAATGGCAAAGTGGAGAGTCTCATTTTTTGGGCTAGCCTAATGAAGGTTAAACTAGATTTTCTTCGTTTTGGGACATTTATCATAAAAGATGGATCACAGATAAGGTTTTGGGAAGATAGATGGTTGGGAAATAGACCGTTGCGTGATCAGTATCCTGCTCTATATAATATTGCCCCCCGAAAACAAGATACCGTGGAGGAGGTTCTGAGCACTAACCCTCAGAATATCTCCTGGCGTAGGGATCTTATTGGGAATAAATTGGTGATGTGGAATAACCTACTTCCACGTATCACTAGTATTGTCTTAAACCATGATGAAGATGAATTTCGTTGGAACTTGAATCAGAATGGTGAGTTTTCAGTGAAGTCTCATTATCTTGCATTGATTGATAAAGATGTCCCCAATATCAACAAAAGGCTCTGGAAATTAAAAGCCCCTTTGAAAGTTAAAATCTTCATGTGGTACCTTCACAAAGGGGTTATTTTAACAAAGGACAATATAGCTAGGCGCAACTGGCAGGTAGTAAACAATGTTGTTTTTGTCACAAGGAAGAGACAATTCAACACCTGTTCTCTGAATGTCGGTTAGCTCGTATGGTTTGGACAGTAATACACGTGGCTTGTGGTCTTTCTCAACCCTGTAGTGTGAGAAATCTATTTGGCACGTGGTTAACGGGGATTAGTTTGGACCTAAAACCTCTAGTGTTACTTGGAGCAACAGCTACATTATGGTCATTGTGGTTGTGCAGAAATGCATTAATATTTGAAAACAAACGAACTTTTCATTTTTGCAGGTTATCTTCTCTACTACACA
>OAMR01000305.1:208666-229118 GCA_900205405.1 Echinochloa crus-galli | reverse complement strand
GGGCAACACAGTGTGGCAGGTGCTTATATGCCAAGTCACTTAGCCCTTCAGCCATTGAACGTTGGCCCGGGTGCTATTCTGGAATCATACTCTGATGGCCATATTACTTCACCAATGATGGGTACACTTTCTGATTCCCCGACACCTGGTAGGAAGCGTGGTGCCCCAGGAGATGTGGCGGATAAGTTGATGGAGAGAAGGCAGAAGAGGATGATAAAAAATAGGGAGTCAGCTGCTCGTTCAAGGGCTAGGAAGCAGGTTGCAACATATGTCTGCTGACTTTCTGTGTTTAATATTCTTTTGCAGAGCAATTCTCTAGATATAGATCAGTACTCATGAAGATTTATGAATGTTAATTTCTTGTGATCAGTGTGTAGGAAAATGTTCACATTATAGCTTGCCGTTCCTCTTAAGCCTGAGTATTAGTTATACTGTATTTGCAACAGGCCTACACTAATGAACTGGAAAACAAGGTATCTCGATTAGAAGAGGACAATGAGAGACTAAAGAGGCAAAAGGTACTATGTCATCCCCCTTTTTTCCATCCAAGTGTTGTTTTCTTCCTTGTTTGGTTGATGCGGATGCGCAGTTACCAATTAGTCTCTTCTCTTTATCATCACTTTCTGTTTCTGAACAGGTGTCAGATTATTCGGTAGGTGACAGGAAATAAATGTGATTAGTCTACTCTTACTAACAATTGAATCTAATTTTAGATCACACTGTGAAGCTACTTTTAAGACCTGCATTTATCTAAACATCACTGAACCCCGTATAGTGCTATATAGTTATAGGAACTAAGATGGGTATAGGAATTAAGATTACAGCATGCGTTGGTTGATCTAATATAAGATTCGTGCTGTTTGTCCATCATTTATTGGAGTAGATGCAAGTACCATGGGCTAATTCTTATATGTAATTGTGCCTACTATCTGGGGTTATCTTTTATTTAACCTACCTTCCAAATTCCGACTGATATTGTTAAGGTTACATTACGCTACGGTGGATTATGTGCCGAAAAATAGATAAACATGTTCATTTAAAAATTCTGAGAGCCTGGAGATGTGAATGTGCAACAACATTCTGATTTTCTGTCCTGCATCAGAATTGGTCGGATCAAAGCCCTCTATTCTAATTCTAACATTATAAAATGGAACGGCAGTATAACTCTATGTACATACTTGGTATTAGAGAGCCTTTGGCTGTTAGTATGATTTGGTTGTGGAAACTGTCTTCTCAAAGGACCCTGATTTAGTTTTAGTGTAATTTACTAATTTGGTGATGCTTTATGTTAAATATTTTCAGAACTGAGCATGTTTGAGTTCTGCTTTATATTATGGGTTCATACTTCACTTACGTTGATGTATTACAGTAGTTGTAACATTATTATAACTACTGTTCTTATCTTTATATGCTAGTGCTATTGATTGGTGACATGTAACTGCGAATTCGGAATTCATATCTTGGTCTTAGTTGCTATGTCATAGCATTGATAGTGGTAACTTTATATTTATACGACCACCTATTCAATTTGTATGTTGCTTAATCAGTTGTACTCCTAACCTCAAATTCACTGTTTCACGGCTCAACCTTAGTTCTTGGTGAGGCGATTTAGTTTTGTTGGTTGCACACATCAGTCTTCTATTTGATGCTGATTGCATTAGATGACTATTTCATTACTAAACAATTCATCTTACATGTTGTAGTAAGATTGCCAGAGACTGAGCAGAGTGAAGCGATTTTCTGATATTACATTCTCACAATTTATTTCTTATGTGGCAACAAATAAATCAAAACCGCAACATTGACACTGTGCTACTGATGCAAAAGCCTAATAATACTTGCAAATTATTTGTCGTTCTGATTTCTTGCTTGTTTTATTCAGTTCATCACAGTTTCCCAGAGTAGGTTCCCATATTCAATTCATTGACTCGTATGCCCTGTTTTGTCTTATGTTCAGGAGTTAGAGAAGATACTTTTCTCTGTGCCTCTTCCGGAACCCAAATATCAACTCAGGAGAACAGGCTCAGCGACTTTCTGATTATGTTTGTTCAGAATATCTAGTTTTGTAGTTCTCTAAGTGCTGTGGCTTGTAAGTTTTTGCCTCTTTGGCTTAGAATCATTTGCTAGCTTGGGAGTTTTTGGCTTATCCTAGCTCGATGGTTTGCTCTCTAGATTAGCAGGAGCCTAGCATGTGCTGTGTGAGCACCGCCGTCTCTCTTCTGAAGCCTTGCTACTAGCCTAGTATGTAAATCTAAATCTGCAGGACACATTAGGTGGCCATAGCTTTCTTTACATGGTGACTTAACCCCTGCTCTCCATGTGTGATATTCTGAGCTTGCGAAACTTGCATTGTGCCAGATGGATACATATAACTATGAGCAGTATGAATTTTCTCTTTTGTAACCTTAGCTAAATTACTTAACTCTTTATGGTCGATGTTCTTCTGTCTCCTTTTATGAGGCGACGGTGACAAGGTAAGATGGCTTAACGATGTCTCTTAGTTGTAGAAATGCTTAGATTTTTTTTTTCTGAAATCTCAGGACGAAGAATCAGTTGTGTTTTTCACTGGATAACTTTTGGTTTACTTGTGATACTGCAATTAGTCAGGGTTACTTACCCTGAGTCTAAAAAGGGTTACTTACCCTGCAGGCTACCGCGTGATATTCTTTTTGTTTGCAAGAAAATGAAAGATATAATTTATTAAGCTTAAACAGGTGACATTACAATCTAGAAGCACAGCATGCAGGATATAAAAGGAACTCTCTTAACCAAACAGCCAAGCTGAAAGCACTCCTAGCATATTGTGCCGGTCAGTTCATGTGCATATTTTTTACCAGAAGAACATTTCCCGACATTCTCACGCTCATTTTGCTAGCTTCTGATTTCATGCTTGCGTGAATTTGACTATTAATTCCATGCTTGCGAAGAGCAGAAAGACAGCTAGAACAATCAGACTCTAGAATCACCGGAGCCTCCATCAGATGCTGTTTTCGAGCTGTAACTTCTGCTTCCTTATCTGCTGGTGAAGAGTCTTTCACCGTCGGATCCAGATGTTGATGTGTTTTCCTCCTAAAAATTATTTCTGATGCGTCTATTTTACCAGCACGAAGTGTGAATTGTTTCAAGCGCAGGTTGGGACAACAAATCAACTGCAGACTGTCAACATCGCATTATCAGGGCATTGATTGAATCTTGTTAGCTGTTGATTTAATTGTGATTAGATTGATACATGCTTATTCCTACCATCTAATCAGCAAATCAGATGATCCATCCACAAACAACACCTCTTCACTGCCTCTGTTTGGAAATACGCTTTGCTTGGCGGAAAGCGTAAATTTGAAGTTAGTGTGTGACTGGCTGACTGCGTGGGGCCGTGGGTGAGGCCAAGTGTTCAACGCCTTCAACTGCGGAGCAGCGAGGGGCGAGGGGGGCGACTGGGAAATTGGTGGTGGGATGAGCCGGGACGGCGGCGCCAAACTTCCTCCGGCGACGGCGAGCGGCGACCGCCTCGCGGTCATCGCGTCTCACTTATCCCACGCTTGGCTCGGCCGTCCGGCCCCCATGGCTGGCGAGAAGGAAACCGCCCTCGCCGCCGAGCCCGTCGACGGCCCCACCATGTCAGCCTCTCTCAACACTCCCTCCTAATTCTATACTGTCACTTCAATTTGGAAGAATATGCCGGAATGCTCGTCTGAGGTCGTCTGTAGTTGTGTTTCCCTCTGGCACGCGCGAGCAGGGTCCTGGATTCTGGGCCTTAGGCAGCCTCGTAGAGTCGTAGGGATAGTTGGACTCCAGACTCCAGAGTTCAGAGGAAGAACCGTCTGCACGATCCCAACTCGAGTTATGGATGGTTCGTGTAGTCAGGACTCAGGATCCTATTCTACTCCGCCAAATCTGTTGGAATCGATAGGTTTTTCGTGTAGTCAGGATCCTAGTCTACTTGATTTGATTAATTTAGGCAGATATATGTGAAAGTGAAGTGTGTCCATGTTGTCATTCAGATGGCAACATTTAAACACCCATCTAAGGGCCTGGTTTGCAGGTGTTCAATTGCAACCACCACATTGAGGAGCACAAACCCATCTCCTCAACAGGTGAAAGTGTCCATTGAGCTCCTGAAGATCTATTGTTTCTCTGGCAGCATTCAGATACAGAAATCTTGCTCTGAGAACTTTTGTGTACCACAAGCAGTCAACTTGTTGGTGATCTGAAAGATGTATGTGTGTATAAGGACGAACAATGTAAACAAATATTCAAATATTACGCACATACACTTTGCTTAGCATTCACACTACCTGCTAGGATATGCCAAATACTAGCCAACATTTGCCAAATTTTAGGTTCGATCTTTCCTCCTTTTTTTTCCTAAATAAAGAGTTGGATTTTGTTGTTTCTATGAGCCTATGAATACTATTTTACCCCATTCTCACATGCATGTGTCATATATTCGCCATTCGGATAATTAGTTCTCCACCTTTTGCAGTTTTGACAAAATTATCAGGAAGGAGATCCCATCTCAGGTGGTTTATGAGGACCAAAAGGTAATCTTATCTGTGCTATCTCAAGTCCTTAATTATCTAAGGCTCAACCATCTGCTATTTCCAGCTTTAAAAATAATGACGCCTCCATCACCCTTGGTGCCATGTCAGCAATAATGATGTTCCTCTGTGACATGCTATCGACAAAACTCAAGAACTACCTATCCTCAGATGGTCCCTCTGGGTCAGGAATATGTTGAAATATAAGTCTTACCTGGTGCCATTAATCAAGGGGATGGGGGGTGGAGTGCTCCTAATTCTGAAGCCTTCAGCAATTTGCGCTCCTGAAATAGCACCTTCCATTTTCCCTGGAATTACTGTCAAATATATTGAAGAATTACTGTCAAATATTATACTATTCCCCATTTACCACATACACTGCAAAGCTGCAGAACAAGTAATTTTTAAGAACAATATGTTTGTTGTTGCAGTTCTGCTATAGAACGTGATTACAGATAATTGTTATCATGTCATATTCAGTTGTTCATTACTGCAGATCCTTGCATTCAGAGACATATCACCACAAGCTCCCATACATATTATAATCATACCCAAGGTTAAAGATGGGTTATCTAGGCTGTCGAAGGTACTTATTTTCACCTCTTCTCCATCCAAATGGATTCTATTGTGCAAATTCCATACTGTACTCATACTGTAAACTGTGTTTAAGAAAATAATTTAAGGAATCCCCGTGGGAGCGAATTTCAGGCTGTGGTTAAAAAAATCCCCTCGCCAGCCCCGTGTGCCAAAGCACTAGGTAAGAACCGGCCCAGGTTGGTCTGAGGATCGTGTATGGCCCAAGCAATTCCCAGGGGTTACGGATCCTAGTGTCAGGGCGGGGCCGGGGTTCGGGGATTTTCTCGGTCGGGGAAGCCGAGGCTTCTTCTTAAGATAATACCGGTGGGGCGGTCTTTCCCCACCCGGCCGAGTTTTTTTTTGTCTTGTACACTGTCGACTTTCATGATGCAGTATCAGATGCTTACAATTTTAAAATAAGATTAATTTAGCTAATGCTATGAATGATAATTATTTTCAGTATGCAATTACATGTAGGCAGTATTTTAGGAAATCAATCTTCTCTCATAAGTGGTTGGGAAGTTCTTTTTTTTGTGATAAACCTAGTGGAAAGTTCATGTTTCTTTCCCATACTATTTGTTGCTTTAGATACGAGAAGTAGTAAGTTTGTGGCCCATAAACTTCTATTGTGATCAGCTATCTAGCTTAACCAATTACTAACTGGAACAAGCGATAATGGGTCCCCCAGTTCAGGACTTCAAGTGTGCATACATATCTAGGTCGTCAAATACATTAATGTATCTTTACATGACGTGCTTTGCGCTGCCTTTTGTGGCATACTGTCGTGGGAGATTTTATAAAGGAATGGGAATCATTTGGGATTCATGTTTGTTTTCAACTGCAGTGAACTGCAAATAGTGATCGCCAAATAATCAAATCTAACTGCAATGCATTGTCGTGGTCTTTCCCAGGCAGAAGAAAGGCACGTCGAGGTTCTGGGCAGTCTTCTTTATGCTGCAAAGGTTGTAGCAAAGCAGGAAGGGCTTGGTGAAGGCTTCAGGATTGTCATCAACGATGGGCCCAAAGGATGTGAGTATCGTTCACTGATTCTGATGAGGCCCATCTTGTTGGTGGCCAATTGACTGTTTTTTCTGTCTCTATTACGTAGGTCAATCTGTGTATCACCTCCACGTTCATGTTCTCGGGGGACGGCAGATGAACTGGCCACTCGGATGAGTTTGTGGTGCCGTTTCCACCGGAGGGATTTACACGATTGGGATTCACTTATTACTGCGGTAAAAGATGCATATTGTTCCTGTATGCTGACAGTGCACAGATGCGAAGGACTACCCGGGATACGTATAATCGTTATGAAGGAATATCACACCGTCGTTTGGGGGTTTGGTAAACCACTTAGAGAACAGTGCCCCAGTCATTCTGTATCCGGAGCTCCTCTGTTTCCTTCCCCTGCTTCTCATTTTTCTCGTCCGTGGTCAGAACAGAGGATTACCGCATGGTAAATGGCATAGTAAGTTAATTTCGCTTTGCTGAAAGAGATTCATTTCATGACCTCTGTTTCTCAATCCGTATCTGGTACTCCTACCAGGCTCTCTCCTCTGTCATTACTAAATCATGCGATTGATCTTGGCTTGGAGGCAAAACTTGAAACAGACGAGCTCCCTGTATCTTCTGACAACATTGCAATTTGCAACCCCAACCCAGCCATTTTCGAAAACAAACAGAGGACTGAGACCGGCATCACAAGATGCTCCAGCTTCGCGTACTGTTCAGCCACCATCAAACAAACGGACGCCAG
Organism: Echinochloa crus-galli; assembly: GCA_900205405.1. Lineage (NCBI taxonomy): Eukaryota > Viridiplantae > Streptophyta > Magnoliopsida > Poales > Poaceae > Echinochloa > Echinochloa crus-galli. The sequence goes on along the minus strand of OAMR01000305.1, from coordinate 222,248 downwards.
GTTTCCACAGCAGCGATCTCGCGGCCGCCGTAGGTGGACAGGTGGTCGCACGCACGAGCCTGCAGGGGCGTCTTTGTTCAAGGCACCAGGCCACCAGCCCACCACCAACTCCCCCTCACCAAACACACCACCTCACTGGAGTACTTCACTACACCAACCCCACCCCAAAAACCCTTCCCCATCTGAGGCCCCCAGTCCCACCAGCCACCACCTCCCTCGCCGCCGCCGCCGCCGTCTCGCACGCGCGGCAGAGGACGCGCGCGATCCCCTCGCCCACCGGATCGCGCCATGGCCTCCACGGCCTTCGCCGCCGCCAAGTTCCTGCCCGCCCACCTCGACTCCTCCCCGCGGATCGCGCCCAACCGCGCCGGCCCCACCGCGAATCTCTCCTTCTCCCCGCTTTCCTCCGCCTCGTCCTCGGCGTCGCTCCTCCGCCTCCGATCCCCTTCGCCGTCCGGCCCGGGAGGTAGGCTTCCGCCGCCCCCGCCACCGCGCTCCTACGGCGGCGGCGGATCTGGCGACGCCGCGGACTCCGGCGGCGACGACGGCCGCAAGGGGGGCATCCTCGGCGTCTTCCTGGCCGGATGGGCCGCCCGCGTCGCCGCGGACCCGGAGTTCCCGTTCAAGGTGCTCATGGAGGAGCTCGTCGGCGTCTCCGCCTGCGTGCTCGGCGACATGGCCTCCCGCCCCAACTTCGGCCTCAACGAGCTCGACCTCGTCTTCTCCACCGTCGTCGTCGGATCCATCGTCAACTTCCTCCTCATGTACCTCCTCGCGCCCACCGCCGCCGCCGCGTCCTCCGCCGCCGCCGTGTCCTCCGCGCTCCCCAGCTACATGTTCGAGCCCGGCGCCTACTCGCTCGGCTCCCGCGTCGCCACGTTCGTGTCCAAGGGCGCCACCTTCGCCATGGTCGGGTTTGCGGCCGGGCTCACCGGCACCGCCCTCTCCAACGGGCTCATCGCCATGCGGAAACGCATGGACCCGGCGTTCGAGACTCCCAACAAGGCGCCGCCCACGCTACTCAACGCGGCCACCTGGGCGCTCCACATGGCCGGCAGCAGCAATCTGCGCTACCAGACTCTGAATGGGATCGAGTACCTGCTCGGCAAGGTGGCACCGGCGCCTGTGTTCAAGGTGTCCGTTGTTGCTCTCCGCACCATGAACAACGTGCTTGGTGGCATGTCCTTCGTGCTGCTTGCCAGGTTGACTGGGTCGCAAAAATCAGATAAGCCAGCGACGGATGCGGAAGAGAAGGAAAGGTTGATAGCTGTGGGCAATGCCGCTGCAGATGCCATCAGTGTGGCGAAGGAAGGAGAGGGTAAGTAGGTGGTAGAGGAGAGTGCAAGTAAGTGGATGCATGCATGATGTCGTTGTGCATCACCTGAGCTTCGTTTGTTGCTTCTTGGACATAGGCCAAGAAACCTGTAGATGCTAAGTGAGTTGGTTGGAATAAGGAATGAGGCTCTAAACATTTCTTCAGTCTGTTTGTGGTTTCATGGTGTTACTGGATGACATGCTTAGTTATCTTAGAATAAAGTTCTTCTCTCTTGTTCATTTGATCTTTGACTTAAAATGCAATCTGTGATCCTGAATGATCCTATGATGTAAAGATGAGTGTGAGACTCATGACTGAAAATTGAAAAACTTGATGCTATCTAGTGTTTTTTATGTAACCAAACCAGTGGCAAAATGCTGGCAAAACTTTTGTTCAAATGATGGAAACCAATTCTTTTGTTGAATGCAAATATCCTGCTGTTTGTTTTTCTGCTGCTTTGGCGATGGATATGCTATGCCAAAATGATCAAGATTCTACATTGAATACCTTATTGATGCAACAAGGTCATAGGCCCATGCCAAAGCAGCGCATGGATCTAAGATGTGTTGAAACTGCATTTCATTGCGTTTCATTGTAGTTGCTTTCATGTACTCCAATGTTCGTGGAAGTCCTTAAAGATCAAGTGTGAAAATGTGTCATTGGTTGGCACATTGTCATCCTTGGCATTACAAATCGAGTCATGGATTATTCAAACTTGTTATTCTGGTGAAAGTGGACCTTAAACTCCAATGTTCGTGGCAGCAATGATTAGCTGTCTGGACATATATTTTCTTGTGTTAATCACCAGCCCTCTTTTTTCTCTACAAAAGATTTGAATACAGGAGCTTGTATTGCTTGTTTCTGCGGCTGTGCAGCTGTTGCTCACAAAATTGAACATGTCGATAGAATCTAATCTTCAGAACGCTCCCTGTTGGCCATGCATCCTTTTCTTAATGTAACTTGTGTTAAGACGATCTCATTCGCCTGTTGTTTACGGCCCTGGGAAGTCTGGTGTTCGCTGTGCTTATTCATGTTTTGTTTCTCGTTTTCTGAACAAAAGGCAAGGAGCAATTAATAGCTTAACAGTGACAATCGTCCAGCTTGTATCGACCGATATGATTTTGTAGTTTGTAGCGACGCTGTTCCTCTTGGCTTTGATCCACTCGACCGATAGGATTTTGTAGTTTGTAGCGACGCTGTTGTTGGCAGACATTTGTGGTCCGGTCCCAAACGCGGATGTCTCATTCCCTCTCCCTCACTTTTGTTGATTGACAGTGACCTCCAGTAAGCGATCCCCCGGGGCAATGTTTAGTTCCTAGTCAAATCATCACACTTTCAAAAATTTTCTCTCCAAACTTCACTATTCATCTATCACATCAAATCTCTCTCCTCATGCATGTAGTACTAAACGTAGGTAAATAAAAAACTAGTTACATGGTTTTGATGTACACGACGAGACGAATCTTTTGAGCCTAGTTAGGTCGTGGTAGGATAATATTTACCACAAACAAACGAATACAGTGTCCGATATGACTTTTTCACTTCACTTCTCATGAACCCAGGTCCAGCACGGTAAGTTTCGACAGGTTGCCATTGACGTGTTACGCTTGCTCGGATCGCAATTCCAAGGGCCTGTTTAGTTCCCAAAAGATTCCAAAAAATTACTCCCAAATATACTATGCAAAAAGAAGATTCCCATCACATCAAAATGTCATAACATGTATGGAGTACTAAATGTAGATGAAATCAAAAACTAATTACACATTTTTGTTGTACTCTGCGAGACGAACATTTTGAGCCTATTTTGGACAATTTTTTACACATACAAACGAAATGCTACAGTAGCGCAATGATTACGAAGTGACATTTTACTCCCAAATTCAACCTCCCAATTCTAACATCTAAACACCACTTAAGACGTGATGCCTGTGAGGGCTTGAGGCGGGCCCTCAAGGAAAATGACGCACGACGTCCTGAACTGGACGGCCTCCACGAAACCGAGCTTTTCTTCCGTTACCGACTGTCACAATAGTGCTCACTCTGAATAGTTGCCGATCAGCTGTTGATTTGGACGGCCTCCACGGCATGGTCAGATGTGTAAAGCCTCGGCACAGGCCAAAGCGCGGTGGCGGACTCGTCGTCTCCTTCACGCCTCCGCCGCCGCCGCCCGCCTACGGTCCTCGTCATCCGCCTGTACTAGCTGCCAAATCAACTTTCAGATGCCTTGGAATGGCTGCCCGGCTCGCGGCTAGAAAACTAGCCAGAGGGGCAAGCAAGCTACAGAGGTTCCGTGCCGAATCCAGACGCAAGCCAGCCAACTTTTGGCACATTCCCGCGGCGCGGGTGCTGCCAAATGTGCCGTTCGGACGGTGACGGACGGGGCTGCTTTTACACACGGGAGCCGGGCAGGGATTTCGCCGCCCGCTCCTGTCTCTTTGGGTCGCCGCCGGCGCGCGCCGCTCCAGCCATCACCACGCGATTGCCTGCGCGGCGCGATCACGGGTCGCGTCGTGCGTGCCCCCGTGGAATCGCACACATGTCGCGTGCACGTTATAAAAGACGTCGCACCCACGGCGCCGTCTGAGACCCAGACGAACCTCCGCTCCTCGCCTCCTCGGCAGGCAGTCCAGAACTCAAAGGTCGCATCGGTCAAAGTCAAACTGCGGGGTGCCATATGCCGCTCGTCAGGGAATGCTAGACTGAATTTCATTTTCATTTTCATTTTTATTTTTCATTTTTTTTGCAAGGAGACAAGGTTACAAGCGTAGAGGGAATGAGGTTCATCGGGTGATGAGGCATTTGTCGCATTGAGACAATGATTAGCGTGGTCAAACAAACCAGTGAGTCCAAAGAGATCTTGAGATGAATCTGTATTCTGTCCATGTGGGTGTGGCATGTGGCGGTTCACCCTTTGCTTTTGTTATTGTAAACTCTGGTCACACCAGATTTGGTGTCAATTAGTAAACCTCTATAGTCACATGATCAGGTGCATTGGTTGGTTTCTCTTAACACTGTTGGTATCTGGATCTGGAGCCACTGACTCATGCATAAAGCAGCTTTGAAGCATGCTCACCGTCTAAAACTAGCCTAGATATACTCGCAAAATAAAAAGCCTAGATATTCTTTGTAGAACTGTAGTGATAGGAATAGGATGCCTGAAAGTAGGAAGGACCACACAGGCCACAGCGACGAGGAGCAAAAGGCAAATGTATTGTGGTGAGTCTCTATTGTGTTGGAGTTTTTTTATTGTTATTGTAATCTATGTGACTATAATTGTTTGAATGATATTTATTGTATAATGTGCTTGTGTAAAAGAGTAGTAAGTAAAATCTAATCTTATATGTTAAGCATTTGTGCTATTTAATATATAACTTAACACGCCCGACGGGTACCCGATACCCGCCCGGTACCCGATGGGCATGGGCATGGGCAAGAAATTTTACCCGCGGGTATAGTATCGGGCGGGTAAAACTAACCATGTCGGGTATGCTATCGGACGGGTAAATGGCTCGCCCGCACCTCGCCCGACCCGTTGCCATCCATATGTTGGCTGGCCGGCCTCCAATATATCAAGAAAACTATTCCCCAGAACGTACATCAGCGATGATGTTACACGCTCTGCAAGTTGACAGGAAATGAAGACTAAGATCACACTTGATGTCAAAACTCACACTAAAATATTTATAATTCAAGAAACTCATGCTTCATAAACTAGAAACCTTCTCCTAAGATAGGACTTTATTATATAAAAAATAAACAATAAAAAATGGGGGAAATGATAGTGGATGCAGTCTGTGGCTCCATGTGCAGCCCACAATCGCCGAAGGGGCACTCACATAAAACATAAGCTGCGAGTTGGTACATGAACCGATGCTGCGCGCTCATCAGTCATCACATGCTAAATCGAACACAATCATGGGAGCTCCTGAGGCCGGATCTCTGGTCTCTCGGTGCTGACTGTGCTCACATGGAAGCTTTTATAAGAGCAAGCTTGAGTTCCTAATCCTCACTTCTCAGTTGATGTCATCATTCACTCACCAGTACCTTCTATCTGGCACCCTCGCCCAAAGCGTCGTCAAAACACAACCATGAGAGCTATCGGCGTCTGCGTCTTCTTCCTCTCTGCCTTGCTACTTCTGCATTGCATCCTGACGCCTTCTGGTGTTACCGTCTCAAAGGAGAGGATCCTGTCAAGAAAGCTGTTGCAGAGCGTATTAGTCGGCTCAGAGAAAGCACGGCGACAGGTGTTCCACGGAGTGGCGGCGGCGGCGAACAAGACTCCTGGCGCCCAGGTGTCCGAGAACCTGAAGAAGCAGACGCCGAGCAGGTCCAACCCCATACAGAATTAGCTGGAGTAGATCAAGATTTTTGAGAGGTTAGGAAGGCAATCTCTGTATATGTGAAGTCTTTGTAGGATTTTTTTTTCTTTTCCTTCTTTTCCCCCGTTTGCTAAATTACAGGCTTCCGTTTATCATTTCGTGTACAGTAGAAGATAGCATAGGTAAATGTAAAGGGGATTTTTTTTTCTGATCATCCCCTCTCCCAATTGTTCATAGATTTTCTGTCACATTCACCTTTATATATGTCACCTCTCCTCTCCACCTTCTTTCAAAAATCCTTGTATGCCACTCACCTTGCATGCATATATAAAAAGTTCAGGTAGGCAATTTGCCTGCCGTAGTTCGGTTCAAAAAAAACTTTTCCGGTCTGTGAAAACCATTCAATAACTTGCAGGACTATTTTCATTTCCATTTTAAAACACTCTTTCTTTTAGTGTATGGGAATCTTAAAGGAAACCAAAGAGATAGCTAATTAGTGAAAACTCACAAAAAAGTTTTACCAGTTCTCCAAGAATTGCTGAACTGGTTTTCAATAACTGTGGACATGTTTTAAAAATTGTTAAACTGATGGGGGTCTTGAACATCTACTAACAGATAGTGTCTCCCTCACAGAAAGAAACAATTTCTAGGATATTTTACCTTTGATCATGAATTTCCATACGTCATGGTAGGTAGACTAGTCTGAATGAAACAGTGAAACACCATCGGATGCCATCGCCGCTGAAATCATCGCTCTGTTTTGCATGGGCCGAACATTCACCCATCCACATGGACCGGGCTGAAATTTTGATTGAATTTGCTGGACAATCTACGTGGATCGGGCCGACATTTAGCCCATCAAAGGTTTTGTTTGTTTGTTGGGTGTAGAATGTGAATGAATCCAGATAAACAGCAAGTTTCCCGACGAAAACCTTTCCAATTGTGTTAGGAACAGTTCGTTCAGGTTCACATATTTGTGGCGTTTTCCTTTTTTTTTGTGCGTGTGTGATATTGTTTGGTTTGGGAGACCGTACCGGATCCAGGTTAACACGAGAGCGCAGGCTGCATGCTGGACTACCAGAAGGATTCTATTATTTTTTAATGACACAGTACAACGCAGACGCTCACACACGTACGCATACTCATCTCTATGAATACATGTACCTAAACCCTATCTTTATGAGCACCTCCGAAGGACTAAGCAGAGTACCGGCAGATCTGGAGATTCCCGAAGTCACCATTGGCACCTCGTTGTCGACGGGAACGCCGCTTACCACTTAATAAAGGACTAAGCAGAGTACCGGCAGATCTGGAGATTCTCGAAGTCACCATTGGCACCTCGTTGTCGACGGGAACGCCGCTTACCACTTAATGCATAGCGCCGGTAAATTCTGAAAAATTTCAGAAAAAGATACGAGCAACAGGATTTAAACCCTATTGGATAACGTCCCACTAGACCGTCGTACCATTGGATTACAAGCCAATCCGCGAAGGATTCTATTTCTTGGGCTGTAAAACTGGAGAGTACCGGGTGCTGCGAAACACGATGCAATCTCCGACTTGAGCGCCAGCACATATCTATCGATCAAGTAGTTTTCTTGGTCGTCGCGCCAAGCAAGACAGATCGATCGGGATCATGGACGACGACGTCGCCTGGTGTTTCTGCTTCCTCGTCAAATCCTTCTTCCGCTGCCTCTTCGGCTGCTGCGCTAGCGCCATAGAATTCGCCTGCAGCATCTGCGGCCTGTTCATCGGCGTGGCGCTCGTCTGCGTCCTCGTCCCGGCCTTCGGCGTCGTCCGCCCCGTCCGCGCCGCCGTCAAGGACGCCTCGGCGTCGCGCCTCGCCCTCGCCGGCGCCAACGGCACGGCGCTCGCGTACGACCTCTCCTTCATCGTCGCCCTGCGCAACCGCAACTGGGCCATGCACGCCGACTACGCCGCGCCGCTCGACGCCGAGCTCCTCTTCGCCGGGAGGCGCCTGGAAGGCGCGCGGCTGGCGGGCGTGGGCCGGAGCATGGACCCGGAACACAGGGAGGAGTTCCCCGTGAGGGTGGTGTCGCTGCGGGGGTTAGAGGTGGGCGGCGACGCGGCGGCGGAGTTCGCGAGGGAGAGCGTCGCCGGCGTGGTCGAGCTGGAGCTCAGGCTCACCGGGGCGTTCAAGTACAGGCCGGTGCACGTAGGCGGGAGCAAGAGGCTGGACGTGAAGTGTCCGATTAAGTTGCCGGTGGCGCCAGCGCTTGCCACGTCGGGGGCACAGTTCATGTCGACGGTGTTCGACAAAGTCAGCATCACGTGCTTTTAGCTAGCTGGGTAGATGGCACACGAGTATTTGCTACTAGGATGGTAGAATTCATTATAGTATAAAACTCTCTCCGTTCTAAATTACTGGTCGTTGACTTTTTTCAGCTCAAGTTTAACCGGCTCGTCTTATTCAAAATTTTGTGCAAATTATCATATTTTTTATAGTGGATTGCTTTATTAATAAATATTCTTAAAAATGACTTAAATTTAACTATATTTACACAATTTTTTTGAATAAGACGAGCCGGTCAAACGTAACCTAGAATAATTTGGAACGGAGGGGGTATGAACGTAAGCTGTATATGGTACATTGCTTTTCAGTGAACATTATGGCCCTGTTTAGTTCCTGAAAAAGAAAATGAAGTTTGCTGAAAATATCACATCGGCGCGCCTGTCTCTTTCGATATGCGCAAATGCTCTGTTCCGAGGACGAGGTAGCAGAGGATTTGTCTCTGCTTTCTCGTGTTGGGGCAGAGGAAACAGAGTTCTCATGGAAGCAGCCGAACGGTCGATGTCCTCCGAAAAGTGAAAGTAAAGTATGCTGAAAATGTCACATCGGATACTGTAGCGCACTGTAGCACTTTTCGTTTGTTTGTGGTAATCATTGTCCTATCATGATCTAACTAGGCTCAAAAGATTCGTCTCGTCCTGTACATCAAAACCATATACTTAGTTTTTTTATTTAAACACGTTTAGTGTTCTATGCATGAGGAGAGAGATTTGATTTGATTTGATGTGATAGGTGAATAGTGAAGTTTGGAGAGAGAATTTTTGGATTTGAAGGGAAAAATGTAGTGCGCTCGACTAGTAAACAGGGCCTATATATAAGTACACTCTTTTCTACTACATTTTATTTATATGTTTAAGTGTCTCGCCATCGACTAGTACATCATCTACCACTAAAAAAATAACAGTATTTAGATGTTACAATGTTGCCTAAAGAAGTAGGGTATTGAGAATAAAGTCCATATTGTCTGGTTCACTCTAGGGCCCTTAAAAACGTAGAGCTGCCTAACGAACACGAACTTCCAACTACTAAACCATATGGAACAATTACACAATAGTTAACGTGATGATCAACCATTGATGAATCCAAAAGTGTGTGAGTATTGAACCATGAATATGATAATCCAGAGATGATTAACCAATGATGAATACAAATGCGTGTCAGTATTGATGATAATGTAGTGAATTTGAAGAGATAGACAACAAAACACGACAACACTGGGATGAGGAACTAAACTATGCGAGATCAGCCCGTGTGTGGCGGCGCTCCGGGAGAGGCGCCGCCGCGTTCCAGCCACTTCCCTCCTCCGTATTATTGCTTCATCCGGTGGCCGACGTTCATGGTCAACCATCTTGCGTCGGCCAACAACTAGGTCACTAGGCAACCGTACCGTAGCGTACCGAGCTGTGATGAAGGCTCGGCGGCTCGCCATTGGCCTCCGAGTTCGTATTCGTATATACTCCATGCCGTCGTCCGCGCCGGCGCTCCGGCCACGTCCCAGGGCGCGACGCCGCCACTCGCGCCGTGGAAGAAGCCCAGCTAATGCACCCCGACGTTCCCCTCTCCCAAGCTTGCAACGGCGTCGTCCATGCCATGGGCGAGACCACGGTTGGTGAGATCGATTGGCAATGTGTGATCTGACGCGGTGTTGTATGCCCGCCGTTGCGAATGCACATTGCAGGCTTGCAGCGGGGTTAGCTAATGAAGCTGCTGAAGGCCGCAACGCTGCCACGAGGTAGTAAATGGAGGCGTGGTCAACCGGCCGCGTGTGGCGGCGCTCCGAAAGCCAACTTGGATGTCCAACGCCGTCAGAGTGCAATTGCGCGCTGCAGCACTGCCGGCGTCCTCAAGCAGCGCGGTCGTCGCGCTGGAGCTCCAACCTACGCGCCATTCCCAACGCCGTCGTCAGCGAGCAAATGATGGCCGTCGACGAGCACGCCGTGAAGGAACTCCGGTTGATCGCCGTCGTCCACGCGCGCACTCTGGCCGCGTCACAGGACGCGACGCCGCCACTCGCGCCGTGGAAGAACCCCGGCTAATGGACCCCAGCGTTCCCCTCTCCCAAGCTTGCAACGGCGTCGTCCGTGCCATGGAGGAGGCCGCGGCTGGCGGACGCCTGCCTGCGTGCTCGGCGCCGCGCCCATGAGCCATCGAGAACGGAAAAAGACAAAGTCCAAGCCCGAATCCGGGCCGAACATATCCGATCGAACGGCCTTGAGGTATCCAAGGGGTGGTCGGTAAATGAAATACCGTCCACCCCCAACCTGGGTTCGCGCCTCACCTTGCCGGAGCGCTGCCGCGTTCCCACCGCTCACTTGCTCTGGAAAGACGACTTCAACGGCGTACTCGCTTGCGTCGACGAAGGAGTAGGTACAGGCACAGGCAACGGCCTCCTCCGTTGGCCTCCGTATCGAGCGATGATCATGGCGCCGGTGCGGCCTCGCGGATGCCGTCCGGTACTGTACCACGCGCGTTCGTGCACAATCCGATCCCGATGTGATGGCGCCGATGAGGTGACGCACAATGTTTTCCTCTGACGATGGCTTCATCGTCATATTAAAAGCCGTTCATCGTTGGCATGATGCAGAATAATCTGAACCGGTGCTGCTGGCTCATTCTGAAACGACTGAAGCCCGTGGGAAATGGATTTGCACCTCAATCTGAAGCTGTTTGATGCAACCAGGTTCAGTTCATAATGAATTCCAGAGTCTGCACAATGGCTGTTGAGGTTCAGGTTTCGTTCTTCAGCTACAAGACAACAGGCGCTCATGTAGAAGCTTCAGAAGCGAAATCGCTGGACCATGGCAGGTGAAATCGATTGGCAATGAGTGGTCTGACGCGGCGCTGTATGCTCAGCTCGCCGTTGCGAATGCACATTACAGGCTTGCAGCGGGGCTAGCTAATGAAGCTGCCGAATTGAAGGCCGCAACGCTGCCACGAGGAAGTAAATGGAGGCGTGTGGCGGCGCTCCGAATGCCAACTTGGACGTCCAACGCCGTCAGAGTACAATTGCGCGCTCTGGTCATGCAGCTTGAACCGGCGCGCCACGCGTTCCCCTGACCCGCGACCTGCAATGCCCGGTGGTGGAGTGTCCGACACCCAGGGCCATGCATGGCAGGGTTAACAGCGCAGTGTTGAGAACCTTTCCTTGAACAATACTAGAAGAGACGACCGACAACTTCGTCACGTCACGGTGGAGATGGAGTGGAGTACGTGCTAAGCTGTGAGCTCCCATGGAGGATGGAGCACATCACCCACGCTATTCTCGCGCGATCCTCCGCCATCCGGCTCCGGGAACGAAAACGACCGAGTCAAACTTCGATTTCTGCCGCATCCTGGCCGCAAATTACCGATCGTACGGCGGCCAGGTACCCAAGGGGTGGACGGTAAATGAAATACCGTCCACCCCCGACCCCGATCTCCACGAGCGCCGCCACCTCTCTGCGGCGCCGGGCGCGTTCCCGCCGCTACGCAAAGGACGACAGAGCCCGCTTGGCAATGCGCCGCCGGACGCTTTGCTTGTCGGCGTCGCGCAGGCTGTAAGCCGCCACGGTGTCCGCCTGCCCGGCGGCGAAGAAGACGGCCACCAGCCAGTTCGGGCACGGAGCCGCAGCACCAAGGCGCGGCGACAGGCACCGCGCACCGAGTTCAGTTAGGCTCTCCCGATCCAGCATGGACTACGTTGCTGGAAGTCTAGGTAAGCTCGCCCAAGCCCAAGAGAAGAGCTTGGGATGCCGGCGTGTGCTTTGGCTCACGCTTGAAAATGCTTGGGCGTGTGAACGCCGGCCGGTCGATGAAACCAGGCGCGCCGACGCCTCTGCCGCCACCGCCGCCTCGTGCCCCCGGTACAAGGAAACAGGTTCCTTCAGTACTCCGGCGACGACCACGATGGCTGCCGATGAAGCCCCGAGTACCAACGCTGCTGGCGTCCTCGAGGCTCGAGCAAGCAGCATGGCCGCCGTCGCGCTCCACTCCGCCGCGCTGGCCATCCTCGCGCGAAGTCAGAAAACGGCCAAGGGGTCGCCACTGCGTCTATGTCTAATCCTGCCCGAACATGTCTTCGAACGGTCGACATGGACCTAAGGGGTGGTCGGTAAATGAAATACCGTCCACCCCTGACCCCAACCTCCACGAGACCACGAGCGCCTCGCCTCGCCGTGATGCCGGGCGCGTTCCCACCGCTACGGCCCGCTTGGCAACGCGCCGCCGGACTGCGTGTCGGAGTCGCACAGCCGCACAGGTTGTAAGCCGCCACGGCGTTCCCCTGCCGGCGGCGAAGAAGACGGCCACCAGCCAGTTCGGGCACGGGAACCGCAGCGTCACGGCGACGGCCACGCGGCGGCGAGCAGAGGCATCCGGCAGGTAGAACGCCGCCGATGCGCCCCACCGGACGGGCAGTGGCTTACCCTGAAGAGAGCACTTACATCCTCTCTTTGTCGCAATCAGCCATGTCATATCCTTTATGTGCAATTTGCTTGGTGAAATGGCAAACCCATTTTCACTTCTTCCACTTTGGTGATTCTGAGAACCATAACTGTCATGTATCTTCAGAGCTTCTATCTCATGCGCAAGATCCTCGTCTGCATGGCTTCAGGGCACAACTAGGGACATGGACAACTTCCTTCGGTATTGGCTGTCAGCCTGTCAACAACTTGAGACAGAGCCTGATGTTCGTGTTTTGCTTGATTCATCAGACCTGGTGTGCGTGCTTCCACATTGCATTTCAGTACTGTCTCAATTGAATTTGTAATGCTGCTTGAAAATCTTTGAGCTCGAGACTTTATGCCGTAGCCCTCAAATGCTATAAAAGTAATTGCACAGCCTGAAAAAATAATGGTTGGCCAATCATCACAGGAGCCTATATGGACAATATAATTCAATTTCAACTTCTATGCATTCATTTTCTACATTGTTAAGAACCATCTTACGGCATTCATTATAGTGCACAATACTCTACAGTTTTATTAAAAAACACATCATGTTTCATCAAGCTCCAACTTCAGTTACAGAGATAGATATTTCCCCCTTCATTCGTGATATAGAGATGCTAAAGACACCTGAAAGTACTCCAAATCTAGTTTATGACGTTGACATTATTTTAGCAAACTATCTTGACAAATTTTCACCAAACTAGCAATACAATTCAGCTTCAAAACATGCTGCATTATTCCTTTTCCTGCTTTTTTTGTTCACCTAGTTTTCTTTTCAGCTATTTGGGAGCCAGAATTGGTAACATATTTTTTTTAAGCCTCTACCTTTGAATACAAGCTGTAGTATCTGAGACGTGGCTGAGAGGTATCCGAAGTCACCAACGGGCTTCGCACGTGACGGGCACGTCACCCTGACCATGGTGGCGCATCCACGTTTCAGGCAGCTGCATTGAAACCTGCAGGAGAAAATTGGGGAAAACCCCTGGTGCGAGCCTGCGCGAGTCGAGACTCGAACGCAGATGGTAGGCGCTGCAACCAGCGATCCCAACCACCGCGCTATACGCGCGTTCGCACAGGTAACATATTTAGCCTGGTAGACGTCGCCGTCCATATATTTTTTGCAAGTTAGCTCTTTTTTCGTAAGAATTTGACATATAGATCCCTGGAAGAAAGATTTCCAGAAATAGACCCATAGCACGGCGCCAAAGGT
>OAMR01000305.1:189743-207383 GCA_900205405.1 Echinochloa crus-galli | reverse complement strand
ACGGCGCCAAAGGTCACGGCTCCGTTGTATAACAGCACGGCGCCGCGCCATGGGCGCCGTGCTGTTATACAACGGAGCCGTGACCTTTGGCGCCGTTCTATGACACGTCGGATCCACCATCACCCGAAATCACCTAGTAAAATAGCACGGCACCAAAGGTCACGGCTCCGTTGTATAACACCATGGCGCCGTGCTGTTATACAACGGAGCCGTGACCTTTGGCGCCGTGCTATGGGTCCATTTGTGGAAATCTTTCCTCTAGGAGTCCATATGTCAAATTCTTACGAAAAATGACTAAATTGCAAAAAATATACCGACGCCCACATCGCGTCCCACAGGCGCTTCCTATCACTGATGTCCATGTCGTCGGCGGCGGCGGCCACCACATCCCCGGCGGCATGGACGCCGAGGCTGGCGTCATCGTCAGCCCAAGCACCGGCAGAAGCTCCGGCAACCCGATAACCATGCCCAACAATGTTCGTCCCTCGTCGTCGGTCAGCGCGGCTGCGGCTGCGGCGAGAGGGCCTTGGCGGTGAGAAGTTGCCTTGGAGTGAGTTCTTGGCTGACGACGACGACGATGACAATGTTGCAACCGCAGGCATGGAGTTGTGCAGTCCGGCTGGCGTCTCTGGACCTGACTTCTCCAGTCTGATAGGATGGCATGCGTGTAGATCATTTTAAAGCTAGGGCTTGTTTAGTTCCCTAACTTGGGGTGTGCAAAGTTGACAAAATGTATTGTAGCATCACTGTAGCATTTCGTTTGTATTTATTAAAAAATATCCAAACATTGACTAATTAGGCTCAAAACGTTCGTCTCGCAAAGTACAACTAAACTATATAATTAGTTTTTTAATTGCATCGACATTTAGTACTCCATGCATGTACCGGTATTTTGATGTGATGGAAAAATCTTTTTTTTTATATAGTGAATCTGGAGCCAAAATCTGGGAATAAACAAGGCCTAGCTGATTCCTGCAGGTATAAGCTGATCCAAGAAAACGTAGTATCCAAGTGATTTGCTAGCTTTAGCCTCTTGGACCACCAAGTGTTAGATTCTTCAGGATTAACAAATATAAAATAGCAATTGCAACAGGAAATTGACATCAACAGTGAGAAACATATACTGTAGCAGGTAAGACAATGTGTACCACATACATGAACATAAGTACAGTGGAACAAACTATTAGTAATAAAGTTTATATGGATCTGTTGCCCTCAGGAGATGTCCTTCGTCCGATACTGTCTTGGAAGGAAAAAAAAACTGAATTGCAGCGCCCTTTCAGGTTCTGATGATGTACTGAATGGCCCTTTCAGGTTGAGGCTCAGTTTAGATTGAACCAGGGCCCGGTTCTTCCTGCTCAGCATGCACAAAGACTAGTTCATGCTTAGTTCTTGAGCTTCAAGAGAACGGGCGCTCCTGCAAAAACTTCAGAAGCGAAATCGATGGACCGTGCCAGGTGAAATCGATTAGAAGAACAATCTGGCGCCGTGACGTTTGTTGCTCACCGTCGCAAATGCAACTTGCAGATACTCGCTGCAGGGATAGCCAATGAGGCCGCTGTGCTGACGGCGCGTGGACAACACCGGCTAATGAACGCCGCGACGCCCGCCATGACGAAGTCCAGGGACGCCTGTGAGTGGCGGAGCTTCGGGCGAGACGCCGGAGCGCCACATGAAACAGAGGCAGAGAAGGCGGCGCCGGGGAAGCTGTCAGCACTCCGGTGTCCAGCAGCGCGGTCACCGCCGAGCTCCACCATCCGGCTCCCGAGGCCAGAAGCGACCAAGTCAACGTGCGACCGTGCCGAATCCTGTCCGTCGATATCTGATCGTACGGCGTTCAGGTACCCAAAGGATGGACGGTAAATGAAATACCGTCCACCCCCGAGTAGGGCCTGGATCCACGAGGGAAAAAAATGCAGTGCGCCCCTGGCGCACGGGCGCCTGCGTGCGCTCCCCCTCGTGGCGCATCCGGATTGGCGCGGACGCCCGGCCCCCCCGCGCAGCTCGCTTCCTCCTCGCGTGAAGGCATGCTCTCGTCGGCTCGGCTCGGCTCCCCATCTGCTGCTCGGCCCACGCTCGCTCGGCTCCGCTTCTATCCGCGTCCGCCCGCTCGGCCTCTCTCTCATTCGCGCCGTGGTGCCGACACCGTCGACGTGGGGCGCGAAATCCATTCTGCAGCAGCGCACTGGGCCGTCGCGGAGGCCGGTGGCGCTGGCTTGCCGTTGTGTGCGCCCGTACAAGCACGAGCGGCCAGAGATCGCCGAGGTGCTCGCGCAGCATCTTTGATCCGAATGCATCAACGCCTTTGATTCATCACTTCATCCAATTGTAATTCAAATGAGATGAATAGATAGAATATAACAGCAGATGCCAACTAACGGATGCTGTACTTGTCACTAGTTAGTCATCGCAATGGAAGCAGTACTACTTGGTTAATTGGTCAATCAAAAGATCGCAGACTGACAAAGTTCAGAAGGGTAGGAAGGCAACTGTAGTAATCTGTATTCTCTGAATTTTCAGTTTGTGAATAGTAACCTGTAGTCATCAACTTTGAAGATTTAATTGAGGTTCTTAGGGACTAAGTTTAACTTCCAAAGCACTTCCACTAAGTTCTGAATGTTCAAAAATCCATGTCCCATATTTTGCACAAAATTTTCAGAATTTGAAACTTCAAATGTTGACTTTGGTCAAATTTTACTCAAATCTGACTTTGTCAGTCTGAATGTTCCGCATTGTTTACAAGCCATCTCTCGCATCACATATATATCATCCAAAATTTCATGATAGACTGACCATCTGCCCAAAAGAAATTTGCTATTTGTCCAGTTTCCTTATCCACCTGAATTGCATAAAAAAATGTAGGGTCCTCGACTTGCTTATTTTTCAGATATTCAGATAATGTTTGTGCATCATTGGCTGCTAAGTACTGTTTGCGCTCGCGGCCAATCTCATTATAGCAATCCATCTTAGAAAATGGTACTTTGTCTTCCCCTCCATAATGCTCCTTCATGAAATCATAAACTTGGGCTGGTTTCATTCAAGCCTGACGTATCTGCCCAATTAATTTTCTATCTGCCTCTATAAGCTTTCGTTGGGACCTCAGCTTATGTGACTTATTTGGACTGGCAAGATAATGGTTGTGATCTAATACGACCTTTTGCACTGTCCATACATTCTCCTTGCTAATACTAAACTGAACACGTGCATCACAATCTGTCCTTGTAATATACTTTTGTGATGTCTCATTTTTTCGATGTCTTTGGCCACTGCAAACTAGATGTTTCTGACATAAACTACCATCTTGGCGGTACCTCGTCTTGCTCTTTCTAATACTGAACCCAACCTGTCCAGCATAAATGTTGTACATCTCATAAGCCTTTTCCTCTGATTCAAAACTCATTCCAATTGTAGGCTTGATCAAATGTTGTACATTTTTTTCAACCTCCTCCTGTACAAATAATTGAAAATTGTAGATGTAATATAACAAAAAAATTATATAACAAAAAAGAAGTTACTTTCATGTTTTTTTACCTCATTTGGTATTGCAATATCCTCTGATCCAAGATCAATCATTTGTTGTTCATTTTCTCCACGATCACAAGCAACATCATGATTCGCAGAAGGAGCATTTGATCTTATCAGGAAGTGATCATGAGGTCCAATAACAAATAAGACCGTGAGGTCCAATATGAAAATGACGTTGAATGCAATCAGGAAGGGTCATATGAAAATGATTGTTGTTCAGCTAACAATCTAGCTACTGTCTATCGAAGAACTTCCTTATTGCTGTTTAGTGTAACGTGCCCTAAGGCAAAAGAAAAGGATAGAAGTATAGAACACTATGTTTTATGAGTAGCTGGGCAGTTTTGATTCGCAAGCTACGGAAAGATAGATGGATAATGGACTCGAACTCTGAAAGTTAAGCAGCATGTGCGTGCCCATGTTGAACCCTAGCTACTTGCATGCTGATCATTAACGCAGTCACGGACATGGCGATCTTACCTGACGATCGACGGTGATGAAGCAGCTGCCATGCCGCCTTCCTGCGCCCGCTCAGCGACCCCTTCCGGGACAGCCACGCCACCTCCGCCGACGGCGCTCGCCTCCGCCGCGCGTATCGCCGCGACGTCGTCTCAAGAACTGGTCGGCGCAGGCGGCGGGGAAGACGTTTCGATGGAGCAGGAAACCCTAGGCAGAAAGAAGCCGAGCGGGCCAGCCGATCAGAGCCGGGCGCTGCTTTTGCTGAGACTAATCGTGAGAGCCGATGGGGAGCCGAGCCGAGCCGACGAGAGCATGCCTTCACGCGAGGAGGAAGCGAGCTGCGCGGGGGGACCGGGCGTCCGCGCCAATCCGGATGCGCCACGGGGGAGGCGCACGCAGGCGCCCGTGCGCCAGGGGCGCACTGCATTTTTTTCCTCCACGAGCTCTTTCCTTTGCTTGGCGCCTCGGCAGCTCGACGGAGCGCCGCCGCGTTCCAGCCGCGCCCCGCCTCCGTATCCTTCCGAGCTCCCGGTGGTCAAGGAGTAGGGAGAGGCGCAAGCGCCGGCGGCCGGCCTCTCCATTGGCCTCCAACACAAGCGACAATCTCGCCGATGCGGCTTCGCCGACGCCGTCCTGTCCTGTGCTACGCGCGCGTCCGTCTCCAACTCTGATCCCGATGCAATGGCGCCCAGGCGTTCTGCTCCGGCCTCCGGCGGCTCTGCGACGCGGTGCAGTGCTCCGGCGGCTCTAGAGCTCTGCCGCTGTCCGTCCTGGAGTGACGCACCCGACTCCGGAGACGGGAAACGACCGAGTCAGCCTTCGGCTGTGTCGAATCCTGGCCGCGAATACCCGATCGTACGGCATGCAGGTACCCAAGGGGTGGACGGTAAATGAAATACCGTCCACCCCCGACCTGCTTTGCTTGGCGCCTCGACGGCTCGCCAGAGCGCCGCCGCGCTGCCTCGCTCCCGGTGGCTGGCGTCCATGGGGGACCGTCTTTAGCCGGCCAAGAACAAGCTAGGTAGCTAGGCATCCGGGCTCTGATGAACGAAAGCTCGCCGTTGGCCTCCAACAGGAGCGACGACGGCGCCATGCCGCCGGCGACTCCTCAGCGACACCGTTCGCACGGCGCGGGATGTCGTCGACGAAGCTCCAGATCGCCATGGCGGCGGATCTGCAGGCGGTGAGCAGCGCGAACCAGCTGACCCTTCCAACAGCCGGGGAGGAGGATGCGCGAGGGTTCTTCTTCACGGCGGCGTCCATGGCAGTGGCGTAGCTAGGAATTAACTAAAGGGTATGCCTCATCAAATTTTTTTGTCATACAATTTGGTTCAATCAACATTTTTTATATATAATTAAGTATACAATTTAAAATATTGCTAAATAACATTCAAGTCTTAAATTAAACACTTGATTGCAAAAGTTGCATATATTAAAATACAAATAGTTCAAACATATTAAGTCCAAAATATGCATAAAAAAGCTCACGCAACTAAAAAATTTCAGAGATGATTACCATGTTACTTCTTGTTCTTGTTTGGCCTTCGCTTTCTAATGACCATGAAAGTCTTGATTATATCATCTTCATCCACTTCGAAGAAAATATCCCGCTCAATGAACGTGACAAGACAATCATCCAAAAGACTATCACCCAACTTATTTCTGTGCTTAGTTTTGACTAAAGCCTTCTTCTTTGCTGCATGTTTTTGGAAAAGAGATGCAATGTCTCCGTTCCTCTTCATAATTCTGATTATATAACAAAAAAAATACATCCATAAATATATGTTTTAATTATAATAATATAAATAGAATAACACATGAATAAATCACAAGTTTTGCGAGGAACAAAATGCACCTGGCTCTGCGTGCGGCCGGCCTGCCTGCAGCTGCAAGTGCAGCCTATGCAGCCGTGCAGGGAATTGGGCAATTGGCCCCCAATGAATTGGCGATGGACTTGAAGGCTGCTAGGGAATTAGGCAATTAGCATTAGGGACTACGTGCCGGCCACCGGATCTTAATTCAGTTTTTCAGATGCTAGTGAATTTAACTTGGATCCGGCGTAGAAGACTTGGGGAGAGTTGTGGGTACCTACGTACGCGCCGGCCGCCGGCGCACGAGCAGCCGAGCCGCGAGCCCACGAGCAGCGGCGAGGCAGGATCGCCGTCGCAACTCGCGCGCAACAAAACGTCGGGGATGCGGCAGCGGCAGGAGCGGCGGGATGCGGGAACGAAGCGTCGGATGCGAACGAAACGTCGGACTGCAGGTACGTCGGGCCGTCGGCAGTTGTTTTTCTGTTTGCGTATGGGCCGAGGTGTATTATTGGGCTGGATTCTACAGGGTATGCCTCGGCCCACCTGGCATACCCTGTAGCTCCGCCCCTGGTCCATGGATCGAGCTCCAAAGGCTGATCGATCAGAGAGATCAACGACCCTGACACCGATTCTACTCAGACACCGATTCGAATCCATCACCTATGTCCGTTGTCTTGCTGGAATACATTTCGGAATACGACTCGGTATCCGAACCTGGAATTGGCTAGTCGGATTGCATTGGCTGCGATTACGCGTGCAAATACTAAACACAATTCCCACGACATATATTGGGCTACGGCGATCGCTTCATCAGTTCGTTGTCGTTGAGAAATCAGAAGCCCGGCCGTGATGGCCCAAGCAGGCTGCCTTCTCTCGGTGGCGGCGCTGTTCCCCAGCCGCCGCCGCTGCAGCCGCCGCGGCGGCGCAAGTGGCATCGGAGTCAGTGGTGCCTACGACGACAAGGATCAGGAGGTGAAGGAGTTTGGGGCGGTGCTGTTCGAGGAGGAGGGCCTAGGGCCGGAAGCGCTAGAGGCGCGCGGCGACGGTTTCGTGGCCACGGCGCGCCGGCGGAGCTCGAGCTGGCGGTTCCGCCCGTTCAGCGAGGACGCCGCGCTCGTGACCGCCCACGACTACAAGGAGGCGGCGCTCGCCTACGTCCTCGCCGGCAACTGTAGGTTAAACTTAAGCAGCAGAGCACAACTCACGCTTGTTTTGTTTGAAATAAACAATGGTTTCATTAGTGTGTCTGCTAATTGTCATCACCACGCAGACTGATTGATTGATCTGATCTGCTGCAGGGAGAAAAGCTGCATCAGCGTTCGGCAACCAAGCTGTGCAGATCCTCAAGGCCTGCCGAGATCCAGATAGAGAGTTGGAATTGCATGCCGCTTTCGCACTGCTGAGGTCTGCGAGATGCTACAGATCGAAAGATACCAGACAAAGGTTAGATATCTCGTCATCTTCCTAATTTGGGAAATGAACCATGAACGTGCTCACTCATATCAACACAAGCAAACCTTTGTGCAGATAAGGACGAACTTGCGGCTGCTAAGGTTGCGTTCGAGAAGGCTATTTCGCTAATATACTCCCAAGGAAATGCTTTGCGGAAAGCCGCCAACTGTTGCAGGGAGTTGGCCGAGTTTTACGAGCAGCAGGAGGAGTGGCATAGCGCCTTGCACTACTTTGAAGAGGCAGCGGATTATTATTATTACGGGGCTACGGCGGATTGCAATCCGTATTATAAACCGTACTGCGACGACAAGGCTAGAAAAATGGGGTGCATTGTTGCACGCGTCAAACTTATGTGACAATAATATTACATGCGAACGCATGCGTTAGAATGAAACTTAATCTAATTTTAACCTAGAACCAGTCTACTAGTAAACTGAGTGTAGTAAACTTGATCTAATTCCGTGGAAGACCCAGGTCCGGATTTACGTTGGGCCGGGCTCATATCCGATTAGAATCCTACTCGGAGTCCGAACTCCGAAGTAACGCCGTGCCAATTGGCAGCAGGTTCGATCCGTCCCTCGCCATCTATACATGTTGTATGATGGCACATACCGTCTACACACGTGTAAATCATACTACAAACTCAAGTATTTCACCGCCACGAAGGTTGGCCGCGCCAGCCGTTTCAGTAGGCTAATTTTCTAAGGTCGGTGCGCACGCACGACGACGTCGTCGGGTTGTGATGGGGCTCGCGGCGTCCCGGCGCCGAGCAAACGGCATCCAGCAGAGCAGCAGCAGCAGCAGCAGCAGCAGCAGCAGCTGGGTGGACGCGCTCGAAGCTGCGGCGGCCAGGAAGGGGAGGGTACCCGGCGGCGTGGACGCCATGGAGGCCGAGGGCGACAAGCTGGTGGCGCAGGCGCGGAGGCAGCTCCACGGCTTCTGGGCTCGCGTCGAGCCTGCCAAGGACAGGCGCGGCTACGCGGCCCGCTACTTCGCGGACGCCGCCGAGGCATTCAAGCTCGCCAAGAACTGTGAGCTCCTCGCTCCTGCTTTGTCAACCTTTCTCTTTGAGCACATCGATCTCTGCTCAACTGAACATTGTGGTTTTTCTACAGGGAGGAAAGCTGCGTTTGCACATCACGAATCTGCTATTTGCCACATGAAGGTAAGAGGACTAAAATTGTTTAAAAAAATTGTGCGACTTCTATCTTTATTCTTATCTAATGTGAGCTGTATATAATCTATGTTGATTTGATGGGTGTACGCACCGATTGCGCAGGTAGGGCGAGAAGATCGGGTAGACGGGGCACAATCGTTGTGGGAAGCTGCCAAATGCTACAAGAAAGCTTTTGACTCCGGTAAGTCGGTAACGACACTAGCAACTAGCAATAGGCATATATACATCGTTTCATGCATCTTCAGTCCATATTGTGCTCTCTTTCTGACAGAGCGTGCGTGTAATTCGTGACTTGTACAGATGACAAAGAGATTGTGAACCGGATGGAGGGGGCCCTGACGATGGTGGTGCGGATCCTCGTTCTGGAAAATGAGCTGTCAGTCGCTGGGTCAGCCTGCGAGGAGCTAGCCGAGCTGTACGCCGCTCGGAAACAGAAGGACAAGGCCAGGGAGTTCTACGAAAAGGCCGCGGAATACTACGGCGAAACAACCGATCCATTTCGTAGCACATTCTGCCGGCAGAGCGCTAGCTCTACAGAAAGCTGCGAGCTTTCTCTAACGAAAACAACCCAGGCTGATAGAGTGATAGAAGGTTGGGAAATAAAGCCTTCCGACTAATCAGCTCGGTGTGCAGTGGCTTCATCACTCCAGTGAGAACGGGCGAAATCGGTTGAGGCGTGCATGGCTGGCTGATTTTTGCATCCGAAGCAAGTAGGTCCGGGGAGCATTTAGAACAACACATCTTATATTGTATCTCAAATAATCAAAGTAAGATATAGGGTATTTTTCAACTTTTTCTCTAATTTATATTCATGAACAAACATATATATGTCGTAAATGATGGCCGCAATAAGCAAGGCCTTATTCGTGCCGCTTATACACACAATAAGCAAGCACTTTATTTACTTACTTTTACTTATACTCTCCACGGTCATATCGTTCTCCTACGAGGTAAAATCCTCCAATATCAATATAACCATGGTTATTACTAGTGCGGTAGTGCCTGAGGCCAGTCGATCTCCTCGTACTCCTCATGGCCTCACGGGCATAGCACGATGTCGTAGTTGGCACCCTGTGGGCAGTTGAAGGTGCTGGTCCGATCATCCTTGGCGTAGCTGTAAGCGTCCGAGCACAGCCCCTTGAAGAACCTCGAGTAATCCGTCGGCGGGCAGTTATCCTTGTACGGGCCCTGGCAGCAGTAGGTATCCCCGCCAAGCTTCTCGCACGCGCTGGCGCAGCCCCCCGGCACCTTCAGCTCTGCGGGGCACCGCGCGTTCACGTCGGCGGCGCAGCTGGGCCCCTTGCCGCCGCACTGGAACGACATGGGCACGTTGAAGCCGTCGACGAGGGACACGTCGATGTAGTCGGGGTTGCCCAACGTGTACTCGGCCAGCGTCGCCGGCGGCTTCCCGGAAACCTTGCACTCGAGGGCGCCGCCGCAGTCGCCCGTCTCGCAGGAGCCGCGGCCGCCGGCGTCGAAGCTGCACCCCGTGCGCGCCCAAATCCTGTCTCTTATACACATCTCGAGACGAACATTTTGAGCCTAATTAATGAGCTTCAGT
The DNA here is from genome assembly GCA_900205405.1 of Echinochloa crus-galli. NCBI lineage: Eukaryota > Viridiplantae > Streptophyta > Magnoliopsida > Poales > Poaceae > Echinochloa > Echinochloa crus-galli. Next base: position 197,401 of record OAMR01000305.1, on the reverse strand, counting down.
GCTTTTATTTCTCCACACAGACACACAAAGTCGATCCAGCTCGGCAGTCGCAACTGAGCACCAATGGCCACCGTCGAGGTAATGGCGCCTTCTGATCTGGTTGTCCAGTCTTAATTATAATTTGAACTGCATCTTTGTGACTTGTGAGACGGAATCGATCATCTATTTCGATCGAGATTTGCATTGTACCGCATGCAACAGTGGATCGGATGGATCAGTCATCAGTGTACACTTACGCGCGCGATCGATGCTCCTGATCGTACTGAACGCTCGTGCTCACCGTCCCCTTCCCGTGCGTGCGTTCGTGCAGGTCCAGGTCCCGACCGCCACGCTGCCAGCCGAGGAGGCTCCGGTGGTGGTGGAGGCTGTCCAGCCGGCCGTCGTTGCCGAGGAGGCCCCCAAGGAGGAGGAAGCCGCTGCTCCGGCCGTGGCAGAGATCGCCGCCGAGCCGGAGGTCGCCAAGGAGCCCGAGGCGGAGGCTGCCCCTGCCCCTGTCGAGACCGAGACCCAGGAGGTCGAGGCCGAGGCCCAGGCGGCGCCGGCCGAGGCTGAGACCAAGGAGGCAGAGGCAGAGCCAGTGGCTGCCCCGGCCGAGGCTGAGGCCAAGGAGACCGAGCCGGAGCCCGTCGCGGCCGAAACGGAGACAAAGGAGGCCGAGCCGGAGGCAGCAGCGGCCCCGGCCGAGACCGAGACCAAGGAAGCAGAGCCTGAGGCTGCCCCCGCCGTGGCAGAGGCAGAGCAAGAGGCTGCAGCGCCGGTTGAGGCCGAGACCAAGGAGGCGGAGCCAGCTGCTGCCGAGGCCGAGGCAGAGCCAGAGACGCCGGCGCCGGTCGAAACCGAGGCGGCCACCGAGGCAGCGGCAGAGACCGCGCCGGCCGCGGCCGTCGAGGCCGTGCCGGCTGAGGGGGCCAAGGAGGAGGAGGCAGCGCCTGCCGCCGCCGCCGCTCCAGAGACCGCCGCGACGGAAGCCGCGGCGTCCGAGGAGACCGTGGCCGTCGAGGAGGCGGCCGAAGAAGCGGCAGCACCTGCTGCCGAGGCCGGCGACAAGTCGGAGTGAATCTAGCTGGCGTCTCCGTCCCGCGCACGTGCGATCGATCGATGGCGGCGCCGTGCTCCTCTTGCCACGGCGTGGCGTGGCGTGGCGCCGGCGTCGTAGCTCGCTGCTTTTTCATCCGCGTCGATTCATAGTTACGTGGGCCCCCTCTAGTACTGGGCGGGCTGAATAAAATGTATCTGTGCTGTTCCGTGTCGTCGACTGTGGGAGGTTCTGGGGGGCCCAGCGTCAGTGCTGATGTGGCTGCCTTGACAGCAGGCGCTTCGGTGGGGCCGGAGGCGCTAGAGGCGCGCGGCGACGGTTTCGTGGCCACGGCGCGCCGGCGGAGCTCGAGCTGGCGGTTCCGCGCGTTCAGCGAGGACGCCGCGCTCGTGACCGCCCACGACTACAAGGAGGCGGCGCTCGCCTACGTCCTCGCCGGCAACTGTAGGTTAAGCAGCAGCGCACAACTCACGCTTGTTTTGTTTGAAACAATGGTTTTATTTTTAGATAAAGGGAAACAATGGTTTTATTAGTGTGTTTGCTACTCCGTAATTGTTATCACCACGCAGACTGATTGATCTGACCTGCTGCAGGGAGGAAAGCTGCGTCGGCGTTCGGCAACCAAGCTGTGCAGATCCTCAAGGCCTGCCGAGATCCAGATAGAGAGTTGGAATTGCATGCCGCGTTCGCCCTGTTGAGATCTGCAAGATGCTACAGAAAGATACCAGATAAAGGTTAGATATCTCACAATCTTCCTAATTTGGGTAATGAACCGAGAACGTGCTCACTCATCAACACAAGCAAACCTTTGTGCAGATAAGGACGAACTTGCGGCTGCTGAGGTTGCGTTTGAGAAGGCTATTTCGCTATACTCCCAAGGAAATGCTTCGCGGAAAGCCGCCAACTGTTGCAGGGAGTTGGCCGAGTTTTATGAGGAGCAGGAGGAGTGGCATAGCGCCTTGCGCTACTTTGAAGAGGCCGCGGATTATTACGGGGCTACCGCGGATTGCAATCCGTATTATAAACCGTACTGCGACGACAAGGCTAGAAAAATGGGGTGCATTGTTGCACGCGTCAAATTTATGTGACAATATTACAAGCGAACGCATGCGTTAGAATAAAACTTAATTTGATCTTAACCTAGAATCAATCTACTAAGTAAACTGAGTGTAGTTTGATTGGTTTCATTTCTTGTAGTGTAACTTGCAACTTAGATTTAAATCCATGTACAACTCAGCATGGTTGTTTGTATTTTACCCTTAAATTAACTAGCAAATATGTCTAAGCGTCATGTGTGTGCGACCTTTATTATGGGGGTTATTTTAGACTATTTGATTGGTGGGTACGTGGGATGAGTAAAGAAAATTCATGGTGAGAAAAGTAATGCAAAAACATCGTTTTTTTCTAGGTTGCAAAAACTTTCCACGTCTTTTCCTTTGTGAGGGGTGGGTAGGATAGTTTTGAGTGAGAAGCGTTTTCAAAAGAACTGGATAGATAGATATAGTTGTAGACAATGTGTCTATCGACACAATGTATATGTCGTGTGTGGCGTGCTTTTGCCAAAAGAAAAGGATAATTATTATAAAAAACTTATGCTAACAAAACAAATTTAACCTTAATTTCAAATTGAGGAGTATGGATAATAATCCAGGAATTTAACCTTAATTTCAAATTCAGTCTGACCGCGCCCACGACGGATGCTTGTTGTGTTATAATAGACGATACGCCCGCAGGACGTGGGCTAGTTTGACCTGCTTCAATTCAAGATGGCAATGGGTATCCGAAACCCGAAACTGATGGGTTTTTACTTTATTAGGGCGTGAATTTAGGTCACTTTTTCTACCCGTGGATTTACTAATGGGAAAACGGCTAAGCCCAGCGGGTTTGAGGGCATGAGTTTGGAAACATAAAACCCAAACCCATGAACTTATGGGGTTCTTAGACCCTGAACATACCATCAAATAACCCATCTTTTTAATCCACACCTCAATTTAGATGACCCAAACCTAACTTGTTCCATTCTTTTCCATGGAATCAAATGTATACTTCTTATTATTAATTTTCTCTATTTATTTATGATACTCTTGCAACATATATCCAATAAAAAATAATTTATGTGCTCCAGTTGTCATCGAGTTTTTTTTCTAAAATAGGTGCATTTTTCAATAGGCACGGGCGACCCATGGGTACCCGTAAACCCGATTGATATGGGTTTGAGAAAAATATTAAACCTGTGACGAGTCATGAGTTTCTTAACGGGTAAGTTTCATTTTCACGGGTATGAAATTGGGATGGCAAAACCCAACGAGTTTGTATCTGTTGCCATCCCTAGCTTCAATATAATTTCCCGGAGTAAGCGGACCCAGGTCGGATTTACGTTTGGGCTCATGTCCGATTAGAATCCTACTCGGAGAGTTGGAGTCCGAAGTAACGCCATGGCAATTGGCAGCAGGTTCGATCCGTCCCTCGGCATCTATACATGTTGTATGATGGCACATAGTCCACACACGTGTAAATCATACAACAACTCAAGTATTTCACCGCCACGAAGGTTGGCCGCGCCAACCGTTTCAGTAGGCTAATTTTCTAAGGTCCAACCACCGTGCGCGCCGCCCACGCACGACGTCGTCGGGTTGTGATGGGGCTCGCGGCGTCCCGGCGGCGAGCAGACGGCATCCAGCAGAGCAGCAGCAGCAGCAGCAGCTGGGTGGACGCGCTCGAAGCGGAGGCGGCCAGGAAGCGGAGGGTACCCAGCGGCGTGGAGGCCATGGAGGCCAAGGACATCTAGATGTGTATAAGAGACAGGAGGCAGCTCCACGGCTTCTGGGCTCGCGTCGAGCCTGCCAAGGACAGGCGCGGCTACGCGGCCCGCTACTTCGCGGACGCCGCCGAGGCATTCAAGCTCGCCAAGAACTGTGAGCTCCTCGCTCCTGCTTTGTCAACCTTTCTCTTTGAGCACATCGATCTCTGCTCAACTGAACATTGTGGTTTTTCTACAGGGAGGAAAGCTGCGTTTGCACATCACGAATCTGCTATTTGCCACATGAAGGTAAGAGGACTAAAATTGTTTAAAAAAATTGTGCGACTTCTATCTTTATTCTTATCTAATGTGAGCTGTATATAATCTATGTTGATTTGATGGGTGTACGCACCGATTGCGCAGGTAGGGCGAGAAGATCGGGTAGACGGGGCACAATCGTTGTGGGAAGCTGCCAAATGCTACAAGAAAGCTTTTGACCCCGGTAACGACACTAGCAACTACCAATAGGCATATATACATCGTTTCATGCATCTTCAGTCCATATTGTGCTCTCTTTCTGACAGAGCGTGCGTGTAATTCGTGACTTGTACAGATGACAAAGAGATTGTGAACCGGATGGAGGGGGCCCTGACGATGGTGGTGCGGATCCTCGTTCTGGAAAATGAGCTGTCAGTCGCTGGGTCAGCCTGCGAGGAGCTAGCCGAGCTGTACGCCGCTCGGAAACAGAAGGACAAGGCCAGGGAGTTCTACGAAAAGGCCGCGGAATACTACGGCGAAACAACCGATCCATTTCGTAGCACATTCTGCCGGCAGAGCGCTAGCTCTACAGAAAGCTGCGAGCTTTCTCTAACGAAAACAACCCAGGCTGATAGAGTGATAGAAGGTTGGGAAATAAAGCCTTCCGACTAATCAGCTCGGTGTGCAGTGGCTTCATCACTCCAGTGAGAACGGGCGAAATCGGTTGAGGCGTGCATGGCTGGCTGATTTTTGCATCCGAAGCAAGTAGGTCCGGGGAGCATTTAGAACAACACATCTTATATTGTATCTCAAATAATCAAAGTAAGATATAGGGTATTTTTCAACTTTTTCTCTAATTTATATTCATGAACAAACATATATATGTCGTAAATGATGGCCGCAATAAGCAAGGCCTTATTCGTGCCGCTTATACACACAATAAGCAAGCACTTTATTTACTTACTTTTACTTATACTCTCCACGGTCATATCGTTCTCCTACGAGGTAAAATCCTCCAATATCAATATAACCATGGTTATTACTAGTGCGGTAGTGCCTGAGGCCAGTCGATCTCCTCGTACTCCTCATGGCCTCACGGGCATAGCACGATGTCGTAGTTGGCACCCTGTGGGCAGTTGAAGGTGCTGGTCCGATCATCCTTGGCGTAGCTGTAAGCGTCCGAGCACAGCCCCTTGAAGAACCTCGAGTAATCCGTCGGCGGGCAGTTATCCTTGTACGGGCCCTGGCAGCAGTAGGTATCCCCGCCAAGCTTCTCGCACGCGCTGGCGCAGCCGCCGGGAACCTTGAGCTCCGCGGGGCACCGCGCGTTCACGTCGGCGGCGCAGCTGGGCCCCTTGCCGCCGCACTGGAACGACATGGGCACGTTGAAGCCGTCGACGAGGGACACGTCGATGTAGTCGGGGTTGCCCAACGTGTACTCGGCCAGCGTCGCCGGCGGCTTCCCGGAAACCTTGCACTCGAGGGCGCCGCCGCAGTCGCCCGTCTCGCAGGAGCCGCGGCCGCCGGCGTCGAAGCTGCACCCCGTGCGCGCCCAAATCCGCGCGCTAGACGTGCCCGCGGGGACCTCCACCGTCCACGTCTTGTCGGGGTCAAGGCGGGCGCCGCCGCCAGGGAGGGCCGCCGGCCACAGAGTGTCCTTGCCGCGGTTGATCACGTTGAAGGTGATCGCGTCCGCGGAGGAGGCCGCGGCGAGGGCGAGGGCGACGGCGAGGAGGAGGATGGAGGATGGCGACTTGGCCGGAGACTCCATTGTTGATGATTTTGTTAGCCCGGCCCTGCGCTATCGGTCTGCCCAGATGTGTTTATGTTGTGACTTGTGAGCAAGTGATGATGGAGGAGTTCGTGCGTGTTGCTGGGCATTTATAGATGCATCATCGGTCAGGTTGGCGCCTTGGCATTGCGCGGTTGCGTGTGGAAAATTCGTAGCAAATTCCACAGGATTATGCGTTCGTGTTTCAGTGTTTGGCACGGAGTGCATGAGCTGTGGCAAAACGATCGGTCGGGCCAGGAGGTCTATTGATATAGATTACACGCGTGTATGTGTCTCGACGTACAGTAGGGTGTGGAAATGTGAGCAGTTCTTCCACCGGTCCGGGAGACCAAATCAAGAAGGGCGTGCAATGGATTGGCCTTGGCTCGGCGGGCACGGCCAAATTGACGCGTCAGGGCGGCAGTACGCATGGATGGGCTTCGTCCATGGAGACTTCCGGAGACGTACGCAGGCGACACGAAATATGGTTCAAGTTTGTCCAGGTCCATGAACTGTTCGTACAAAGGGACGCCGGTCGCGTGTCGACGGTGGAGCCGCGTGACCCGGCGGGATCGATGAGGTGACTGAGATTCATGGCTGCGGCAGGTAGCCACGTACAACGCCCAGTTTGCCGGACACCGCCCCTGTTTTCTTCTCCCCGACGCCTACGGGATGCATCTGTCAGTTCAACGGTCAAGGGAAGCGAGCGAGACTGCAAGAAGAGGGAAGACCAGCGTGAACTCGCGTGACCCGTCGGATTTCGATGGGCTACCCGTATGGGCCAAGGCCTATTAATTGCATGGCTGTGGGCTGGGGCGCAAGCAAGGTGTGTGAGCTCCGACAACACAGAGTTTTTTTTTAAAAGTCCTTTTTATTCTAATATTTTAATAATAACCCCTCACGAACTAAATTTTCAAGAAGTAGCCCATTTAGTCGCGCCAGGACCGGCGGCGCTACTTGCCACTGAGTCGCGCCGCTGCATGTGGCGCGACTCAGGCGCCACGTCCGCTCCGCTGCGCCAGTTGCTAGCGTGGATGGTGACGTGGACATGTGAGTAGCGCCAGCGCATGTGGCGCGGCTGAGTCGCGCCAGGACCGGTGGCGCGACTCAGCAATATAACGGTTCGAGCCCGGGCCCCTTTTTCTTCTTCTCTCATTTGACTCCTAGCCCTGCTCGAGCTCAAGTGTGGCCGTGGCGCCGCCCCTCTCCTCCCCCTCTAGATCCTCCATCCTTCGGTCCCTAATCAAGGTTTGGACGCGTCAAGGATTCAACTACGAGGTACCTCCTTCGTTGTATCCGTGATTTTTCCCTTTGTTCCCTCTCGATGGTAGGATTTGGGATGTCTAGGGTTTGGTTAGGGTTAGGAACTAGAGTAGCTTAAAATGGATATGTGTTAGTTGAGAAGACACTCGGATGTTGTCCGCGGCATGGAGAAGCGTAGGCTTTGTGTTTGAGATGCATAGTTTTGTAAAATTTAGGCTAGTGTTTTTAATACGGCTTTTATTTAGGTTCCATATGTATGAATGTTTTATAAAATGTGCGCCGACGATATAATTCGGAGGGCCTATTAATTTGGAAAATGTATGTTGCTGAAATTGTTCTCAGAAATGGATTCTCTTTGGCGTGGAAAGAAGTGGAAGCACAAGCCAAAAGAGTTATATCCGGATGTGTCGTGCAAGGATGCACCAGTTCCTGCTTCACTCCCGGTACCACAATGTGACTGTGGGAAGCCAGCAGAGGTCAGTCAATCAATGCATCCCGACATGGCTGCTCGTGCTCACTTCATGTGTGGGGATTAACGTGTAAGTGTAAAGAATTTTGTTTACCAATAACTAGGTGTTGTGTGCTGGCAT
>OAMR01000305.1:160298-187629 GCA_900205405.1 Echinochloa crus-galli | reverse complement strand
TTTTTACTAGGGTTATTCATATCTTTCGCGGGGGTTAAGGACTTAAGGCTGCCGGGCAACTACAGAGTGTTAAGGCTTAAAAAGGAGAATAAGGCACAGATCGCGTCGAGCTTGTACGCTCCGCTGTTAGGGTACTGTATACACTTTAAAGAAGGCACGAAGTACTTTAGAGTGGTCCAAAACAGCACTACTACTGGTAAGCAGCAGTTGAAATGAGTAAGGCACGTAATCAATGTAGTATATTACATTGTTACTTCTTTCATTCCTGGTTACAAAGTGTGATCAGATTTGGCATGATCCGATGAATTTTAATTTTTACTATTCATTTAACCTATATTAAATTGTACTTATAAAATTACGGTCACCAGAAAAAATATTTGATTATTATGAATCTAGCTTGCATAATTATAAATATTAAAAAATATTAGCTAAATTATTGATCAAAATTGTAAAGTTTAAATCTTAAAATGCTTGCGTAGATTACAGAGAAGATTAGAGAAAATAGATAAAAAAATTGACACACGAATTACTCTGTCATTAACAACGAATCATCGCGAGTTACAGAACTCTTGCTCCCATCACCATGGATGAGGCTCGACAAAATTGCAGCAATAACCATGAGTCAAGGCTCTAGGAATAGCCGCAAGCAACGACGAAATACTTGACAGAAGCTCCTTAAAGAAGTCACGGTAGGTTGTAGTATTCCTGTACATGACGACGCATGATGTTTCGCTAAAGAATACACAATCCTTTGCCACGCCATTGTCCGTGTCACAGGATTGGACAGGTGTAACAAAACTAAAGGTCAGGTCAGGACTCCATGAGGTCTATTGGTCTAGATTATACACGTATATATCTCAACGTACAGTGTGCCGGGGTGTACAGATGTATGCAGTTCTTGTTCTTCCACCGGTCCGGGAGACCAAATCAAGAAGGGCGTGCAATGGATTGGCCTTGGCTCGGCGGGCACGGCCAAATTGACGCGTCAGGGCGGCAGTACGCATGGATGGGCTTCGTCCATGGAGACTTCCGGAGACGTACGCAGGCGACACAAAATATGGTTCAGGTTTGTCCAGGTCCATGGACGGTTCGTGCAAGGGACGCCGGCCGCGTGTCGACGGCGGTGCCGCGTGACCCGGCGGGATCGATGAGGTGACCGAGACTCATGGACGCGGCAGGTAGCCGGACACCGCCTCAGTTTTCTTCTCCCCCACGGAGAATTCCTATACGGGCACCGGCTGATTTTCATGCATCTGTCAGTTCAACGGTCAAGGGAAGCGAGCGAGACTGCAAGAAGAGGGAAGACCGGCGTGAACTTGCATGACCCGGCGGCTGTGGGCTACCCGTATGGGCCAAGGCCTATTAGTTGCATGGCTGTGGCGCAAGATAGGTGTGTGAGCTCCGAAACTCGTGCGTGGATCAAAGAAAAATCCTGGCCCAACGCTCAGTTTCTTCTAGCATACCAGGCAGCAAGTGCAAAGTGGGTTGGGCCACGAGTAAAAGAGAAAGAAAACCGGCCCAAGGGCGTCCGAAGATTGGTGCTGCACCACTTGCACTTGCAGTTATCCATCCTCCTCTTGCGGCTTCAATTGGGGACTTGGGGAATGGGAAGACACCTACTTCATGCTAATCACGTGTTTTCAAAACACAAATCATGTGTTTTCGATTCTCTGAAAAAAATCACGTGTTTCCGATACGCACAGATGATGTGCTCCCACGTCCCACCTTGCACAGCGAAGCATCTCGATTATGTATGGAGGCTTTAGCAATACTACAATTCATACGCTAAGATGAAACTACTGTACAAAGATCAGAGCGCTAAATGACATAAGCAGCACTGGAAAAGCGAACCATCATCTCTGAAGCCCTCGAGATCTCTAGAACCCATTCATCTCCAGAAGATACGTGCGCCTCTTCATCAGTGCCTTCACAGCAAACCTCAAGGGTCCATCGAACGCGCCTGAAACAAAGGCTTCAGCTTCCTTCCGGCTGCCATGGCCGCTGCTGCTCCCATCTCCGGCGGGTTTGATGACGAGCAAGGTCGCGCCTTGCAGTGCCAAGCCGCCAGGGAGCTCAAGGTAGGGCGCATATTTCAGCTTCATGTTGCACGCAGGGACCTGTGATCTGTTGGAACATGCCGACGCTGACAGCTGGTGTTCCCTGAAATCCTTGAGCTGGTCTGTCCCCATGCACAATGTGCCCTGTCCATCAGCATCTGCCAAAACCAGCCTTTTCAGTGTTGGATGGTCCTTGATGATTGATCGGAGAAGATAATGCCGTGTCGAAGCGGCGATCAAACAGCTGATGGTCCACACGACACGAAGTTTCAGTCCACCATTCGTATAGAAAGATTCAGGCATGATTCCATTGTCGTCCGAAGATGGCTCTTGCTCCTTGCCAGCGGCCTTGCGATTGACCAAGGTACCACCCAGGATAACACAATTCTGAAGTGTGCTGCCATACTCTGCCCGCCACTTCAGCATAACCCCCTCCTCGATACCGACATCCCCTGAGGGCAGCTCCACCCGAAGATCGCGAACATGGGAGAAGTTCTTCAGCACTTGTGCAGGTGAACGCTGGGAGAGCTGGGGGAACAGTGGCCGTCCTGCACCATTCGGATTGTGCAGATCATGGAAGGGCTTGGTGATTGCAAACAGCACCAGCTTGAATAAATGTGAGAGGATGTTGTGGGGCTTGGGCGATAACAGGTTCAGAGCATCATTGGAGTCACCATCCACAGTCACAACACGGTCAATCTTGACACAAACATCATGCACAAGGGGAACCAGGCCACTGAACCGCTTTGACACGGCAGAGCAGCGGCCAAGCGATCGCACGTCCTCGAGCTTGTTCAGGATCAGCAACACCAGTGAATCAGGCAAGCAGTCGAATTGGTCAAACTCCAGGACCGGGTCAGCGTGGATTCGAGCCTTGGTATGCATCGCCGGATTCAAAATTCTTCCCTGTTTGCTTGTTGAACCGATTGAAGGACTCTGAAATTGCTAAGAAATCGCTGAATCTTCTATTGTCAAAAGTGGCGTGCACTGCAGCAGCCAATAATCTTCAGGTCTTGGAAGTTGGAACTCAATCGTTTTTCTGAAACAAAGGCAACAAACTACTGTAAACAACGAAGCCGACGGGTTCAAAGCAAGATAAACTGTACGGAACAACATGCATCACACAAATTTGATGTATGAAACGAACTGGAACTAAAAGCAAAGCAACATCATATCAGAAGCTGGAAAACTACCACTAAAACCGTCAGAGGCGGTAGTACTACTCTCGCTAGACAGTAAACAATGCTTCGGCACGACGACGACAAGCCATCAAAACTGAAGAGATAATTAACTATGACTCAGCAGGTAAATCAAACTAATCCAACGAGACAAGCAGGGAGTGGATACCTCAAGGTTCACCACGAGCGCAGCTACGGACAACTCAAGAGTCCGAAGTAATGCCCTGCCCCACGAACCCGATCCCGTCGCCGGAACCCAAGCCGGATCCAGCCCCGCCGAGCCGGGTAACCGCAGCCACGCCGGAGACAACACCAGCACCGGCCGGAATCGGCGCCTTCAGGCTCCAAAACCGTCTCAAAGCTCCCCAGGTCGAGCGCAACTCGGCTTCAAGGCCCAGCGATCCGAGCTGACGCTCCGATTCGTGAGACCGTCCGGCGAATTCGCGCGATGGAGGAGGAGGAGGGAGGAGGGTGGAGGAACAGAGCTGGGGGAATTTTTGCTCCCTGGCCTCTCTCGGGCTTCGGCGACGGTTTCCTTTGTTTAGTGCGAGGAGAAGCGTGCCGGCCGCCCGACGCGGCTTTAAACCAGTGGTGAGGGAAGCGAGCAGTGGTAGGATTCTCGGGGGAGGTAAAGCGCGCGGGCCCGCCACGGCGAGGTGGTGATTCGTTCGTGCGCCTCCCCGGCGGCGTGGCGGCCCCGTGACGGCGTTACGGGGATAAGAAGAAGGTGGAAGAAGAAAAGAACCCGGTGCGGTGACCGACCCGGTCCGTCACGCGCGCGCGGGGACGCGATCGGATGATCCGACGACTATGGGAGGCGACCCGATTTCCCTATTGTTTTGTGCAACCCAATCTTTTTACTAGGGTTATTCATATCTTTCGCGGGGGTTAAGGACTTAAGGCTGCCGGGCAACTACAGAGTGTTAAGGCTTAAAAAGGAGAATAAGGCACAGATCGCGTCGAGCTTGTACGCTCCGCTGTTAGGGTACTGTATACACTTTAAAGAAGGCACGAAGTACTTTAGAGTGGTCCAAAACAGCACTACTACTGGTAAGCAGCAGTTGAAATGAGTAAGGCACGTAATCAATGTAGTATATTACATTGTTACTTCTTTCATTCCTGGTTACAAAGTGTGATCAGATTTGGCATGATCCGATGAATTTTAATTTTTACTATTCATTTAACCTATATTAAATTGTACTTATAAAATTACGGTCACCAGAAAAAATATTTGATTATTATGAATCTAGCTTGCATAATTATAAATATTAAAAAATATTAGCTAAATTATTGATCAAAATTGTAAAGTTTAAATCTTAAAATGCTTGCGTAGATTACAGAGAAGATTAGAGAAAATAGATAAAAAAATTGACACACGAATTACTCTGTCATTAACAACGAATCATCGCGAGTTACAGAACTCTTGCTCCCATCACCATGGATGAGGCTCGACAAAATTGCAGCAATAACCATGAGTCAAGGCTCTAGGAATAGCCGCAAGCAACGACGAAATACTTGACAGAAGCTCCTTAAAGAAGTCACGGTAGGTTGTAGTATTCCTGTACATGACGATGCATGATGTTTCGCTAAAGAATACACAATCCTTTGCCACGCCATTGTCCATGTCACAGGATTGGACCATGTTAAGCTTTGCTGGTGTCCGAGTCACTGGATTACCCACACATAACCTTTGCTCGGACAAGTGAAAGAGAACGTCTCATTTGTTTACTGGCCGGTTGCCACTTGTTGCAGCGTTTCAAATCACTATTTTAGACACGAAAACTAACTGTTGCGATGTTAACAACCAACGACCCTGATTTTTTTTAGAAAAGAAAAAACTAGCTCCCATCACCACGGATGAGACCTGGAACAAGATCACAGCAGCAATAACCGCGAGTCAAAGCGCCAGGAATGGCCGGAACAGCAAAATGCGGCATGACCGACTGGAACCCCTTAGAAATTCATGGTAGGTTGCTGCTTTCCTGTACATGACGAGTTGACGACGCATGATGTTGTGACAATCGATCCCTGGCGTACTGCTATCTGATTGGGGTATCACAGTCAGACTGCTTGGCTCAGGCGTGCCTAGTAGCAGAGTCGATGTCGATCGAGGTCGGCAGAGGCCGTCAAACCACGGGAAAATGCCGGGAGCAAGTGAACCACCAGCCGCCTGCCGATAGCTTCCTTCCACTCCCCGTCAACGTTCGCCTCACGCGCGCTAGAAGCCGTTGAGAGGGCGCGGCGAGCGCCGAGCAGGCTGCAGGACTCGTGGGCCTTCCCCGGCTGCCGGCGTCCAGAGTCCAGACGAAGCCGCGGCGCCGCAACTTTGGGGTCCCGGCCAACCCTAAACCCTGGCCAGTGGACCACCCGATGGTAACGTTCCCGTCGTGCTGAAGCGAAGCTGCTAGTAGCTGGCCCTGGGCAATCAAACAAACAAGCTCGTCCGGCCGGATCCAGGCGAGCAGCCCCATCATCAGTTGGACGACCTGGCCACTGCCCGGATTTGATCTGGGTCCGATTATTCGAGTTATCAGCGCAATGATCTCGTGACGTACTACTGGCGTGGCTCGTTCCACATGACGCGGTCCCATCGGCGCATCCGACTGGGCGTCCAAATCCGCGACGTTATCCAACACCCCTCATGGAGCCTCGGCGCTCAGCTCGGCCTGGCCCCTGAGCCTGAATCGGCCCATCGTGAGCGAACACGCTGCAAACGGTGGCTCGGCATTACCGCCGAAAACGACCCAGGCGCTAACGCACGCGGCACGGGCATGTCTGCCTGCCCGTCCGTGCGCGCGCAGCCAGCCAGCCGCTCATGCCGGCGGCGGAGCGCGGGCGGTTGGTGCCCGGCCACGGCCACGGCCCACGGGTGGTTGGTGCCGGGGGCCCTTCGGCCGATCCGAGGCCAGGCGGATCAGGATGGCGCCGCCTAGGTGGCCTACAGCGAATTCAATCAGGACTCCTCCCTCGCCACACGCCACACGCCACACGCCTACACAGCGACGCGCCACGGGCAGCCAAGCTGGCGTGGTACAGGCGCTTATCCGGACTGATCCGCAATTCACTTTTGTTTGCTGCGATGCCTATTGCGCTCCGCATCAGCCTGCTGTTTAGGATAATGACGCACGCTGTATGGAGAATGGATTATGCTTATGCAACTACTACTCCGAGTGCCCGATCGGCTTCTGACGGGACCAAACAAACCATTGCCAGCCGCCAGCTTTCAGGAATCAGGGGCGCTATTCAGTACTAGTGGTAGCTAGTAGCTCTCTCGTTTTTCACTAACTTCACTGTTCACCTATCACATCAAATCTCTATCCTCATGCATGGAGTACTAAACGTGGTAAATAAAAAAACTAGTTGCATGGTTTTGATGTACACGACGAGACGAATCTTTTGAGCCTAGTTAGGTCATGGTAGGACAATGTTTACCACAAACAAACAAAAAATGCTACAGTGCGCTGTAGTGTCCGATGTGACTTTTTCACTTCACTTTTCACCTTTTTTCAGGAACTAAACATCCTTTTTCTTCTTTCTAATTGGGGTGTTTTTTTCCCTCTTGCATTGAATCTCATCAGGGTTATCTGAAAAGAGAAATATTTGTATCTCTCTCTGTGTGTACAGTGCTTGATAAGTGCATGCCCTCTCTCGTTCGGGTCCGCGGGCTCAGGTAGCGTACGCGCTCATCTCACACTTGTCCTGCTGCATGATTTCCATATAGTATGAGAACGTGCTAGGGCTACGGCTCGTTACTGTGCTTCTCTCTTTGAAAGCAAGCAATCTGTTGGTTACTGTTGACGCACGCGCAGAGTTTGGAAACCATACATGCTGGGCCGTCTCGTCTTGTTCAACTTATTAGTTAGTTGATGAAGGATTGAATGCTCACGCGGTAGGCTAAGGACCATATGACATGTCGTCGTTGTGATTCGGCTGAGCTCTAGCTAGTTCGAGTTTATGGAGGCGCACCACTGTCTCGGTATACAAGTATTTTTCATAAAAAGTACAAGCAAAGATCACAACATTTCTCTCTGATATAGTATCATTTTGTATGATCAGCCGGCCACGACGTGGACGACACTAACATCAGTGAATCCATCAGCTGCGCGGATTTCACCAAATTAACTGACCAACAGGCAGTCTTTTTACTCGAAGACAAAAAACAAGCTCTAGAACAGTCCATGTGCTGTGTCCCTAAACTGTTATTGATCTGACTAAGAAATGCACCTTTGAAATGATCGAAATGTTTTCGGCGACTCGGTGTTTCAGCGTTCACCTGGGGTGTCTATCTGATCGTGCTGCCACGCTCAGCTGTAACTCCGGTTTCTCTGATACGTTGGATCATGTCTCTGCACTGAATATCCTGTTGTCGACCATACGCTTGGATCAAATGCAGTTACGTTCTCTGAAGAGAGGAACGAGATCATCGACGTAATGTCACTTCTATCATTGACATGTAGGATCCACGCATCATGGGGCCAATGTCCAAGACAACGTGACAGCCAGAGAAATGCGCTCTCTGAAGAGAACATTCCATTTTTCAATTTCGACAGTTTGTCATGCAACCTATGTAAGCATTCATGGTTCAAGTGTTCGTGGCTGCAAAGGCAGTACAAAGGAGTACACAAATTCATGTCACACTCTGGACTTCTGGGCTCTAATAATGTCAGGCAGGCAGAGGCATCCACAACTAACGTGCATCTCGTTTTATGAGAAAAAAACAGTGACAGTAGTAACCATGAGCCATCCTTTCCCAAAAAAAAAAGAAAAAGAAAAAAAGAGAGCCATCCCACCTGGTATAATCACCCAATATTCAGGCAAAATGATACTCGTCTTGGATATCCATCCAACAGACATCTGAAACTGTACTTAAAACGCAAATCATTTCACCAAGTCCTGAACTCAGCTAAGATACGTGCAGAACCCTTTTTTTTTAACATGGTTGTTCAGGTACTAACACCACAACTACAGCGGAAGAA
Source organism: Echinochloa crus-galli (assembly GCA_900205405.1). Taxonomy (NCBI): domain Eukaryota; kingdom Viridiplantae; phylum Streptophyta; class Magnoliopsida; order Poales; family Poaceae; genus Echinochloa; species Echinochloa crus-galli. The sequence continues at coordinate 179,418 of OAMR01000305.1, read as the reverse complement.
ACAGAGGAGCACATGCACATCATTTCATCAACAACACCGCAAACTGATATGGTATTATGTTCCACACCAGGACAGGCAAACAATGCTCTTCACCTCTTCTAATCCACAAAGCCACCCTGCTCGCTCCCTCAGTTCCTCCAGGACAGGAACCCCACCTTGACGTCGCACGACCTCGACACCACGAGGCCGGACACGGCCTGCATCTGGACGGCGTCGGCCGGCCGCCGGGGCCTGAGGACCAGGTACGCGGCGCCGGCGGCCGCGGCGAGGAGGACGGCGAGGGCGAGGAGCGCGGCGAGCAGGCACGTGCAGACGCGGACGCAGGAGCAGCGGCTGCGGCGCTTGGCGCGGCGGGTGTAGTGCTCGAAGAGGCGCGCGTTCTCCGGCGGCGGGACGCGGAAGACCTTGTCCTTGGGCACCTGCACCACGTACTCGCCGGGCTGCTGCGCCGCCGCCGGCGGGGGCGGCTGCGGCTGCTGCTGCTGAGGGCCGGGCTTCTCGAAGTGGAAGCTGTAGAGCGGGCTGGAGGAGGGGTCGGAGGAGGGCGCGGACACGGCGGACTGGTTCATCTCGCCGGAGAAGTCGGAGCTGGACGCCGCCGGGTGGACGCGGCCGTGCCCATTCCCGTGCATCATGGGCTGCTCCTCGAGGCGCTCGTCCGAATCAATCTGCATGCACCGGCGCGAAGGATTATAATTTCTGAAACCGTGTGAATCATCTACTCCTACAATAAATCCGTAATTATACAGGGTGTGAATCGGGTTTTTGAAAAAAAAAGATTTAAAGCACGCCGTATTTTTGTAGAGTTGAGAATGCCGTGGAAATTTAGAGCGGTGTTGCTTTTGGAAGTCATTCATATACGTCCCTGCACTCCCAGGTTGATTGTTTCAGTCTGTTTCCAAGCAAAATTACTTCCCTAAACAGCCAAACGTACTAATTAAATCGCTCCTTATTTTCGAAAAGGAAAGGCATTAGCTCATACTGGCAGAAGCAACGGAACAAAACTGACATGGCCCTGGATCATCAGAAAAAAAAAGAACCCTGCATTTCGATCACGAGGAGAGCACGTAACACAACATTGGCCTAGTAGTTCTCCCCTCGACAAAATCTGGCGCGAGAGGTTACAAACTGTGCGCGAGACAGCCAGCGCTCATCGCGCACAAACGAACGCAGAGCGGCAAATCAAATCGGAAGATGAGAGAACCGCGACGGGGGCGTACCTTGCCTGGCTGCTGTTGCTCACTTGCTCGTCGTTGGCGATGCTTCTTCTCGATGTGTCTTGGGGAGGAGAGGCCGAGAGGGATTCAGGTTTCGGAGGCGGCGGACGTGCGAGGCGGTAGAGCCGAACAGCTGGAGCTGAGCAGAGCGGACGGGGAGAGGCGGCAAGGTGTGGGGGTGGAGGGGGTTTTATACGGTGGCGCGGGTGCGGAGGCCCAGGCGACGTCTGGGGAAAGAAGAGTTGAAACCGTGTCGCGGCGCGGCCAACGGCTTGGACTGATCTGGCCATCTGGGTGCACGCAAACGCAAGGCACGCAGCAGTGTTCACAAGCGTACTCCGTGAATCCGTTAAAACTTCACAGTAAACCGTGGGCCATGGCAGGCTTATCCGTTTCACGGTAACGCGGTTCCTCAACCCGGCTGGCCGTATAACTGAACGGATCCGTCACGGTGAAGGTTCGTCCGAGGCAGCATAGCGTCACTGCACATGCATAATTATTCGGACAGAAAACGATGGGCGAGCGCTCCCCTCCCCCTGCTCCCCCAACCTCCCCACCGCCGGAGCGCCGCTCCGACCTCCGGCGGCCACCATCCACACCACAAACCTCCACCAGCCCCAGCCGCACCCCACACCCATGCTCCCCATCCACCCCAGCCTCAGCTCCACTTGATATCGTTAACTACTCCTTCTCCCCTAGCCCAGGTCTCGCTGGTGGAGATCTCGGTTGCATCAGGGGGGAAGCAAGCGGCCAGAAGCTACAGGACAGCCCCAAGAAGACCTTCAAGGAGGCCCTGCTCTCCCCGGGCGGGCCGCGCGCGTCGACCTCCGCGAAGACCCCCCCAAGAAGGAAAGATTCTTCCCCGCCGGGCGGATGCAGCTGAAGCGGGCATCTCTGATGAACGGGCGTCGGCGAGCGCCGCATGCTACCGGCATGGACAATAATGGGAGATTTTAATCTCATCTACAGAGCAGCAGACAAGAGCAATAGTAGGGTTAATTTCAGATTGATCAATGGGTTCAAAAGAGTACTAGATGATTTGGAACTGAAAGAGCTGCACCTACATGGCCGAAGATTTACCTGGTCTAGTGAGACCAGTGAACCAACCTTCACAAAGATTGACCATGTTTTCTCTACAAAGGAGTGGGAATTCAGATACCCAAGATGCTACTTGCAGGCACTGTCCACATCAATGTCTTTATCACTGCCCATTGTTGCCCTCTCATCTGCCTACTTCTACCAAACGATGCTCGTTCAGATTTGAATCATACTGGCCAATGCTCCCAGGCTTCCTAGACACTGTGAAAGCAAGTTGGGATAAGCCGTGTGCATCACATGACAAACTGAGACTGTTTCATAGTAAACTGAGCCGTTTGTCCAAAGCCCTGAGAACATGGAGCAAGCAAAGAGTCCAACCAATTAAACTACAAGCGGAGGTGGCGGCTGAAGTGGTATTGCTGTTGGACCAAGCACAAGAACACGTAACTTTAACACCAACAGAACTGGCCCTGCGTAAGAAGGCGAAGGCAAGAATTCTTGGCTTCACTTCCATACGCCGAATCAAGCTCAGGCAACGCTCCAGACTCACATGGATCAAATTAGCTGACGCCAACACAAGATTCTTCCAATTACGAGCAAACGGCAGAAGGAGAAAGAATTTCATACCGTCGCTTCTGAAGGGTCAACAAGAGATCACTGATCATGATCAGAAAGCCAAGCTACTAAGGGAGCATTACACATCACTACTTGGGACTGCAACAGCAAGGCATACCTGCCTAAATTGGGACCAACTGAATATTCCACAGCACAACCTGCAGCTACTAGATGCACCTTTGACTGAAGAAGAAGTAAAGATAGCAATTCTTCATGCACTGTCAGAGAAAGCTCCTGGACCTGATGGGTACACAGGGCTGTTTTACAAGAAGGCCTGGGAGATTATTCGGGGTGATCTCATGCAGGCTTTACATCAGCTTTTCAATTTGCGTGCCCATACATGGAATCTGATGAACTCGGCTAATGTTGTACTGCTACCAAAGAAAGAGACCTCACAAACACCTGCTGATTTTCGCCCAATTAGCTTAATGCACAGCGTGGCAAAGATTGTAACCAAGATAATGGCCAATAGACTGGCTCCATACCTAAACAAGATTGTCTCGCCGAGTCAATCAGCTTTCATCAAAGGCAGATACATACAGGACAATTTCCAATATGTACAAGGTGCGGTGAACCATTTCAAGAAATCAAAGACACCGATGCTGTTCCTAAAATTGGATGTGGCCAAGGCGTTTGACAGTGTCAGATGGGAATACTTGCTTGAAGTCTTACAGCGAATGGGATTCGGCCAGAGGTGGAGAGACCTTCTATCAATTATCTGGGCATCCAGCACGTCCCGAATAATGCTCAATAGCATCCCAGGAAGACCAATCAAACACCACCGTGGTCTTCGTCAAGGAGACCCACTCTCCCCTATGCTATTCATCTTGGCCATGGACCCCTTGCAACGTCTCCTGGACCGAGCAACACAAAGTGGGATGCTGACCCCCATTGGCGGTGATCCAATTCGGATCAGAACGAGCTTGTATGCAGACGACGCTGCTTTATTCATCCGGCCAATAGTTGCTGATATTCTCAATGTCAAAGCCATTCTACAGATCTTTGGGGACGCAACGGGCTTGCACACAAACATCCAGAAGTCAGAGCTTTACCACATATGCTGTACTGATGTCGATATTGTAGCAATTGAAACAGCCTTCCAGGGGAAGATCGGCCAATTCCCTTGTCAGTACCTCGGTCTGCCTCTGCACATTGGGAGGACGCGTCGAGCCGACGAACAAAAACTGGTGGACAAAATTGGAGCGCGACTACCAGGCTGGAAGGGCAGACTACTCACCAAAGCGGGTCGACTCGTCATGGTAAAGTCAGTGCTCTCATCCATCCCTGTGTACCACATGACAATATTTCCACTGTCCAAATGGGCCATCAAGAGAATTGATAGAATTCGAAGGAATTTCCTCTGGACCGGCAATGCAGATGCAAGACGAGGCCATTGCTTGGTTAATTGGCGTCGAGTAAATAGGCCAAAGAAATTGGGAGGGTTGGGGATCAAAGATTTGGAACGTTTTGATACAGCTCTCCGGCTCAGATGGCCATGGTTGTCATGGGTTGCTCCAGACAAGCCATGGAATGGTATGCCTATCAAGCTCACCAATATTGAGACCTGCTTGTTTAGGACATGCACACAAGTGACAGTAGGCAATGGTGATAGAGCGAAGTTCTGGAAAGATAGTTGGCTTAACGGCCAGGCACCAATGGACATTGCACCTGAATGCTACAAACTGGCTTGGAGGAAGAATGTCTCAGTGAAAGCAGCACTCACAAACAGAAGATGGCTGCGAGGACTTAGGCGTATCAGCTGTGAAATTGCACTTCGTCAGTTCGTGCAGCTATGGGAGAAGATTCAGGACGTCGATCTGCAGGAGAACATCGAGGACACAATCAGCTGGAAACCAACGTCTGATGGTCAATATTCCACAGCGTCAGCATACAACGTCCAATTCTTAGGGGCTCTCTCTGATGGCAATTGGGATCTAATTTGGCAAGCAAAGGTGGAAAACAAATGCCGATTCTTCATGTGGCTGATGCTGCAACAGAGGCTGCCGATAGCAGACCGCATAAGAGGGGATCAGGCTGACCCAATCTGCAAGCTGTGCCGGTGCAGAAGAGAGACAACCTCCCACATGATGGCCACTTGCAACTTCACAAAAGCAGTCTGGCGCAAGATCGCAAATTGGACCGGCTTTCAGCTGCCAAGTCACACTGGAGGGGCTTTGAACCTAAGGATATGGTGGGAAAAAAATAGTGAAGGCAGGCAATGGAAACCAAGCTAATCATTTACAGACTATAATATATACGACGTGGAATCTATGGAAGGAAAGATGCAGGCGGGTCTTTGACAACAAGAGCCACACTTCATCGCAGCTACTGGTGCTCATCAAGCAGGATATAGCATGTTTTCAACAGGCGCACATGAGCCATAGCACACAGGGCGAAGGGGGTACAACGTAGTTATGTAAATTACTCATTTGAAACCATTAACCAAACTCTTGTAAATATTCTTTCATTCTTCTATAGATGAAAAGGCAGAGCACCTGCTGTATTTGCTCGAAAAAAAGCATAGCGTCACTGCTAGTACTCCGTACGAACAACGTGGCTGCAAGCTGTAGCCTACTCGTTGGCAAGCAATTCGGGCGGCGGCGGCAGCTGGCCAGCTGCGGCACAGCCCGGGCCCCGGAACGCGCACGCGCCTGACAGTGGACCACGCCACGCAGGCCTGCTACACGTAACCTGGTGATGGGCTGGCCTCCTTGGGGTGCTGTGAAGTGAAAAAGTCACATCGGATACTGTAATACTTTTTATTTGTCTGTGGTAAACATTGTCCTACCATGACCTAACTAGGTTCAAAAGATTCTCTCGTTGTGTACATCAAAACCATGCAACTAGTTTTTTTATTTACCCACGTTTAGTACTCTATGCATAAGGAGAGAGATTTGATGTAATAGGTGAATAGTAAAGTTTGGAGAGATAATTTTTGAAAGTTTGATGATTTGACCGGGAATTAAACAGGGCCCTCATGCTCCAGTTAACAGCTTAGTCAAACATCGGGGAGCAAAATTCTGATTCATAATAGAATCATGGGGTGTTTAGTTCCTGAGAAAAGACGAAAAATGAAGTGAAAAAGTTACATCGGACACTGTAGCACTTTTTGTTTGTTTGTGGTAAACATTGTCCTACCATGACCTAACTAGGCTCAAAAGATTTGTCTCGTCGTGTACATCAAAACTATGCAACTAGTTTTTTTATTTACCCACGTTTAGTACTCCATGCATGAGGAGAGAGATTTGATGTGATAGGTGAATAGTGAGGTTTGGAGAGAGAATTTTTGAAAGTTTGATGATTTGACCAGGAACTAAACAGGGTCCATAGTCAAATGCTGCTGCTAGGATTCAGGCCAGGGTGCCCCAGGAATGTTCGCACCAGCGTCCAACCAGGCAACAAGCCGCTCGAGTGATGCGCGCCACGCTCGCGCGGCCGGCAGCCGGCGAAGTGCTTCGCCAGCACGTCCCCGGATTGTGCGTGGACAAGCACAATCCAGAGGACCAGAGATAAACCAGTTTATTCTGCCAAGGCTCAAGATAATGCCAGCCCACACAACAAAAGAACGCTTCAATAGCAAAATCCTGAAAGATATTACTCGCAAAAAAAATGCTGAAAGATATCAATACTCGTGTCGGGTCAAACAAGATAGAACAAAAAAATAAAAGTTGAGCTTTGTTCTGCGGGTTTTCCTGCGAGATAAGCGTCAAGCTCCAGCAGGGTTCTGAGCGGTACTGTCCATGAGGTATGTAAATGGAAGAATGCAGTGACAGACAAATATTCAGATGGAACACTGAGCCTCAAAATCTAATCAAACTGTAAGAACATTGAAGCCGACTCAAATCGATGGTGAACATATGCTTTTATAATTCTTCTGTTGTTATCTCCACCAGTACAATTCGAATAGTACAACAAAATCTCAATAACATGGTACAACAGATTGTTGTATCTCCCTGTCACCACAACGAAGTGGCTGAGCAAAACTTTACACCTCTTCAAATTACAGCAAAGGAGGGGGAATCAAACTAAAACAAGCCCGCAACCTTGAAAGAACAAAAGAAAGTTAAAATAAACGCATTCATTCACACAAAAAAAAATCTACATCAAAACTTTTGTATTTTGCGAAGTATATGCACAGTGGCAGGCTCCTGATGCTAAACAAGAGCGCTCCATCTAGACTTGATAGCTCCTTGGCATTCCAACGGAGGAGCATTTGGTCTCAAACTTGGTAATATCTCAGACTCTGATGGCATTCTATATTTTTCATCACAGCAGTCAATCAAGTAGCACTCACTGATGTTCACTTTCCTCCTCTTTCACCCTCTGACTCCACAGCCTGTGCAGTACTCTTGGAACTGATATCAGAGATCTTTCTGAGCCCTGCATCGATGTCATCGTGAGTCTCTGCCTCATTAGAAATCACATTGCTTGTACTCTCTACTGGTAAAGCCTCCCTAGCATCTACCACATTATGTGGACTTTCGGCATGTATTGCTTCAGTAAGTTCATCATGCTTTGTAGATTCTGCAGTCTTCCCATACCCGTGCTGATTTTCATTTTCTTCCAAAGACCTATTTGCAGCAGAATCACTGTGCTCCTTGAAAGCAGCATGTATGTCATCCACAGATTTTGCATCAATGACATGGAGCACTCCACCTTCTTTGGGCTCTGAATCAACATTAACACCTGAGATGTGTATTTCAGCTTCCTTGGTGGGCTCAGAAACCACACCATCACTAACTAGTTTAAAGGCAGTCTCAATATCCTCCAGAGACCTTGCATCTAGAATTGTCATCTCAGGACTGGCTGCAGCTGTCACTAAGTCATCTGTAGTGACTTCTGGATCACTTGATCCAGCAGCTAAGATTGCTGCCGATGGTGTTTCATCAGAAGGCACTTCTGACTCATTGTGTAGTGGCTTCAACTCCATGTTCATTGCTTCAAATGGGCTTCCTTCAAGTATCCGTCTCTGGGGATTGTAGACGGTCTGCTCAGGGTCACCGTGAGATGCTCCAAATGACCAACTAAATTCAGGGTCAATTAGGTCATCAACCACTGGAGACTGCTCCCTGGAGTCTTCAGCACTGGGTTCCGACATGATCAAGGAGACATTGTCAGAAGACCGAGGGCTAATCATGGAATCTGCAGCAACACCATTGGTCAGGTTTTCATCATAGGAACCCTGATCTGGAACCTGCTGGTCCAGTCTCATTGGATCTACTCCAAAGTCTCCCACCGCATCCAATTCCGACAGAAAACTTTCATCAATTTCATTGTCCTCCATAGGCTCGGGATAGATTTTACCAGCCTCGTCATCAGAATCAAGTAGATATTCTGCAGTTGTTTCGTCGTGCAAGTCACCTAAATCCACCTTGTTAGGTTCAGCGGACATGGAAACAAAGGGATTCGAGACTTCTGCATGCTCACTTGATGGAGATTGTATGGTATCATTAGCTACAGGATATGAGGTAACAGGGCTCACACTTCTGTCAGATCCAACATCAAAGTGTTCTTCGATTACATGCAAGCCAGTCAAGGAAGCAGCTGAATCAGTAAATATTGTTGTTTCATGCTTTTCTTCCATGCTGAAGTTCTCAACAACTCTCTCCTCAGGGATAGGGTGCAGGTCCCTAGATATGACAGGCAATGTTTCCGTGACAAATTCAGAAGGCAGCTCCATCGACCCATGAATCAGGTTATCTAATGGCATTTCATTGTTTGAATAGGACATGAGGTCAACATTTCCATCTTTCTCGGCTGTGTTGCTTGCACCAAGCACAACTGTATTTGAGCTTGATGCAACGTCAGTGTCAAGGTACTCCAGAAGGTCCCTAGAATGCGATTCACCCTCCACAGTTGGCATGGATGACGAAACCCATTCTGAGCATTTAACTTTTGTGTTAACTTGGAAAGAAGGTTTAGCACCAAGGCTGCTGTCACCTGCATAATAGGAGTTGGTTCAGATAAATCCCAAAAAGCAAGTATTAAACCATCAATACAAAGTGGTTGGTCAAACTTGCTTACCATCTCCATCTTCCCAGCTAAGCAAGTCAGGAACTGGATGAAATGGCATCTTGGAATTCCCAGCTGACTTGGGCGTATAATCTTCTTCAGGATCCTTTCCTTTCGTTGAGGCAAGATGTGCTTCCCTTTCTTGCGATCTTTCAAAGACGAAATGATGTAAGGCAATCTCACGGTCATCAATGTCACTGTTGTCTAGTTCGACATCTACGGAGTTGATTCCATCTGAGCATTCACTTCCAATATCTTCAAGGTCACTATCCTGTCTCACAAGAGCAGGTGTCTCGTGTTCCATGTGCAAATCCTTTCCATCATGGTCCTTGTGATCCTCGTGATCAGCAACTGAAGAAGCCACATCAGATTCAGTAACAGAACTCAATTTAGACTCACTCTTATCGCTGAACTGTCTTTGGAAATTGCTCGCATTCCATTCCACAGTTTCAGGGACAAAATATGGCTTGAGTTTAGAAAAACGCCTCTCCTGGATTACATCTGTCCTTCCAAAGTTGAAGCTTTCATGCCTTCTGAAGATCATGTCACGACGAGGTGATGTCACAGATTCTGCAGCATTTAAATTATCACGTGCAAGGACTCCACTGTCATGAGGCTGCTCAAGGGGAAGATCAAATGGGTTTTTCCGTGCATGCAGAATTGAAGGAGCTGAGCCAGGAATCGTTGCTTCTTCTGAATCATAAGGAAGGTCAAAAGGGTTCCTTCTTGGCACTGCAATAGGAGGCACTTGTGCACGGAAGCGTGAAAAATCATCTAAACTCCTACCAGGACCATTACTGTCGGCATCTACCAAGTTATTATCGATTTCAAACCTTATGTTCTTCCTTGATCTTCGCCTGGCCATCAAAAGTTCCAACCTGCGGTTCCTCTCCATCTCAGAGTACCCAAGATCCATCAGATTCTTTTCATCATCTGCTGTCCAAAGAAATGCAGCCTCTCTCCCATCATCTTTCTTCTTACCCTCCACATTATCTTTAGTGTAATTGTCATCACCCTCATCATTACTATCATCATCAATTTGATGATCCTCTGAGCCATGTGAATCAGTGTCTGAATCATCCTTGGGAATAGGATCAGGACGAGCAGAATCAGCACCCAAAAGTGGGTCAATCTCATCAAGAACTGGAGCAATGTCAGTCATGGAAGCGTCAGGAGAAGAACTCTCCGCCCCATCAGAGTCAAAACCAGATGAACCATCCTGACTGCTAACTCTTGCCCATGGTGATCCAAGAGAGGAATCAAGCAAGTTGTTCTCAACAACATTGCTAGTATAAACATTAAGTCTGTCAGCCTTTTCCCATTGGTGAACAGAAATAGAAGAAGCTGATTTACTAGTTCCAGCAAGCTCTTCAGTTTGTTTCTCCTCAGAAATCTCTCTCACTTTGCTAGCTGATAAATCTGTAACTCTCTCTTGATTCAGATTCTCCTCCATGTCAACATGTTTATTAACATTCTCACTGGATGAAAACAAACCAAAGGATGTATCTTTGTCATTCAGATGGGCAACATCAAATAGGCTAATCTGCCCAGCCCTATCTTTTATGAAAAATGAATCTTCTGTCTCTCTTTTCTTATCAAAGTTCAAATCCTCCCTGATCCCAGATTCTCGGCGAAGATTGACCATAGAAGGAAATGGTGTTAGTGTTCTAGGTATGTTACCCCGATCGCCTCTCTCATCTTCTTCATCAGCTCTCCTCAGAAGTGGGACATGCTCGCTAGCCCTCTCTCTGAATGAAACTGCCTGTTTAATTTCCCTCTCTTTGAAGCTTGATGTATCCTCCCTAAATTCAGGCACTGAAAGTCTCTGATTTGCTTCCAAGTGAATATTACTAGTTGAATTTCCAACCTTGAAAGCTGAAATTTCTGATCTGCCCTTGTGATCTTCACCAGGCTCGGGAAGATTAATTTCTCCATAACTCAGTAGGGCTCCAAGAAGAAGAGTAGTACATATAATTACAGGTGAAGAAGAAAGCAGGAACGCAAAGAATCCTGGGGAAGATCTGTACAATAAATAGAGCAAAACACCAAAACCGAAGAGGATTGGGTGTTCAGAAACAAATCTATAGCCTTTTCTAATAGACAACCTCAAAACTTTCTTGATACATAGAGCAGCTTGTTTCGCCTCAAGGGCCATTGCATGTAAACCTCTTAGCCTCCAACACAAACCTATCACAATCACAAGGAAAAAGAACTTGTTAGTTGAGTTGAACAAAGTGGCTGTGTTTGGATTAACTGATAGCTACAGACGAACTTATGCTAATTTATTAACCAAGTTTCTTTTATCCTGCGAGTCTCGAGTTAAGATGATCCATATTCATTTGATCTAATGACACTAATCACAAACGTTTACTATACACCACCCTCACAAATACATCCACAAACACTAAACAGGATTAGGACTAGCCAAGCACAAGCATGAGGCATGTCCATTAGCCAATTCTTATTCAGCAATTAGCTATCCCTTATTTGAGAGAATAGCACAAGTCCAGCCTTGAATTTACATGCTGATCTCACTAGATCACCAGCAGCAAGCGCCTGTCAGCAAAACATAACAAATCCAGCCTCGCAAACTGATCGCCAGATCATCAGCGATGGTATACAAACAATCTAATAGCTCCAGATTCTGATACCAAAACCTAATCCCCCCAATCCGAGGGGTAAACAAATCCGATCTTGGCCCTCAAACATCCGAGGCATCGCCACCTTCACTGCCCGATCAAGCAAGGGGCAAACAGATCTTCAGTTCTTCACTACCGACAACCCAGCACCCATGACCCAAATCCACAATTCAGCCAATCGAGATCGACCATCCCACCCAGGCTCATGAACCACAACAGATGGTACGGTAAAGAGCGTATGTACTGTACCTCTCGCGAAGCTCGGCAGCAGGCAGCGGCAGCGAGCGAGGCCGGGGAAATTCGAGCGGAAGAAACGGACAAGGGCAGTAACCGAAGCCCTGTGGCGATGTACAGCGACCAGGCGCCGGCAGCTGAGGCAGGGAAGGAAGCTAAGGCCGAGTCAAGAAGAGCAAGGGATCGACCCCGAGGTCAAACAAAGGCCAGCAGCAGTGGCGTATGCGCGAGACGTGCGCGCGTATCCGTGCGGCGGGCAACTACTACTAGCAGCAGCGGCGGCGGGCAGACAGACAGCGAGGTCAGCAGTGGTGGGGCTCTGGATTCTGGACTGCCGCCCCGCCACTTTCGGCCGCGGTCGCGGCGGGGTGGAGTGGGCGGCGCGCGTCGGGACGGTGGGCGGCGGCGGCGGCGGCGATGGCGATCGCCCGAAGGAGGTGAGGACAGAGGAGAGGGGGCGGCGAAAAGGGAAAGCGGCGGCGGTCGCAGCAGAAGAGTGGTGGGCCCCGCTGTTCCGTCTGCGTTGGCACAAGTTGTCGCTCGCGGGCGGCTTTCCCCTTCCCTCCCTTCGGCGCCTGCGCCTCGCCGCTCGGGGACGGTGACGGTGACGGTGCCGTGCCGCTGACGGTGGTGGCCCCGGTGCCTGCGCGCGGGCCCCGCGCCGGGGAGCGACGGACACCACGACAGCGGTGAGAATTCTCGGTGGTGACTGGTGTGCTGGCGCAGGCTCCGCTGTCGGAGCCGGAGGCCTGGCCCGCTGGCCGGCGGCACTGTGCTTCGCTTTACTGGGCACTGCACACGACGACAGCAACTGGCGAATCCGTCCGGCAAAGCGGCGCTTCCAGTTGTGCTTAAGCCAAGCATTTGCATTGTGCTGCAGTGCGCGCCGATTTGTCTGTCTTTCCAGCATCAGTGACGTAGCAGCAGTCTGAATGGTATGTTCGACTGAAGAATGAGTCCTAATGAATAGAGGAGAAACAGTCGCGGACGGCTTCGGTTGAAAATCGGAAATCAGGCGGACTCGAAAATTGGGGACTGACGGCAGCCTTTGAATCTGCGATTGATCTGACCAGAAAGCCAGCCGTCTTTGTCAGTGTGCAGTGGAGTGGCGGGCCAAACCTCCAGATCCAAATCCTCGATCGCTCCTGCTCTCTACAACGAATGACCGACGCATATACAAGCAATTAAGCAACAGAAAGCATCGTGGCTACATTTCTGCACACGTCGATGCATGCCAATTACATATTCAAGCAAGAGCAGTAGAGCACAAGACTGTTCGTGCATGTTTGTCTCCTAAAAAGAACTATACGTGATGTACGCATGCACGCTGTTAGGCATGCGAAAGATCAACCAAACCACGCGCGTATCCCGTTCTGGAGAAAACTGGACCTCAAGAGAAGAGAGTCAGTCAGGACTCAGGAGTGGGTGTCGCGTGCCGTGCTGAAGAAATGAGATGCCATACTAACCTCACTGAAACTGCAAGAGGCAGACAAGCCACATGCGTGCATTGACTGAACACGGTACCAAAGTTTCAGCAACCCATATCTTTTTCTTTTACTTATTAGAAACGAAAATAAAATGGAAGCCAGAGAGAGTAACAATGCAAAAGAAATGGAGATCCTCGGGCCTGACAGATGTGTTCGTTCAAGGACATCTTCGAGAAGATGCAGAGCAGCGAATCGACCGCCTGTACGGTGTACATTTCAGCAGCTAGGCTGTTGCGCGTACTACCCGACCCGCCCGCCTCTGCGACGCCAGGCATCTTCGCTGCCGCCGGGCGAAGTACGGCCTCGTTTAGATACCGAATCCGGCTGCCGGATTTGGGACTGGCACCGAGGAATAAATGCATATTGTAGCATTTCGTATGTATGTGTGAAAAATTATCCAAAAATTTATTAATTAGACTCAAAATGTTCGTCTCGTAGAGTACAACAAAACTATATAATTAGTTTTTGATTTCATCTACATTTAGTACACCATACATGCTATGATATTTTGATGTGACGGGAAATCTTTTTTTATATAGTGTATTTGGGAGTTGCTTTTGGGAGTCTTTCGGTATCCCGTCAAGTAGCCCCGCCGCCGCGCGGAGAAATCGACGGACCCGTGACGGGTACATACGTGCGCGCGCACGGCGCCATCGTGCGCGGCGGGTGGTGCTCTCGGGTGGCCTCGCTCTCGCTCATGCCGAAATCATGGCACGCACATCGCGTGACGGCCTGAGCCTGACGAAGATGGATGGGGTGCGTCCGGTGGCTGCCTCGGCGCACCCATAGTTCCATACACGCCGCACACGTCTTTTAGGCTGCTGCCATTGTTGAAGCTTGAAGGAAAGGTACGTACGGCTCGAACTCGAAGCCTCGCCTCTCGTTTATTGTTTCTCTACCATTATAACAAAGAAAAGGTATGAAAATATTTATTGTTCGAAATCAAATAAAAGTTAGTATGTACTCTACCAGCTTAATCAATATATGATGATGTATGATGAAGCTACGGGTTCGACTCTCCAAGAATCTCCGATATTTGTTTATTATTTTTATCTCCTTTCATAAAATATAAACTAGCAAGGTGGCCCGCGTAAACAACGCGGTAACTAGCTTTTTTATACTAACAACTTGGTGGATTTTTATATGATAATACATTTATATAAATGCATTGACATTACTTTTCTAAGTAGTCCGAGTTTTTTTTATCATCACGCTATATGGCACGGAACATGAATCCATGATAAAAAAAATAAAGCACCTTATATACAATATAGATTTTAGTATTTATTCAAGTACTATAATTTTGTGTTGTCTTATAATATAAATTTACGTCACGGAGTTTCACATAATTTTATGTTTTCTCGAAATTGTAGAATTAAAGGTTGCCCAAATATTCCGTAAGATGTAAAATTTGACCTTTTGATATATTAGTTAATTGGATAATTAGAGACCACAAACATGTAGAGCTTGTTGAATACATTTCATTTTACTATTCACGTGAGTTGTTTGGACTTTAAATGATAGAATTACATTTATCCTAAGGGTAAAAAATCATCTACACAATAATCGAGTCCAATATAGACAATGAGTTCTCGTGTTATTTTTTGTCTATTTATTAAGGGTTAATTGGATATATGCAATTGCAACTTGACGGCTTCGAAGATATGCCTGCCACTACAATTCGTCTATTTGGAAACATGCCATTAGAATTCACTAAAAGTTCAAATCATGACATATTCTGCGTCTTTGATTCCTTTGGACCCACCATCAAACCACAATATTTTTGTATGCCCAAAATGCTCCTGCTACACCATCTCTTTCTCTCCCTCTCCTCAACCCTTGGACCCCATATGTCATCTTCTTCATCTAGCCTTTATGTTACTCCTAATAGCACTACGTCTTCACGGCTCCGGGAGGATGAGATGAGGGTGGAGCTTGATGACTCGGGCGCTCAGGAATAGGTGGAAGGTGGAGGGGTAGAGCTCGGTGGCACCGCATGAGCGGCCCCAACGCGGAGGTCGGTGCGGGGTAGGGCATGAGTTCCCGGTCGTGCGAGCATCAAGGTCATCTCCCGGTAAATACATCGTGTCATCGTCATCGTCTCTTCCCGTCCACCGCTTCTATAACCGTTTATAGGGTTAATTTAGAGCTTTTGGTAGCCCACGGGTTCTCCAGCAAGAGCGATCTCCACTTGCTGCTTGCACGGGGAACCGACTATTTATTTATCAAGGAAATTTTTCTCTCTCGTTGTGCTCATAATCTTGGTGAACGCCCTAAATCTAAGCATCTTTCATCAGTTACATGCACAAATCAACGTGATATCTTCTACTCATTGTTGAATGCTACACCACCGCAGTTTTTCCGCTTTGTTTTTCCTCTCTCTGCTCTTTCTTGCATCAACACGTTAACAAAGACCATTAAACGGGTTTGAGTGTGGGTAACTCGTTTGATGATCTTCCACTTGTGTTGAAAAAGACACTAAGTGTTGAACTCGACTATGGTGCCCAATCCCGGCAACGATTTGCCCCCTTCGGACAGGGAGAATTGTACTCTCCCGCTGTGCTCACAACCTCGTTGAACGCCCTAAATCCGAGCACCTCTCATCAGGTACACGTGCAGATCGACGTGTTGTCCTCCGCTTATTGTTGAATATTGCCTCCTATATAGAAGAACGTGGTTGGGCACATGGGCTTCGGGCTGTCCGCACTCATCGTACTCTATTCTCATCCTCTGAAAGAAATATTCCTGCCTAATCATTGAGATTCTCTCCTCTATATCAATTTTTTATAAACCCATTATCCTCTATGTCTTGTATTATATACCAACTACCAACATGTGAGCCCATCCATCACTCCCCCCACTCTCTGTCTCCCTCTATCCCCCCTCTCTCTAGTAGCGGCGGCAGCGGCGGCGAGAGGTGCCGGTCTCCCCAGCCGGCAGCCTTCAGTCCGGTCGGCCTTCGGCGGCACGCGGAACGGCCGGACCCCAAACTCCGAAGACGGCTTCCGCGACATCGACGGCACCGGATGGCCTCCCGGCAGCGGACGGTCGCACGACAATGGCAAAGGACTCTCGTGGTGGCCACAAATGACCACACGACAACGGTTGAGGCCTCCCATGGATGGCCATGCGACGACGATGGAGGGCTCCCACGGATGGCCACACAGCGACAGTGGAGGCCTCCAATGGTGGCCATCGACGACTACGCAGCGGCAGTGGCGGACCACGAACTCTGAAGACACGCAGGCGGCTGCCGCGGTTGCCGCGGATAGCTCCTACGACGACGATAGCGGCAGACGGTCGCACGACAACGGTGGAGGACTCTCGCGGCGGTCATGGACGGCCATGCGCCGGCGGTAGAGGGCTCCCGCGGATGGCCACGCGACAACAGTGGAGACCTCTTACGGCGGCCATGAATGGCTGCGCGGCAGCGGCGGCGGCGGACCCTGAACTCCGAAGACGCGCAAGCAGCTACCGCGGCGGTGAACGGTCGCACGACGACGCGAAGAACTCCTGCGACAACCACAGACGGCCACACTGTGGCGGCGGAGGGCTCCCGCGGCAGCGGCGGCGGCGGACCCTGAACTCCGAAGACGCGCAAGCAGCTGCCGCGAGGCGACGGTGGAGGCCTCCTACGGCGGCCATGGACGGTTGTGCGCCGGCGGCGGCGGCCGCAGATGGCTGTGCGGCGACCGCAGAGGGGTGGCGGCGGACGAAATAATATAGAGAGTTAGATCTTCATTAAATACGACGACATATATTTTTATCTTTTTTTAGATTAACGAAATATTATAGACCCTTAGATCTTCATAAAATCCAACGGTATATATTCTTTTCATTTTTTGGATTAACGGAATATTATAGACCGTTAGATCTTCATAAAATCCGACGACATATACTCTTCTCATTTTTGGATTAACGTGGGAATTTCTTGGTCCTCTCGGCGAACGTGGTGGCTCCTTTTAACTCTATTGTATTAATATAATAGATATCATATTTATAGCGTAGACGAAAATAAAAATTGGGAAATAGCTTAACTGGTAGATATTTATGGCTGAAAACTAAAGAAAAGTTGATAACATAGCTCTATTTATTTTATTTTTGTTTCTATATTATAATAAAATATAAATTATTTTCGGTGCCAAGTTCAACAAATATTGCCATATTGGGTGATGTAGTTCAATTGGTAGAGCATTACAAGTGCAAGATAATGGTACAAGGTCTAATTCGTCGCATCTTCAATGACTTTTTAAATTTCTTTTGTTACCACAAATTATAAGAATCTAATGCAAACCGTCTGTTAGGGCTTCAAGCAGCGCCAACTCTTTCTTGTGTGCACTCTCTTTCATTCATAAAAGACAAAATAGCCGTTTTGATCTTTCAACTTTCAAATGGGTCAATCTAGTCCCTTAACTTTGTTTTTAGGTCATACTCGTCCCGATATTAATGTAGCGCTTTATATTGGCATGAGACAAATGTGAAATCTTTCACCCTTGGCTCATTTGTCCACTCAATTTTCACCATATGTAATTTGTACAAATAAATAAATAAAGGAAATTGAAAACAAAATAAACAGTGATTTTTTGTGATATTTCATTTCTGTTAAGTGTGTAGAAACAAAAAAAAAATACATATGTAATTTGTTGAATATTCTACTCGGTTAAAATTTCTTAATTTACAAGTAGACAGTAGCAATGTCACTTTTCTCACGGTCGTGGGCATGGTGCATGAGCGAAATGGTCCAGGGAAGAATAAATAACTCGCAAAACTAGTAAATAATATAACACGGGGACATTATGCAAATAGGGAAAATGAAGGACTTATTCATGTATCTAGTTGAGGAGGGAAGAAGTAGCCCAAGGGCAAAAAGGATATTTTGTATTAGGTTCTCGCTAATATGAAGCACCATATCAGTCTAAGGATGGGTTTGACTTAGAAAAAAAAAGTTGAGGGACTAAATTGGCCAATTTAGAAGTTAAGGACAAACAAGTTAAGAAACCAAAAATAAATTTGCCAATAAAACTAGTATTTTCAGCTCTGCCGGCTCTGTCTCCTTATGATACTATAGCAGGAGCAGAAAGTGTTGGAAGGACTATCAAACGGGGCCTAGCAAGGAGAAACACAGGTCTTCACAACTCTGACAAGTGTGCAAAGGGAAGTGGCTGAAGAAAAGCTGCTTGCATGATGACGAGGAAAACAAGAAAAGCGTAAAAAAAGAGTAAGTACTAAAAGTACGAGGATGCAAAAAGATCGATGTGCAGCACACAGGATTAACGAAGAATAAAAGAAACTGATCGTGTGCAACTAAAAGGACGAATCGAACGCAAGAAAACTAATGTACCAGAGAAGTTAGGTACACGGCGTTTGCGAACGTGTAGTGTCGCAACCTTCTCGTGTCCTGAATGATACATCTTTTGGGTTCCAACTCTGAAGTCACAATGTCGCAACCCTAATCATTCATCAACTGGCATCTTATCCTCGCCTTTGTATCCAGCCACCAGCTAAAGCTAGCAGATTTGCAAAGGCAGCGAAAGCCAAAACTGGTGGACTGTTGGTGCAAGATTGGTACTTTCACTGAATCAGGGGCCTAAATATGATACATACATATAATTTCTCAATTTCACGTTGCAAATTAACCCACATCTCAAAAACCATCAATTTTGCAGGCTGCAGAAAGGATATGCTAGCAGCATTGTATGCTTCAGTAAATTGCTACCACATGCATTTGTATCCAATAGATAGTACAAAGCACAGTATTAAATAAATGATATTACATTGTTCAAACAAAAAAAACATGAAGCATTTCAACATAATCCAGTCCACATGGATGACAAAAAGGGTTCGGAGGGGGGGCGACGGACGAAATAATATAGAGAGT
>OAMR01000305.1:54962-152734 GCA_900205405.1 Echinochloa crus-galli | reverse complement strand
ACAACAGTGGAGACCTCTTACGGCAGCCATAAATGGCTGCGCGGCGGCGGCGGCGGCGGACCCTGAACTCCGAAGACGCGCAAGCGGCTGCCGCGGCGGTGAAGGTCGCACGACGACGCGAAGAACTCCTGCGGCAACCACGGACGGCCACACCGTGGCGGCGGAGGGCTCCCGCGGATGGCTACGCAGCGACGGTGGAGGCCTCCTATGTCGGCCATGGACGGCTGTGCGGCAGTGGCAGCGAACCCCGAATTCCGAAGACGCGTAGGAAGCTACGCGGTGGTCACGGATGGCTACCACGGCGGCGGACATTATAGACCGTTAGATCTTCATAAAATCCGACGACATATACTCTTCTCATTTTTGGATTAACGTGGGAATTTCTTGGTCCTCTCGGCGAACGTGGTGGCTCCTTTTAACTCTATTGTATTAATATAATAGATATCATATTTATAGCGTAGACGAAAATAAAAATTGGGAAATAGCTTAACTGGTAGATATTTATGGCTGAAAACTAAAGAAAAGTTGATAACATAGCTCTATTTATTTTATTTTTGTTTCTATATTATAATAAAATATAAATTATTTTCGGTGCCAAGTTCAACAAATATTGCCATATTGGGTGATGTAGTTCAATTGGTAGAGCATTACAAGTGCAAGATAATGGTACAAGGTCTAATTCGTCGCATCTTCAATGACTTTTTAAATTTCTTTTGTTACCACAAATTATAAGAATCTAATGCAAACCGTCTGTTAGGGCTTCAAGCAGCGCCAACTCTTTCTTGTGTGCACTCTCTTTCATTCATAAAAGACAAAATAGCCGTTTTGATCTTTCAACTTTCAAATGGGTCAATCTAGTCCCTTAACTTTGTTTTTAGGTCATACTCGTCCCGATATTAATGTAGCGCTTTATATTGGCATGAGACAAATGTGAAATCTTTCACCCTTGGCTCATTTGTCCACTCAATTTTCACCATATGTAATTTGTACAAATAAATAAATAAAGGAAATTGAAAACAAAATAAACAGTGATTTTTTGTGATATTTCATTTCTGTTAAGTGTGTAGAAACAAAAAAAAAATACATATGTAATTTGTTGAATATTCTACTCGGTTAAAATTTCTTAATTTACAAGTAGACAGTAGCAATGTCACTTTTCTCACGGTCGTGGGCATGGTGCATGAGCGAAATGGTCCAGGGAAGAATAAATAACTCGCAAAACTAGTAAATAATATAACACGGGGACATTATGCAAATAGGGAAAATGAAGGACTTATTCATGTATCTAGTTGAGGAGGGAAGAAGTAGCCCAAGGGCAAAAAGGATATTTTGTATTAGGTTCTCGCTAATATGAAGCACCATATCAGTCTAAGGATGGGTTTGACTTAGAAAAAAAAAGTTGAGGGACTAAATTGGCCAATTTAGAAGTTAAGGACAAACAAGTTAAGAAACCAAAAATAAATTTGCCAATAAAACTAGTATTTTCAGCTCTGCCGGCTCTGTCTCCTTATGATACTATAGCAGGAGCAGAAAGTGTTGGAAGGACTATCAAACGGGGCCTAGCAAGGAGAAACACAGGTCTTCACAACTCTGACAAGTGTGCAAAGGGAAGTGGCTGAAGAAAAGCTGCTTGCATGATGACGAGGAAAACAAGAAAAGCGTAAAAAAAGAGTAAGTACTAAAAGTACGAGGATGCAAAAAGATCGATGTGCAGCACACAGGATTAACGAAGAATAAAAGAAACTGATCGTGTGCAACTAAAAGGACGAATCGAACGCAAGAAAACTAATGTACCAGAGAAGTTAGGTACACGGCGTTTGCGAACGTGTAGTGTCGCAACCTTCTCGTGTCCTGAATGATACATCTTTTGGGTTCCAACTCTGAAGCCACAATGTCGAAACCCTAATCATTCATCACCTGGCATCTTATCCTCGCCTTTGTCTCCAGCCACCAGCTAAAGCTAGCAGATTTGCAAAGGCAGCGAAAGCCAAAATTGGTGGACTGTTGGTGCAAGATTAGTACTTTCACTGAATCAGGGGCCTAAATATAATACATGCATATAATTTCTCAATTTCATATTGCAAATTAACCCACATCTCAAGAACCATCAATTTTGCTGGCTGCAGAAAGGATATGCTAGCAGCATTGTATGCTTCAGTAAATTGCTACCACATGCAAATGTATCCAATAGATAGTACAAAGCACAGTATTAAATAAATGATATTACATTGTTCAAACAAAAAAAACATGAAGCATTTCAACATAATCCAGTCCACATGGATGACAAAAAGGGTTCTCTAATAGAAAGCAACAAAAGTAAATATCCGGCTTATCTCCATGCGCTTTATTCGACAAAAGGACTAGACGCATGAAGATCATCACATCTGGTAGCTGGCTGCACCTGGACGCTCTCAAAGGGTCTCCGTTAGTAATGCAGCGTCACAATCAATGAGGGCTTCCCCTGAAATTGACCTCAATACAATCGGCTAGAACGTCGGCAAGAAGTGTCCTTCAGCGTTCCAAGGAAAAGCAGGGATTCATTTGAGTTCCGACATTTCACAAGCGTGTGGCATATTTTTCCATGAGGAAGAACCAAATGTGATT
This sequence comes from Echinochloa crus-galli, assembly GCA_900205405.1. Classification (NCBI taxonomy): domain Eukaryota; kingdom Viridiplantae; phylum Streptophyta; class Magnoliopsida; order Poales; family Poaceae; genus Echinochloa; species Echinochloa crus-galli. The sequence continues at coordinate 150,130 of OAMR01000305.1, read as the reverse complement.
CCTTCGCTGAGAACAGGTTTGCAGTCGGCGTTCATGTCGTTGCCCAGTAGGATTGCAATGGCATCGTTGAATGTGGATGGATCAGCTGTGTTACCAGAGAATAGTGCATCTGGCCTCAGGGTTTCAGGATGAGGTGAACCTGCCGTATCATGTTTAGGCTCTACCGCCTGCTCACCAGAGCCCATTGAGGGACTTTGTGCTGCAAATGAATATGCGATCAGATGAAAGAAAGGGTGCCAATGAGAAGAGAAGGGTCAGTGAATTATTTGTACTCACCAGGAGAAATTTTGGAGAGCTGAAAGATATCAGGTGATGTAGCACTGACAGGAGTGGATTCAGTGAATGAATATCCACTGAAAGGTGTGCATTCATTGAGGAAAGAACTGTGATGTTCGTCCCAATATTCCTGACAGAGATCAAACTCTGGGCTAATTACTGTTGTAGTCTCACATGGTGTACCAGCAGAGGAACTTGAGCTTCTGACAGATGGTTGTTGGTTTTTCCCAGATCTTAGTGTCTGAGCTTCATGGAGCAGCTCTTCCAGAAGACCACTGTTCCTTGGCGACGCACTCTCAGATTTCACTGATGGGGTTGCTATTGGAGAGTGCATGTAAGGATCAACTAACTCAGTAGGCTGCATTGCAGGAGCCAAAGTATACTTGAGCCAGCTATTTGGATCAGATTCCGTATCTTGGAGTGAAGGGAGCTCCATCTTCAAAGGACCATTGATGGGCCTAGAAGCAGAGAAGTTGCCATTTAAAAAGGCATGGCTGCCAGAAAGTGCAACCCCAAAAGGTGCAATAGCCTTGCTGCTAGCATTGGCTTCACTGAGATAATCAAAACCTAAAGCCTGCTTGAGCTTCTCGGAGTCATTTGAAAACTGATCCACTGAGGAAAGCACACCATCAATGGTATCACTCAATGCAGGAAGCACACGGCCAGATTGTTTCAGCATCCCTGATTGGTCCACCTGATCCATGAAGCTACAATTTTTTGATGCAAAACTCTGGCCAAGCAAATTGCTTATGGAAACAGCTGAAAGCTGTGGTGCATAGGGTAGAGCCTCTGAATTAGCAATGAAATTGTCGCTGGTAAAATCTGGTAGATAAAGATTATTCCCACTCATAAGATCATTGGATATATTCTCGCCACAGTTAAAATCGCCAGAGACTTGCTGATCTTCACTTGAAGATTGATTGCATACACTAGCAGGATAGATAGGAAGACCAGCTCGTTGACATCTCTTTATTCGAGTGTTCCAGTAGTTCTTAATTTCATTGTCAGTACGCCCTGGCAACTGAGAACAAGAGTGCTCAAGGTTAATGATGAAAATATAGAGGAAAAAAATATAAAGGCTAAAATTATTCAGGGTAAAATAGGAACTTACTAGAGACATGCACACGTGATAAGGCATATGAAATATTTCAGAACATAATAACTATTTTTCGATTAAAGACACAGGGCAGAAGCTTCCATTGATCAGAGAAGACAAATCGTAGTAAGCACATGCTAGTGACTAAGGCAAAAAATAGTGGTATTACTTGGTGACACCGAAACATATCTTCTCAGGTTATAAATTTAGGTAACTCGCAAAAAGAAAGTTCTCAATTTAGGCACCTTATGTCAGACAAAGACAGTCTGATTGGTAGAGCCTGCTAACATAAGAATATGAATACCTAAGTCTCAAAATATAGGATTTGATAAGAGATAATACACAATAGCCACGCTGAATGTCATTTCCAGTTGATTGTTGAAATTCAAAGAAAAAACAGTAGCAAGGCCAACATGCTTTTAGTGACAAAGAAAGTAGAGTCAACCTCTGCGGTAGCTATCTTTGCTGCTCAGGTGAAGTATTCCTACCTTTGAATATGACTACCAACGATGTCTTTATCCATAAAAGAGTAACAACGACAAGTCATATGGAGTTGAAAACCAAACCTAAAAAAAAATATTTGGAAGTGATCATTTCTTGGTGTCCCAGATCAGGAGTGATCATAGAAATTTCGGATTTTTGGACCAGAGGATCTTATACCAGGAGCTGGGGGGTTTGAGCAGGTTGCTACACGAAAGTGACCAAGCCCAATTTCTACACCAAAAGTTGGCATTTAGTGAAGTAAACTAGAAAATCGTCAAAGCTATCGCAGAACAGTGGCAGTAAGCAACGTGAACATATAGTTATCGAAGCACAGTAACAGTAAGCAACATGAGCATACTAGTGGTAGTACAGTTCCAATGCATGAAACGAGATAGTTCGCCCAATAAAACGTCACTATTTTTAACGAAACGGAAATTCCTAGGTACAGAAATACACATCTTGAATTAAAAAGTGCACGTACGTGAAGACGCAAAGCACGAATCAATTCTGGAAACTTGGCAGAGAACTGCATGGTGATGTGCAGAGGATGGAATCGGCATGGCACTTACATGAGCAGCCATGCTCGCCCACTTGTTCCCCATCTTGGCGTGGAGCTGGATGATGAGGCGCTCCTCCTCGGGGGTGAAGGCCCCCTTCTTGAGGTTGGGCCTGAGGTGGTTCGCCCACCGGAGGCGGCAGCTCTTGCCGCACCGGAACAGCCCGGTGTTCTTCTGCACCGCGTTCCAGTTCCCCTCGCCGTGCTTCTTGACGTAGTCCACCAGGATGGCGTCCTCCGCGGATGTCCACGGCCCTTTCTTCAGGGGCGGCCCGCTACCCCTCTGGGGCGACCCCCCGCCGCTGCTGCCATCGTCGGCCACCGGCGAGTCCATCTGGTCCCGCAGCATCATCTCGCAGACGCTCTCGCTCTTCACCCGATACATCGCGCCGGGTCCTGAATTATGCACGCGAAACAGTGTGGGAGTAGTATTAGGTTACCACTTGGATTATATTCCAAAAAAACGAAAGGAACAGTATTACTAGATGAGAACTACCTAATTTCCAAATTCATCAGAGAGAAAAAGTTTAAAAGAACAAGGACAGTAATTAACTGCTAAACCATGTTCAGCTTAAGGACTCCAAGCAGTGGCAGCACCAAAGTTCAGCCGAGATTTCCGGTGAAGGAAGGAGAAAGAAACGTGGTTTAATTTCTCATAATTCAGAGATCAAAGCACCACATGCCGTGAACAGCAGCACTCCCAACGTCCCGAGAAGGGCAATTCTCGAACGGCAGAATTGGAACGGAGAAGGACAAGGGAATCAAATTCAGCACTACCCCTCTCAGATCACACCAGGTCACCCGAAACAAATTGGAATTCAGCAAGAACCGGAGTTACCTGGCCGATCTCGCAGCAGCCGTTGCCGATCGAGCCCGGGGTGGTGCTGTGTTGAGCTCCTCCAATTGGCCCCCTGCTCTTGTGAGCTCAGCAGAGGATTGCAGGGAAGGAAGCGACTTGGGTGGAGCAGGGGAGTGGAAACCGGGGGAGGAGGATCTCGCCTAAGCGAGATGCCACCGCCACTTAGAACCAGAGTATGTGGAGAATTTTCAGGGGAGCGAGAGAGTTTTGAGGAGTGAGAGAAGAGGAGGGGAGAGAGAGTGGGCGAGCCTGGCTGCGAGAGTGGGGGGATTTGCTCGGGGCAGATTATAAAGCTGAAAGGTACAGCGCCAGAGAAGCCATGGCATTGGGCGTGAGCGCATGGGCACCTATTTTCTCTCCCTAGACCCCCTAGTTTCTTTGAATTTTTTTCCTCTCTTTAAACTATGGCAGAATACATCTTTATTTACAGCACCTCCTGTAGTCTAGGCGACTGAAATTGCAAATGTTTTCACCTACAGTCAGGCAAAGCCCGGAATTGAGGCCAGAAGGAGCTGCCACTGCTTCTTCATTGCAGGGGCTGACCCGCCCCACCGCTGCCTCCGCCCCTGCCTACAGTGCTGTGAACACAGCAACGCTTGCCGCCGACGTCGGAGCTGCCGGTGGCTAGAGGGGAGGGTCGGCAACGTGGGAGGCCGGGGAGCACAAAAAAAACAAGATGTTAGCAATGGCGGGCGAGGCGGCGGTGTGCCGCCAAGGATAGAAGTGGATGAGCGGGAAGCGGAAGAAGTGCGCGGGAAGAGAAATTAGACGAGAGGTAGAAGACATAATCCGGACCGGTCGATTTTGATCTTGCACTAGAGGCATTGATTTGACTTTTTCAAACGTCCGTCGTATAGTATTGCCGTTATTTTACCTTTTTCCATGTCTCCTACTTTCTCGCAATAAAAAATTGTATGACTCAAAAATAATCAAAGAAACTTATAAGCCATTACATCCTATATTTGGAAGCTACAATCTTGCCAATGCAAAAGTTGCCACGAGATTCCAGTGAATTTTCTATGGTGTGGCATTAAAATTGCTAACGCAAACCAATATATAGATCTGAAGTACTTCCTTTGGAAAAAATTGCAAGGAGTTTATATGGCGGCTATGGTTTACTCAAGATTGATCCACTTGCTAAAAGAAAATAGTCAAGTGACATTTATGGAATCTCCTTCTTATGTGCGTAGAACATAGATGAAATGATGAATATACCTTGTGAATAAGAAGATACCTTAGATTAAACACCCAAAATAATTCCAACTTGCTCAAAGCAAAGGTTGGCCTTTATGCCAAATCTAGAGAATCTTTTCCTTCGATAGTAATGGTAGCCCTTTCTTCCTTACTATTTGTAGCTCAAATCCATTCTGCCACTACTTTACCCTTAGTGTTTGTTTTCCAATAATTAGATTATTAGACCATGAGCACTCCAAATCACATAGATAAACAAAAGCATAGTCTTAGGTTCAAGTCTGTATCAATAGTAAGGTCTTGAAACAATATAGCGTATATCATCCGAGGTTCTGTCGAGAACTGGGCGATAGCCCAGTTGGTTCCGCCCCCGGTAGAGTGTGGGGGCGGACCGGCCAAGGTTCGAAACCTGGTCCTCTCACGCCACGCCCTTGGGGTGGTAGAAGGCTAATCTACCCTCTAGCCACCATAACATAGTTCCACATCACGACTAACTATGAAATCTTTTTTACTCTACTTTCAGGGTTTTTTTCCCCTTTTACTAGTTGACATGCCATACTTATTTACCCCTCTTTTTTTCACAAAAAAGTTACCCCTATTTTTGTAAAAAATAATTGTCTAGATAGCACCCATGGCAAATGCCAGTTTACAACCCCCCCCCCCCCTATATTATGCCTATATTATGATAGAACCCCAAGGGTCTTATTGAAAAAATGAAAAAAAAAAGTAAAAACGTCAAGGTTTCGTGTGGAACCAACACTAGTTTAGGGGCGGTGCACTCACTCACCGTGACGATCGCGTCACTCCCCGGCTAATCAAACCTTGCCGCCTCAGAGTAACACACTCCATATGCCCGTTCTCCCGGACGACAAGTCAACCATCGCATGCACTGCACGCATCATCCGGGGTACCCACCGTACCCCGCCGGGATCGAGCCGATCGAGCGGCCCGAGCCCGACCCCTTCGCGCGGCATGCCAAATCCACGCACCACGCTGCGCCCGGCGCGACCGCGAGAAGCTACCACCCGCCGCGCCCCCAAAAGGAGAGGGTGCAGTGCAGGGCTTCGCATCGATCCCGGTTGCTTCCGGGGCACCCTAGCTTTGCTCCGATCCAGCCCCGGCTTTGGCTTTGCGCGATGCGGAGGCGGGGCGAGGACGAAGGGAACAGCCGGCCAGCCGCCCAGCCCGGCGGTGTTTGGTGGGCGATGCGATGCGATGGGGGAGGGAGCTGAAGCTGAGCCTGCCTGTCCGCTTGCTAAATCGGGGGGCGCACGTGGTGAGCCGATCAGGTGCTCGTCCCTGCGTGTCAGGCCCGGAGGGGAAACTGCACATGCCCCGGTCCATTAATTTGTCTCATCGTATCTCGCCGCGCGGCTTGGTATGTAGTATGCTCTACAACAAAAGACGCTCTACGATAAAATAGGCATTGACCTCGAAGAGTACAGTGCAGTACATTACTTGTGATCCAGCAGATCAGACTTTGTGTGCTTTAAGTGGAACGTCTTTTGTTTGGGCGGTAAAGGCTTTGCGGTAGTTGTTATGCAGACGCGGATGCTTTTTGCGGTAAGGATTGCATATTGAATCTATACCGGGGGTTTTAAAAATAGAGCCGCATCTGCGTGCCCGCTCAGCACCTTGCTAGTTGTGGAAACACAAGGAGAAGTGCTTCACGTACAAAACACAAAAATACTCCACGTATCTACAGTTGCAGCTTCGGTTTTGCATGCATGCATAGACCTACACATGCATGCACAACCGATTGAATTTAATCATTTATATGTAGGAGAACGTAATCTTACATTAATGGAATTTGTCTTATCTCATAGTCTAATGAAAGCTTTGTGTGCACCATGGGAATATTTTACTTAATAGAGGCAGACATCAGCTGTAATTTGTTTTTTCCCAGAATTCCAATAATATCCATGCATCTATAAACATATCCTGAGGCCGATTTTAATCAAAAAGAGACTCGAGTAACACTTGTGATGTTACATGCAAAAAAAGCTACCCACTCCGATTCAAAACATTTTCTTTAACAGATTTTATGCAAAGCTGAATGAAGAGTTTAACGTTGACGTAAAAGTGGCATCCGATGCAACGACTCTTTTTTTAAAAAAAAAACTAATATATTTTCCGGGTAAAAAACTAATATATGGGAGGACGATATAAAACGTGAAGATAAAAACTATGCTAGTTTACGTGCATGGATGGGGACCTTGCATATGCTGTTAAAAAAATGCTTTCCGGTCAAAAGAATTCCAATCCGTGGGAATGCAGCGAGTAGGTAGAATAATGTTCCAAACACTTTTCGTGTAGTGTACCGATCGACTACCAGTAGCATTGTAGATGCACCAACAATACTGGCTTTCTTTCATCCTTTATCTGCTCCAATCCAGCTCTTTCCGAATGAATTTATTTGCTCGAATTCAGGAACACAAACCTGCTTTTTTCACATGGAGCTGGCATTTATTCCCCGTCAAACAATCACACAAAAGAAAGTGGTAAGTAAAGGTAGTATTTCAAGTACGTGCGTGCGACGCGATCATTGTCATAAAAGGTGAAAGCTGCAGCATTAGATCCCTAGGGGGAAAAAAAGTTACCGGTACAGTACAAAGCAGAGTATACCCGCCCCAGTACCGTAGTACCTAGCACAGCCTGCGTCGGCCGGTAAATTTTCTGCTCTACTACTCCGTGGCAGAGAAGGGTAACTCGGGCAGTTCTGGAAAAGGAAAGGGAAGGACACGGTAACGTACGTAGAGACACCACTGGTGTGCGCTCACTTCAAGAGTACTCGGTCCGTATTAATTCTGCTACGTACAATGGCTGGTCACTGGTGACGGGCGAGGACAGGAGTGTAATTTCATGTACGGCCGGCACAGGAGCCACTTTTGCGGCCAGGACACGAGCGATTCAGAGCCGTAGGCCACGGATCTTCGCAATCTACAAGTACTGCAGCGCTTTACTGTGGCTGTATTGTACTGTGGTAGATTAGTGGTCATACTACCCCACGTACATATAGAGACAAGTACGTAAATACTCGCAAACCAGTGGGACATATGGCTCGGATTGTAGAAACCCGGTCCTGCTGCTTAAAACGCCTCTAGTTTTGTCTCTAAAATTGATGCTCGTTTTCTGTTCACGTCTGAGAAAAAGTTTTTTTTTGTTGTTTCTGAAAAGGAAACTGGACCAGAAGTCCTACCAAATGCAACAGTTACTTTTAATGACCAAATCAAATGGATTGTAACTAAATTCACACAGCTCGGTAGACATCCTTTTGCAGTCAAACTCGAGACAAACATCATCAGTACAAAAATGGAAGCAAAGAAGAAGAAAGGTATGAGGGCCGTGCGGCCATCGTGCACGATGGATAGCCAGCAATCAGGTATATCTGTATCTGGAGAGCCTCTCGCTTGCAAACCAGACGCGCACGCAAGTACGCAACGGGCGCGGAAGCAAAGAAAGGCTTTGGGCGCCAGCCGTGCAGGATTGACCCGAAACCCAGTCCTGCTTACGGTACATCCCCAGGAAAAGAAACCTGCACAAGGGTGGAAAAAGACTGAAGAAAAGAGAGACGAAAGAACGGGACACGAGCGAGTTTCGTGCCACCGTTCGCTTCGCCAGCGCTCCCCCCTCGCCGCAGTCGTCACCGCCCCGGTTCCTCAAGCTCAACTGCTCAAGGGCTCTCTCGAGTCTGAACCGTTGCGAGGCGAAACGCCCGCGGCCGGCGGGCCAATCAGAGAGCCCCTTGCTCCGCTCATCTCGCGCGCTGCCGCAGCCGCACGCAGTTTTGGCCGCCGCGCCGCGCCGGCACGCCACGCCACGGCGAGGGAGTTGTCCGGCCGGCGGGGAGGAAAGGGGCGCAGAGGAGAGCGAAAGGGACCCGGGCCCACGAGCGCGTCGCGCGATGCGGGCGGGGTGACGCTCGCGATCGCCCCCCTCTCTTCCTTTTCCCCGGCAACCCCGCGTGGCGCCTACCACGAAGGAGGGCCCACCAACCCGTCTTGTGGGCCCGGGCGTCGTCCCGGGTTGGCGTGGGCCCCGCGCGGACCCAGGCGTGGGGGCACAAACAGGCACGCACAGTAGAGACACAACACAGGGCGAGGCGAGCAAGCAACCGATGAGGGAGGCGAACATGCAGGCCTCGTGGGAGGTGCGCGCGGGCCCCACCGCCCCCCTGCGGGAGGTCGCGTGGTCCCCACCGCCCCCGCCCATGTTGCGCCCGGGCGAGATGGTGGGCCCCCCTCGCTGCTGTACCGCGACCGCTCTGGCTGGCTGGCGCGCCCCGGAACCGGGAGGGCCCTCCTCTCCCTCTGGGCCGGGTCGGTCCATGTCCATCCATGGAGGCAGGAGCAGGACGCAGGAGGCGTCGACACAGCGGCCAGCCAGGCGGCCAGTGGCGCCCTCCCCGGTTGGGGCAAGCGCGGTCGCTGCCTTTCGCCGCGCTCCAAATAATGCTGCCATCCTTGGGGTTGTGGGGGAGGAGGAGAGCCCCTCAGGGCGCGCGCGTGCAGCCGGCCGGGGCTCGATCGGAGATCACACCGTTTTCTCCGGCTCGGGAACGTGACGGATATGCGTGTTCTTCCGGCTCGGCGGACGCCCTGGCCATCGCGTTCACGCTGATTTCGAATTGGTCCCGTGGGGACAAGCACGGACGGGATACGTAGATCCCGACACGTCGGCGCACGTCGAAACCGCGCGGTTAATTAGGTTGGTGGCGTTGCACCATCCGAGACCGGGGCCGGGCGGCGTCGCACGGCCGATCGCACGGCGATGGATGCGCGGGTTTCGTTCGGGTCGGACAGGGACGAAACGCGCGTGCGGTGTCCCGCAGCATTCACTCCCGTGTTTATGAGAAAAAAAAGTGTGCGCGCTCGCTCGATCACCTGCTCCGGTAGAAAAAAAAGGGTTCGCTGCGTTCAGCGGTCTTCCTCGTTGCTCTGTGCAGCACGGTGAACGCAGCAGAGGGTTAGCTAGCCGCCGTGACATCGGCGCTGCTGTGCTTCGGGCCGACCTCGCATGTGGCAGCCTGATCGTGCTTGCGCTGGCCAGAGCCATCAGGAATCAGCCGGTACACCGTACGGGATGCTAGGTGCAGAAACTGCAGCGGGAAAGAGAGATACTACCGCGCGCGTCAGGTTCGCGGCGCGGCCGTTAATCAGCTGATGCGCGTGTAGATTCTGCGATCTTTTCCTTCAAATAATGCGTGTAGGCTGACTACATCAGGTTCACGGTTACCCTTACCCTGCAGTTTCGTCAGGAAAAGAAGAGAAACCGATAATAAGAAAGCAGACAGCAGAGGAGTTGCAGAAATTTCACTGAACTTTTGTTAGCGGTTCTCAGTGAATGAACTTTGCTGCGAAGAAACCGTTCCAACTTTAGTTAAACGATAAATTTCCGCCTCGTTAGTTCCAAACAAGGCATATACTGCTCGTTGCTCGACCACATGTCCACATCTCTCACTGGTGTTGTACTGATGCGTTAGATCGAAGTACTGGCGTACGGTCAATCTGAGCACTTCATCACTAGTATTGCTATTTCTGGTGCGTGTGCAGGTGTAACGACGACGTATACGGAGTACGCGTTTTTCAAGGTCAGAGTCGTGCAGTGGTAGCTAGGCTGGTAGATAGTCCACTGTTTATTTGTACATGTGCCTTGACCGAGACCAACTGAAATCTCTACAACATCTGATGTGCATGTGAACGGCTGGAATTGTAATTCAATCTTGTAGGAAGGACCATGCATGTCCATCATCTGAACGTGCTCGCGCCTCATCTCGTTCGCGTCTACTACACAATTGGCCGACCGGGTCGTTCGGGTGATGCAAGCGCTGAAGCAAGCCGCCGACTCGCCGCGCCGAGGAAAAAGATGGAGACGCGCGCGTACGTGGTTTGGTGGGTGCGACAAGGGATTGGCCGCGGACGTCGCGCAACGGCGCGCGCGCGCGTATATACGGCGGCCGCCGGCATCCCGGCGTGCGCCATAGGTACATGCAATGCATGCATGTACGCGTGTTACGTAGGCGACTTATTGGTGGCGACGCATGCAAATCAAGTGGATCGATCAATCGATCCGTCTGGTAGGTCCCCGAAAGCCCCTGCAAACTGGCAACTCAAATCATTGTAGTACGTGGTAAGGTTCCAGAGCTAGGATAAACAAGGGAAAATTATTGCACCAGAATTCAGTAGAAACCGCGATCTAATTTGTCCATGCATGAACATTTATTTGGAGCTAAAACTAGCCGTGCGCCGTTGCTAAGCTGTTTATAGCTTCTCTTGATAATAAGGCCAATGACGCCCCTACTTTAATTTGTTGTCAAATAATGAAATTGTGGATAAATCATCAGACTAGCTCTCGCGCACATGCATTTCATCGTTTGAATCCTAAAACGGCAAAAGGAGAAAGGAAAGCAGCACGCAACGTATATACATCGCCGGAAACGTACCCAAACTATAGTAGAACACGCATCCGTCGTGAGCTGCGAGTTTATGATATAACTAGCAGGGCAAAAGGAATCATCATTTTCTTCTGAATGTGACAATTCTTTTTCTATACCGTGAAGTTCTTTGCGTGAGATTTCCAGGTTACAAATCTGGAAATTATAGTACGGGATGCACGTTTTTAGTCGACGTACAATATAAATAGGAGAAGATCAGTTTGGCATAAATATCGGCGGCGATGATATCGATGATATCATACGGCCATACACCCATATCGGCCACGGAAAGGAATAATACCATCTTTGTCGTTAGAATTGGGCGGGGATTTCGCATCGCTGCTGGGCGCTGGCAGTCTGGCACATTTCTCTTATATCGCCATACACGTTGGTTTTGCCAATCCTCCCTCCCACCTGCCCCGTGATTTTGCAAATTCCTCCTCCCACCTTCCGTGCATGTCCCATGCACGTTGGTTTCTATAGTTTCCACGGGTGGGCTGGTTTCCACCTGATACGCTCCCGATCTTGATAGGATAGCAAGTGATGAGCTGCGCGTTTATTAGTTTGGTCTACGTACGCTAGCATGCATGCACGCACACATCCTTCGCGCGTATGGTGCGGCATGATGCAGCCGTGCTGTGAACGAGGCCCCGTTTTCTTTTTCTTACGCCATGCGGCAATAATTTCTCTGATGGCGACCTCAAGCCTCGTCATGCATGCAAATTGCCAAGTGGGCGGCGCTCACCAGTCAGATATCTGTGGAGACCGGAGACAGTCAACAATATACAGTATAACAGACATAGTGGTATGGATGGTTTGCTAACAGCTTAGCAGCTTGGAGCTGAAAATTTTGTATAAAAAGTGAGAGCAACGAAGAATATGGTATGCCGCGAGCACCTCCGCGTGTTTTTGTTCCTTTTTTTTTTTGAGAAAAAAGCTACACCGGAAAGATGAACGGAGGAGGACGGCGTCCGAAATCTCTAGAAAAATGTAAATGGGCTGGCTGAGTCGTTTCAGCCCAAAAGCCAGATGGGCCAATGGGTCCACAACCCTCGATGCGGCCCATAAACGGTTTCCGAACAGAGCTGCTCGCCTGCTCTAGTGCTCTTCAGTCTCCAGTTCTCCACGCTCCGGTGAGTCACCACCATGGCGGGGAAGCAGTTCCCCTCCCTGGCGCACGCGCGCCCCGCCTCCGCCTCCTCCCGCCGGCTCCTCGCCGCCGCGGGCGCGCTCGTCCTCCTCTCCGCCGCCTACTTCCTCCTCCTCTCCCCCTCCTCGCCCCGCCCCACCGAGGGCGCCCTCGCCAGACCTAGCTCCACCACCACCTCCTTCCTCGCATCCCTCGAGCACTTCCTCGCCGCCCCGCACCCCTCCGCCTCCGCCGCCGCTCCCGGCGACCTTGACGCCGCGATCCGGGCCCAGGAGGAGGCCAGGCTCTACGGGGACCCCGCGTGGCCCGCGCCCGCCGCGGGGCCGCTCAGGGTCTACGTGTACGAGATGCCGAGCAAGTTCACCTACGATCTGCTGAGGCTCTTCAGGGACTCCTACCGGGAGACGGACAACCTCACGTCCAATGGGAGCCCCGTGCACCGGCTCATCGAGCAGGTGGGCGTGCGGTGAGATCGGACTGCAATTTTGTTCCGTTTTATCTTGTTGAGATGATACGATACCGGGCCGGTGGTTCTAGACTCGGGCGTGCGGACTGCTGGATTTTATGAGATCGTGGAAATTTGTGTCCGTAGCTTGTGAAAACCGTAGCACATTGATTCACACAGATTGCTTGCTGGTTGGAAGTGGGATAATTATACTCTCCTAGCCTCCTTTGTGACGCATCTGCTCTCATGATGTTGATGAAATGAGCTGTATGCTGGATCCCAGAGAGCTGGTAGATTTTTCATTATACAAAGTTTTTTTGTTGGGTGAATGTGATTTAGACTAGAGTGCTACTTCTCATTCTTAAAGTAGCTTCAGAATTCCTTTTGAGTACTACTCGGTATAAAATTTATACTTGTATAAATGACTCTTGGAATTGTTTGGCAAAGACCATACCAAAAGGAGTGCACCTTGATTTAATGATTTCACAATTCTAAATCATACGTGTGTAATTATGTAACAAAATATTGCATATTTTTTAAGATATTGAACTTTATTCCATTTGTCTACATAATCAAATTGTTTCTGCATTCACATTCACAGCATTCTATTGACTTCTGGCTCTGGGCGGATCTCATTGCACCTGAATCACGAAGACTTTTGAAGAGTGTTGTCAGGGTTCAGAGGCAAGAAGAAGCGGACATTTTCTACGTGCCATTCTTCACAACAATCAGTTACTTCTTGCTGGAGAAACAAGAATGCAAGGCACTTTATAGGGTGTGGGAGCATCTCTTAAGGTTTAATTTTCAGAAAATGTTTGTTTCAGGGGACATCCACATGGATAACTAGTGTTTATGAAGTCAAACTTTTTTATGAAATTAAAATTTGGTACTTCCTGCTGTAGTCTGGGATTTAATTGGAATTGTCTCCCTGAGTATATCTGATATTATAATGAAAGGCAACATTGCCTGAGCGGTTCTATCAACACTAGGATCATTTGAAATATTAACCTCTGTTAATGGAAATTAGTTTATTGTTTATTTACCTCTTTTTATTCCAACAAGACCTTATCAACATCATTCTTTTATTTCAGGAAGCTTTGAAGTGGGTGACTGATCAGCCTGCTTGGCAACGTTCAGAAGGCAGAGATCATGCCATTCCTGTTCATCATCCATGGTCATTTAAGTCAGTCCGGAGATTTGTGAAGAAGGCAATATGGCTTCTACCTGATATGGACTCAACCGGCAACTGGTATGGTATTCATTGTTTGCCAGTTGCCACTTTACCTTCGAAAACTGCTCACATGCATCGGTTCGCCAATGATTCCCACTGTCTTATTTCAGGTATAAACCAGGGCAGGTATATCTGGAAAAGGATGTGATCCTTCCATATGTTCCAAATGTTGATCTTTGTGATTCTAAGTGTGTATCAGAAACTCATTCCAAAAGAAGCATATTGCTGTTCTTTCGAGGAAGACTGAAGAGAAATGCTGTAAGTCTCTGCACCACTCTTTAGGTTTTAACATTTTGGAATAAGTACATGTAACTCCTACTTGTACATCTCTAGGGTGGGAAGATCCGCAGTAAGCTTGTGGAGGAACTAAAAAGCGCCGAAGACATAGTTATAGAAGAAGGTTCTGCTGGAGCTCAGGGAAAAGCAGCAGCTCAGGATGGCATGCGCAAGTCTCTCTTTTGCCTGAGTCCAGCTGGGGACACCCCATCTTCTGCTCGCCTGTTTGATGCAATTGTTAGTGGATGTATCCCAGTTATAATAAGTAATGAACTGGAGCTTCCTTTTGAAGGAATACTTGACTATAGGGAGGTAAACATGTCGATCCAGACAACTTTTAATATCTTTGTGCTAATTCCACGTGCCGTAAACCCTCTTACTCTGTATTAGTAACGTATTTCAAGTTAGGATACGTGCAACTTTAATTTGTTGCCCAGAATATGAGGGATTTCTTGGTAGTTGCACTCCCTTCAACACATCATATCGTTAACAGTAGAACTGCTAGTTGCATATTTGTTGATAATGGCTAGTTCTGGTATTATATTCTCCATGGGTACTGATGATTTTAGAGTTTATGACATCCAACCTCGGGTATGATTGGTTGTTTGATGAGCTGGGATATAGCTCAACTGCACAAACTAGATCATTTTAGCTATGCTGTGCTTGCCTTGGCACATTATTTAATCGGTCAATGGCAAACTTTATTAGCTAGTTAGTTGGAATAGAGCAATTAACAATGGACTGGAATCATGGGAAACTGCAGTACTTTTGCTTCTGCTAGTACCTTGCAACTGATATTGAGCTTATTTGCCTCTCTGTCGAGCTAGCCTTAGAAAGTTATCTTTTTAGAATAGTCCAAATGCCTAGCATAGCTAAAAAAGGCTAGAAAATCCCTAGCCCGAGATAAAAAAAGAAGCACCCCTTGGGTTTCAACTCCAATAAGTTCCTGAAGTTTCTCTAACTCCATAGCTGATTCATGAAAAATCATAATACCTCAAGCTTGTTTGCCTGTGTTGTGAGCTTGTGATAGAATTGGGAAGGTGGCTTGGCTATATTGGTACTACTAACGAAGTTGGTGTGGTGATACTGATCGACTGATAACTAAAGAGAACATGATGTACACCAAACTACTCTGGGCTATGTGGATGCATGCAGTAGATTATAATTGCGGTCTGCTGGAACTGCAATATAATGTAATGCTAATGCCAAGATTTTAACCCTGTGCTGACTGGCTATAGAATGATGATATATAGTTCTATCTCGCCATTTCTCATTTTGTGTTTAAGTTGCTGCAGTTCAAACCACCTTCACTCTAGTGTGAATTTGCATTACCTAATGATAAGCTTTATTGTGCAGATAGCATTGTTTGTTTCATCAAGTGATGCTTTGCAACCTGGCTGGCTTGTGAAGTATCTAAGAGGAATCGATGCCAAAAGGATCAGAGAAATGCAAACTAATCTTGTGAAGGTGATCTCTTTATCTATAATGCAGCCTGCCAACATTCAGTACTGTTGACTAATAATTTACCTGTGATTCATTTCCAGTTTTCAAGACATTTTCTGTATTCAAGTCCTGCACAGCCTCTTGGGCCAGAAGACCTTACATGGAGAATGGTATTTCATTGACATTATTCTAGCAGTAGCATCCATGGATACTTTATTGTGAAATAGGTTATCATGCTATTTATCTGTTCAGCTCTATGAACATTCCCATTACTTCAATGCTCTCAAGTTTTATGTATCTTGGTTAGTTGTTTCATTCGCAGTCGCTATACATTTCTCACAAGTCTTCTTACTTATGAAGCACGTGGTCTCTTGTAACCATTTAGACATTCCAAACCAAAATGCAGATTGCTGGTAAGCTGGTGAACATCAAGCTGCACATTCGACGTTCTCAACGTGTGGTCAGAGAGTCAAGGAGCATATGTACGTGTGAATGCAGAGTCGGGAACACAACGAGAATGCTTTGAGCCAATCTTTTCCTTTGTCGTGTTTTAAAGTTCGAACTTCCATAGCATAGCCATTTTTCTAGTCGCCACCACTACGAGCTTTGAGTCCGGCAATTTTTGCCAATGCATGTAAATCTAACCATAGCTTTGCAACCGATGTATCAGTTGGAATTGGGATAAGCTGTATGATGCAATCTAACCATAGTAGCTTATAGTTTTTTTTATGTCAAATTCGGCAGGAAGCTTTGGAATATAGACACCCAGCTTGTACCATTGCATTTCAGGAAAATGGAGGGCATAAGCGATGGCGTCATGTCCAACGTCAAATGTCCTAATGCATGTGCCGTTCAAGGCCAAAGAAAATTAGCTTAATAGATTTACCACGGAAAAAGAAAAGTGTCCGAGAAGCTTTCTGTCACTAATGCATGGCAAAGAACAGGGAAAACAATCATAACACCATCACAATGCATGGCAGAGAGTTCAAATAACCATTAAACCATTTCAGCATACCAGCAGTAATTCCTAATATCTTGCGTACTTGAATTCATAATTGACCGCCAAGGGTTCAGTTAATCTTTTACCCTGAAGGGCAAGTGACTGAAGCGTACACAGCATTAGTAGCACTACTACAAACTATACAAAATTGATCCAGCAAGACCGACGTTTTCTTCCCCTGCAAAAGGCCCAGCTGCGCGGGAATGAGCATATATAAAAGCTTAATATCAGTTGAACTAATGATTCCACGATGACAGTCTTGAGGTAAGCCGTTCGACTGTTGGTACCACCAAAAGGGATCTGCAAAAGGCATGGCCATTGGTAAGAGGATTCTTTCACAAGTTTCCATGAACATAGGTGCACCAGATTACAAGTGTCACATAAAACATTTTCAAATGCTGAATGCAATTTCAGACGATTTAAATCCGATACTTTCTCGTGACATTAGCTATTGAATAAACACAACAATTGGGAGTCAAAGTTAACATTACTAATAATTTGCTAACAGCTAAATCAAGAGCTGGATATTAAGTTACATTTTTCTTTAGATAATGGAAATGGTTCCGTCCTCTTCATTATGGGATGCACATATAGAATGTTTTGTTTGAGAGTGATGTATCATGATCCTAACTCTGAACCTAACCAACTTGTTTGGTTTGAGGAATTGAATGAGTTGATCCATTGCCACCTCATTTCTCACAAGTATGTGGTTATTTAGTAACGAGGACTGGTCTCATCCCACCAAAATTCATGGGCTTCCCCCATGATGGACCGCTCTATTCTAGCTGAGTTGATTCCTCAAACCAAACATCATAATGATGTACAGATATAAAACATAGGTGATACATTGAATGGTAGCCAGCAGAGTAAAATAAATAAGAAACCAAAGTTAAATAGTAGCAAGTATGGCTTTACTGCAAGAAACTTCAACAGCAAAGAAATTAAACATGAATAGTAGCAAAGCAAACTGGTTGTTTGCGAGCACAACTCAACCCCTCGCAAAAAGCAATTTCTGCAGAAACTAAATATGGCTAGTGTTCATAACTGGGAATAAAAAGACATTTAGAAGTAGCTTTCACCTAACTGATGGATTTCAATGTAGATAGATAGAATGCACATCTTCCGTAGTCAGATAAAGAACCCCCGACAGTTTAAGGATCCACAAAGGCAGTTCTTAGCTCTAGGGGAGCATACACCACTAGACTCAGCTCCAACGTCACCATAGTCATAAGTCAATTCTGTCATGGGAGGAATGTGTTTCAGTGCAAAGAACATGATATGCGGGCAACAATCATCTTCATGGTCAAACTGAACTGTCTGCCAGAAGACATTGGGAGCACAACTATGGTTCATGAAACGCGAGATGTTTCCCATTTTTTTGGCACTTATCTTAATAGGCAGAGGCTCAAAGGTATCAGCTGAAATATTTGTGCTTTGCTCCCCTATCAATTCAGGTCCGTAATTCCATTTTAAAGTCTTCTCACCAGGACACAATGTCTGAAACAAATAATCATCTTCCTGATTATCTCTGCAACCTGGTAAAGGTTTCATAGAACCGAGTGGTTTCAAGCGTTTGACCTGAGTAATATAGGTGAAATGGTGTGGTCCTTTATCACTGTCAACATCATTGACAAGAAACACTGGGAGATTTTCTGCACCAGATGATAGATCAGGGTGTAAAACACTGCCTCTAGTTGTTGGATCCTCTACCCATTTCTGGGACTTCTTCCAAATTGCAACCCCATCAGGTTGCCCCGACTCCCGCAGCAACTTGTACTTGAAACAAATTGTTCCGTTCTTTGTTTTCTCCTTCCATGACTCGTGGATCCTATAGAGGCCATCATAAATATAAATCTTCCCAGTCAAGCAGCATGGATCCTTATATCCTCGTACAACCCGGATTACATTTTTTCTGGTCAGGCTCCTCTCAAGAGCCAGATTACCCCTCTCAAGCTTCTGGTCATGCCGCTCCTCATTGTTCCTGCTATTACCTCCTGAACCGCTGTAAACTAGCACATCTGTATCATCATCATTGTTGTCGTAGCCACCTGCAGCAACAATACATATTGCAACAGAATCATCCCCATCACTCAGATTAGAATAAAATAAACTATAATGTCTTACTACATTTTAAAATAGAAATAGCAGTCCCATTAGCATCGTCATGTCTTCGTGCCCAGTGTAGTAAAACAGGAGCGACGGAGCAAACGATAAAGAGAACATAAGGATTAGACATATCATAATTTATCGTCAAGATAAGTGGGTTCATATTAGAGAAGGGAAGGAGCTGATGCAAGTTCTTAGGCGGTGTTGCCCTGTAAGCTGAAATGGGAGTGGCATCAATGGGGCCGTTAGCATTGGCACTGACATCTGAAGTCCAATGTGCAGCAGGCTGTCCTCCAGCACAGTTCTGATCACCAGACGTATCAGTGTTGCCTCCACAAGCATCCTTGCCGCCGAAAGCGAAAAAGGACTTGGCAGCAAAATTGTTCCAGGCACCAAAACCCCCTTGTGACAGCTCAGCTGAAGTGACAAATATCAGCGGTGGGGTGGTTGACTGGTTATATGTATGGACACCCAAGGGCGCCGGGAACATGGGAGCCAATGTCCTCAAGGGCTTGATATCCAGAACATCCTGATCAGGAGTAGGCATGAAATTCGATGGACGGTTCATCTCAGCTCGCAGCAATTGAGTTCCTATGTGAAGAAAGCACAGTTAATGATCATGTTGTCAACAACCTCATTGAAAAAATGGTATAATTTAGACATTATTTAGAATATGCAAGTGGGTTCTCTAATTTTTATATGCGCACTTTACTAAACGAGAGCGAAAAGCATCATTCTATGATGGATCCTGGACAAGACATGGCAATAGAATGATGTATAAGGAACACTGCATTACTAGCCAAGTTGCGCGCTCCTAATCGCATAACACTGTTAGTTTAACAATACAGAAAGTCCAGGACAGGCATAACAGCATTCTGATTTGTTAAAAATCCTGAATCATCAATTGGGGATGGATGATGGTTAGCTCTATCATCCATGTTCACTGGATTCCCATTTCTCAACCATTGGTCACGTCGCCTGAGAGACCGCTGCTGATTCACCAAACCCATTTCAAGCCCGGTAGCGGTAGCTATATTCCTCTCCCATTCTAGCATGCATATGCATGTCCCCTCTCCCCAAAACCAAGACAAGTAAAACCTTCAATAGTCGAATCAAACCCTCAACTTGGTCCAAAAAAATCACCTTTCAGTCAAATCAAAGTTCACCGTAGAAAAAATTTCAAGTTTCAACTAATAAGGAACAAAATGGGCTTTCAATTTTAATGATTTGAACTCAAAAACCGCATAGGTCCAAACTCGAATGTGGCAAATAGCCTGGCAAATTCGTCAATTTTCCCGGTACAGAACATGGCGACGGGAAGTAGGGCTTTCGGTGGCAAATTCCCGAACTTTCACACCTACTAGGGTTTATAGAGGGAACGGGAAGGGGAACGAAGAGGCAAACGGCGACGAGCGCGCAGCCGACCCGACGGCGGGGCCAGCGAGGAGGCGCCGCGGCTAGGGCGGAGCCAAGCAACACCCTTGGCCTGGCGCGGGCGGGGGCGAGAGAGGAGAGCCGAACCGCGAGGCCCCGAGCCCGTCTCCCCGCCGCCAGGTGCCAGTGTGCGACCAGGGGGACAAGGAAAACCGACCGGATCGACGCGTGGAAGGGAGAGAGAGAGCGAGCGAGGAGCCGCCGGCGACGGTCTCGAGGAGTCGCGCACCCGAGTGAGCCCAGTGAAAGGAAATGACCCCTCACCTGATCGGAATCCTCGCGGCCGCGGCGGGTCGCGGTGCGGCGCGGGGGCGCGGGAGCTACGAGACGGACGCCATCGATGAGCGGAGTGATCTGCGGGGGCGGGGCGGAGTTGAGTTGAGTGTGGCGGTCTGAGTCTGGCTGCCCTGTTCGAAGGGAATGGGGGAGACGGAGAGGATGGGTTGGGGTTTTTCTCTGGTCCTCGCCCAAGCCCAACGCTCGCGTCTCTCGCTTTGTGGTTTTCCGAGGGGTTCGCCGTCGTCTCGGCCTCTCGGGCGTTTGATGTGTTCGGTAGCTCAAACGCGCCGGTCGCCAGTTGGCATTCGGTAATTCGGACCCGATCGGACGGGATCATTAACACAATGGGTCTTCTTGATAAGAATATACTACACAGTGCGTCTAATAATGCTCTTTTGATGTCGTGAATAATATTTTTTTCTAAGAAACTGATCAGATTAGAATAAAATAAACTATAATGTCTTACTACATTTTAAAATAGAAATAGCAGTCCCATTAGCATCGTCATGTCTTCGTGCCCAGTGTAGTAAAACAGGAGCGACGGAGCAAACGATAAAGAGAACATAAGGATTAGACATATCATAATTTATCGTCAAGATAAGTGGGTTCATATTAGAGAAGGGAAGGAGCTGATGCAAGTTCTTCAAGAGGTGGAGATAGTTTAGGTTAATCATGCCCGTAATTTTGCCGTGCATTTGCTTTTTTTTATAAAAAAAAGAAGTGCGGCGCATTTGCTAGCACAACTAGCTAGGAGAAATGTTCATTCCACTGTCTAGTTGAGGCAGGTGCGCAAACTTGTATTGCCCAACTGGTTGAGCTTGATTGTAATGCATCTTCTTGATCAATATAAAGCTTGTGTTTCCTAAAAGATAAAAGAATATCACTTGATCATTATATCTAAAATACAACTACGGGCTGAGATGTGAGATTAGGCTTTGAAAGAAAATACATGTTTCTTATTTGGTATATAAACGTCTAATTGGAGGATTTACGGTAGCCACGGTCAATGACTTGGTGTCTGCTCTGTTTATGCAGGCTGCAGCGACATGCCAAAGAAATAAAGATGAGAGTATATGACACGGTATTGTGCAAACAAGCAAAATGCCAAACGTTTGGAGTAATTCGTATGATGTTTGTTATTGTGGAGTTGTGGACCAAGAAATCATAAACGTGCGCGTATCGTACCGCATTTATCCGGTTAGTCCGTATTGCTAAACACTTCATTGGAGAAATTAAGCCCACTGTACTTGGTTGGTTGCCTGCTTGATCAGTAAATTACCTGTCTGTTTTGTTGGTCGGATCTAGCGTTCATCTGGCCGAGTGGATTTGTATAATCCGAGGAAGAAGACCGTTTGGTTGGCAGCTGATCGGATGAAAAACATGCTCTCGGTCTGACCATGCATGCTTCTATCCACCCTTGCTCAACACCTACGAGTCTACACGACCGCACCACGGCACGTGGCCACGGCTTGAACTCAACACCTTCGACCGCACCAGATGGATCTCCGCAGACACGTATCTCCTCCGAAGTCACACGTGTGCAGCTGCATGAGCCCACCTCACTCCCTTTTAACAACGCACGCACCTCTCCCGTGCAACGCAACCCCGATCGCAATCCCAAAAAAACAGAGGAGTGTAGCAACAGAGGGAGAGAGAGCTCAGCTCCGATCCCATGGCGTCGTCGTGCCACGACGTGGAGGTCCCCGGCAAGCCGACGGAGACGGGGACGGCGCTGCTGGAGACGGCGACGGGCACGATCCAGGGGTTCGCGCCGCTGGGGCAGATCCACCAGCACCTGTGCGCGTTCCACTTCTACGCCGACGACATGTCCCGGCAGGTGGAAGCGCACCACTTCTGCGCGCACGTCAACGAGGACTTCCGCCAGTGCCTCATCTTCGACGGGCCCGGCGCCGGCGCGCGGCTCATCGGCGTCGAGTACATCGCCTCCGAGCCCCTGTTCCTGACGCTGCCCGACGCCGAGAAGCCGCTCTGGCACACGCACGAGTTCGAGGTCAAGGGCGGGGTGCTCTTCATGCCGGGCGTGCCGGGCGCCGTCGAGCGCCGGGACCTCGAGAAGGTGTGCAAGACCTACGGGAAGACCGTGCACTTCTGGCAGGTGGACCGCGGCGACGCGCTCCCGCTCGGGCTGCCGCAGATCATGATGGCGCTCACGCGCGAGGGGCAGCTCCGGCAGGACCTCGCTGACTGTACGTGCTCGTAGCTTGTTGCATACTGGTATTTGGGGCGAGTTTTGTTTGTGTTGTCTCGTGTTATGGTTCTGACAGATTGTTTACTTTGCTGGGACGTGCGTGCAGGTGTGGAGAAGAAGTTCAACGTGTCCTTCCAGAAGGAGAGGGAGAACCGGGCGTACATGAGCGGGCCGGACCACGGCATCCACCCGCTGGCCAACGCTGCCGGCAAGGGCCTCAAGACCGAGATCCGGGAGGTTGACATCCCGGCGACCACGACCGCCGGCGCAGCCAGGATCTTCACTTAGATCGCCGGGCGTGGCGCGGCAGAATGGCAGATGGATGGTTGCGAGTCTGGGTAGTACTGTATAGGATAGCTAGATGGTGTTGTTGCTTACTACGGAGTAGTTTGTTTTGGAGTGTCTCCGTTCTCTCTCCCGAGACAGAGAGGCTCACGCTCTACGCTGCTTGAACTGTGAATTTTGGTATAATAATAATAATAACAGGTTTACTAATAATGGCTTGTCTGATAAAACAATTTTCCTCCGATATATGCGGGTGGATTGAGGTGGAAAATGAATTTCATGGAATGTTTAAGAACAGGAATAAAAATCTCGAAGACAATTTCACACAGCACCAGCTAAATGTACAAGCAGCTCGTCGATAACATCTCGAATTGTTGTGAAATAAGGGAAGATGTAGTTTTTTCAGAAAAGAAGAGAAGTTGTAACCCAAACGCCGGCACCAGTAACCGGATATGCAGCATCAAGTTCCTGCTAGATCAATGGCTAGAAGAAAACGTCGTTCTTGTATACAAAACAAATATTGCTGAGAGAACAATGGAATGGAAGCTGGAAGTTTCAAATTCATTTGATCAAGCCTTGAGCAGGTCTCATATGTTGGTCACCATTCGCATACGTTGAGCCATACAAATCGAATTCACGATCAACCATTTGATCTAGTGCCGTACAAATCGAATTTACCCATTTGATTTAGTGCCATACAAATCGAATTTACTTGCCATCAATCATTTGATTTAGTGCCTTTGAGCCAGATGTCAATCGGACAATGTGCTTACCATCAATCATTTGATTTAGAAGCATATATATGAATCGAATTTAGCACCAATCTCGAATTTCTGGACAATAACAATCTGATCAAAGCAAGACGGGCGCGGAGCCGGCGCCGACCTCGCAGTAGCCCCGCCGCGCGACGCGGGCCCCCGCGCAGGCCGCCTCGGGGCAGCCGCACCAGTACGTGACGCCGTCGGCGCCGCAGACCGGGTCCGGGCGGAAGCACCGCACGGGGCAGAGCTGGACGTCGCCGTCGCCGTCCGCCGCCGCCGCGGCCGCGCAGGGGTCGCCGGATTCCGCGGTCTCCCCCGCCGCCGCCGCCGCCGCGACGGCGGGCGCGGGGGAAGAGGAGGCTAGGGTTTGCGCGAGGAGGAGCGAGAGCGTCGCGAGGAGGATGAGGTGGACGAGGCGTGAGGGCGGCATGCCGGGCGTCGCCGGCGGCCGATGGTCGCCGGCGAGGGGCGGGGCGGGAGGCACGGCGGCCTTCGGAGGGGTCGGGGAGGACGCGGCCGCGGCTGCGGTGGGGAGGGATGGAGGAATTAGGGGCGCGGGGGAACCCGTCGGCGGGTTGAGAAGTTTCCGTTGGCGACGCGTCGGCCGGTCGGCGTGGTGGGTGGGGTGGGTTGGACTTGGCTGGACCGCGTTGGCGTTGTTGGGTTGGCCGCCTGCTCTTGTCCCGTTTCGCCTTTGCCCCAGAATAGCATTTGCCGAATTTTGGTAGTTTCGCCGAGTTAATTAAGGCACCTACTTAACTCGCAACGTGAAAAACGTACTTGTAATTTGTGGATTTATACATTTTTATAAAAATATGCTACTGTAGGTTTAAAGCGGGTGACGTCTAAGTCAACTTTACTTGTCGTAAATGACATATATTTGAGAATTAGAGGGATAACTTAGAAAATGTTGTGATTTTAGAATTTTTTTTCTTTTGATGTTCCTAACGATAATTTCTATGACATATTCTGGAAGTTGCCAGCTGAGGAATTGAGGTAGATCACTAGATTGCCTCCTCTGGAAGAGAAAGCGATGGGAATCACTTTACCACGCACCAGCTTGCGCTACCTTTCTTTATGCTGAATCATTCGTGCTTTCCTCCTTAGCTTCGCTTTCGGTTTCTTCTCATGGGTTGGCTGTGATTATTCAAATCTATACAAGCCATGGTGCAAGCTATTCGATGCCATTTTTAAACGCATGGCTCTCAAGGGATGAAAACAAGGAGTCCGCGGGCAACTAAGGCAAGTGCCTTGATTTCAACAGAATGTAAACGTCACAGCTCTGATATCACTCAATTGTCCAGCTTTTAAACTTCCATGAAAGCCTAGTTCCATTAAGTACATATGAAAGTTTACATGACACTGAAATAAAATCCGACAAATTTGCCATGTCCAGTCTGTCACCCCAAAGGGATCAAAGATTTCAACAGCACCAGAAGATGAAAAGTTCGGACATTGTTGGTGTTTCTTAGTCAGCATCCATTTCCTCCAGAGCTGCCTGAGCAGCCGCCTTGGCCTGCTCCAACAGATCATTTGGTACCTATATGTATATGACAAGTGCACAAACAAGTTCAGCTTCAAATTGACACAGAAGGATGATCAGGGACTTTTTCAGGTGAACATCCCAGTACCTTCTGGTGCTGGCGGTTTGATTCATCACAGACCCAGCTCAACTCCAATTCGAAAGCTTTGTCCTTCGCTTCGTCATGGACTCCATAAATTCTGCATTGGTTAGATTGTGACTTGTGAGTATCCAAATTTGGAACAACAGTACGGTTCATTGGCATCTAGTAAGCATGAAAGCAATATCTTCAAATATTTTAGTTAAAACGCCCATAACGAACTTGATTTTCTTCAGCATCACTGTACTTTAGTTGTGACCTATCACACACCTCTACTGCAACAAGGGTTGAATTTAAGATTTCTATGCCAACGGTACTATGTATTATCACAGTAAATAGTGCAATCATGATATATCCAAGCAGTTCTCTACCTTTGCCTTAAAAAAACAATTCTCTACCTGATAATACTTCTACTAGCAAACTTTTGATCTAAAAAGGTATAGCATAAAAGGACACAAGTTCCTAGTTCCTAAACAAAGATAACCAGGTTTGCCAAGTGTTGTATAAATGTGAAAAATCTAGAAACATGGAACAATGTGGTACAAATAGTGAAGCCAAATTGTCTATATGCAAAATGAGTGCTGGCAGAGCTATACACAACAACATGCATTCAGGGAAAGAAATAAAACTAAAAATTTATGAACCATCAAAATCACACAGTTACAGGAAAATAAACTTAGCGTACATCTTTGCAACTTCAACAATGCCTTCCCGGCAGGTAAGCTCTGAAAGCTTCAACTTCTCTATTTCACTGCAAGACAATATTCAAAGAGTTGGATTTAGAATCGTTCTGACATCCATCCACAATATAAAAAAAGTTCGCGGAGTTACAGGGAAAAAATCCAGAGGTAAATTTAACAGCAGTTGCAAAAGTATTCTCTTAAATAAAAGGTCTCTAATAACCGACTCGTCCCAAGTTAGTTTGGGTCGCCCTCTACCTCTCTTAACATTATTGGCCCGCTGTAGAACCCCACTACGCACCGGCGCCTCAGGAGGCCTCCGTTGGACATGTCCGAACCATCTCAACCGATGTTGCGTCAATTTCTCCTCAATTGGTGCCACTCCGACTCTATCTCGAATATCTTCATTCTGTATCCTATCCCTTCTTGTGTGACCACAAAACCAACGCAACATACGCATCTCTGCTACACTCAGTTGTTGTATATGTCGCCTTTTAGTAGGCCAACATTCAGCACCGTATAGCATCGCCGGGCGAATCGCCGTCCTATAGAACTTACCTTTTAGCTTTTGTGGTACCCTCTTGTCACAGAGGACACCAGAAGCTTGACGCCATTTCAACCAACCGGCTGAAATTCTATGCCTAACATCTTCATCAATGTCACCATCCTTTTGCAGCATTCTCTTAAATAAGGTTACGGAACACAAAAGCTTAAAGCCAGTATCCTCGATTAGATTATTTGAAAAATCATTTTATTGGAAAGGGACGGGTATATATACATAAAAAACCGAGGTAGTGTGTCACACTTCAGCAGTGAACTCTAACCAACAACCGTAAAAAGGAAGCATATGCATGAAAAAACCATTTGACAATATAATGATATTGTCACTATTCTATAGCATCATGCGCATTGGTCCAATGATTCCGTTCATAAAGCAGCACAAACGAATGAATGAATATTTGCATATATTAAAATTCACAACACTGAATGTTAAGATAATATTTGCAGGCTGCCCGTTTCTCTTGTACTTGCCTTCTCAGAAATCTAGGTTGTAAAAATATGCACTTTCACACTAAAATGCAATGAGTATTTATTGATTATGTTTTATGCATCAGCAAGCCATGCAACAAAATAAGAAACAAAGAGAGAGCTAAAACAAAACTGGTGAAGCTTACGTTTTTGCAGCCTGTCTTCCCTTCCCCAGAGCAGCACCAAAGTATTTCTGTTCAAGTTTGTAAAGTCAATAAACACTGTATTTCAATACAACTAAGAATACAACGGCATCCATACAGAACATGAATGTGCGACTCATGGAGTACATAATTCATGTAAAAACTTGAATGTCTAAAGCAATGAGCCTTTGCACTCACATTGAAACAACTCTTAGTGTAATTCAGTAAGGACTTACGTAGGAGACTCCTGAGGGCTCTATCATGTAGAGCTGTGGCCCATCTCTATCATAACCTCCAAGAATAACACCACAACCAAAAGGCCTGATACAATAGAAACCAAGTTAGGATTGCCAAACAATTATGGACGATCGCAAGTCATGACCCTAGTAAGTATGGACCACTAGTGTTGAATATATTACCTGAGCCACCAGTACAGCGTGCAAAGATGGACATAACTTGCCACGCGATCTGCCAATTCCTTGACGGAAATGGGTTCCCCGTAGACCCTGGTGCATTACAGATTTAGATCACATAATCATATAAAGGACGCTTGTATGGTCTAAATGACCTAAGTGCTTACTTTTCATAACTGGCAGCTTCTGATTTGGCCCTTGAAACAATTTGCCTACCATCTGCTGCTAAACCAGCAACAGCCTGAAAATGACAAAATAATTTGTAGTTAAAACAGATGCTTCATAAAATGGCTAGTGGAACATGAACCTTTGCACCAATAGCAAGAAAACTTTAAAGAACAATCTCAACAGATGGAATATTTTTACCGCTTTACATGAGCGATTGATTTACAAAAAGAAGATAATAGGGTATGATTTTACAGTCTTGCTCCTATATTGATTATATACAAAAACAGATAATAGAGTATGATTTTACGGTCTTTCTCCTCTATTCAGTTGTTCATAGTAAGTACACGTTAAAAAACCAGACACAATCTTGCTCTTATATTCATTCAGCATGATATTATATTTCACATCAAAACCATTATCGATTGAGTCAGTTGTAAAGGGATTACCAAGCCAGAGTGGTGGTGCACTGAATGGATCCTTCGGTTGGACCCCTCCAGCATCATCTTTGAAGTTACCAGCTTCTCAACGCCCTAAAGGCCCAAACACAAAATCACAATCCAGTCAATACATAAGAGGGGCTCCATCAACTTAAAAAGCTGAACAGAGTAAAACTAAATCGTACCAGGACAATGCCATCTTTGCACTTGATCCCAACAACAGTCCTATTCACAGATACCAGAGCATCACCATAAGATCGCATAGCAGAAGGAAACAAGTGAAACAGAACAGAATGTGAAGCAGTGGAATCGAACCCGCTGTTGTCGACAGCCTTGGTGGCGTACTCGACCTGGAAGACGCGGCCATCCGGAGAGAAGGTGGTAACGGACAGATCATAACCTGTGCCTATGCTGCTCATTGTCGACTTGTTTCCGTCACCTCTACGCCACTAGTATGGAGATCACTCCTGCAATGCAAACAAAATACCAAAACCCCAGAGAATTAGTTACCAACACACATCGGTGGGAATTAATGTGGGGGCACGAGGGTTCGTCTTAAAAAATTCAGGCCATAGACATACATATCAGTATTTCACTACACACGCCGTAAACGAATCCGCAAACCCTAAATCCTGAGTGTTGGAGTGAAACACATCGGGATTTCATGGCTTATAGATGGAGGGGCTAATTCCGCAGAGAAAAACTAAACGATGAACCCGTGCAACCAAACTAGGGCACCCTCACCGACGAAAGTACGAATCGACTCAAGCCCCGGGGTGGATCTCCGCCCCGCTCCCAGTCGAGGGGAGGGGGGCGCCGACGACGCCGACGGGCAAAGGGAGGGAGTAGCAATTACCTGGATCTGGACCGGCGGCGAGGCAGGTGGAGCCCCGCGAAGCTGGGGTTCGCTGAGCTCGGCGGCTTGGGGTGGGTTTGGGGAAGACGAGATCGATGGGGGGAGAGGGGGCGTGAGTAAGTGCGTGTTCCTTTTCTTTCTTCCGGCCCAAGCCGAGACCTAGAAGACGGACGGAGCAGCGGAACAAGAAAGAAGTTCCATAGTTTGGACTCGGGCCCGTCTGGACGAGGAAGGGGAACGGTCCAGATCGCGTGTGGTCTTGGTTCGAGGGTTGGGATTCGGTCTGGGCCGTTTCTGATGTGGGGGCGAAGATGGCCATGGGCCCTTTTTTTCCGGAAAAGGAACTGATTGGATGGTAATGCTTGAGCCTGCTAGGTAGTTTTTTAAAATCATAATGTATTTTTTAAAATAAAATTTATGACTCCACTAGTGTATCACAAAATTTTAACTTAAAATAACGTATGTTTGTGGGGAAAAAAAAGATAATCTTTTTTGACCGAACTCAGTAGGGGAAGCCACTATCTATTTTTTTATATTTTTATTTTAAACTCAATTAATTCGCTTGGTGCTATTCAGATGCTCTAACCACTGCGCTAGAGAACCATTGACAAAAAAAGACAATCTTACGAAGGGGTAAATTGGATTGGTTAAGATAATTGAGCACGTAAAACGGATCAAATTATGTTTTAAAGCGTTATCTGGACTTTATACATAGTTGAGGGTAGTAATTTAAACTTTTTCCTTCCACGATATAATCAGGTGCGCGAAACTGAAACTTCGTTCCTTTATGAAAGTAAGAAACCGATTATTGTAAGTTTGGAAAGCCCTAATCTGTTTAGATCTGCTATAAAAATTGTAAGTTTTTTTTTTGTTTTTGAGATTCAATACCTAATTTAATTTTAGTCTGTTAGCGCCCGTACGTTCGATGATAATTTTTTCATTAGATAGTCTGCCCGCAGCATGAACAATAAGAAGTTATGACATCTTATGAGATTCTTAAAAACAAATTCGTACCACAGCAAATGGTGATGTTTCATGCAATAATTGACTTGAATCCCTTTTTTCTATATCAGGATTTTGAAATTCATATACATCTGAGAACACCTTGTGCAAAGTCACAAAATCACAACTATAACACCACGAAAAATCACGATTGCAATATCAAAATTTGTGAAATATATGCAACATCCACAATACAACAAATTGCAACATCATAAATCATTTATTGCACTGCCCCAGAAAAAATCACTTATTGCAGCATCCAAAAATCCGTTAGCGGAAAATGGTGGGATAGCGCATCTGACATCCAAAATCACAATATTTCGACACTATATCAGGCATCAGCATGATAAATCACTCGTTGCAACGTTTAACACCCAACATCCAACATCGAAAAGGGGGTGGAGAAATGGTGGGATAGGGCATCTGAAAGTGCATCTAGGCACTTAAATGTTTTGGTGATTTTGGATGACAACATGATTTGTAATTTAACTTGTTTGTCTAAGTATATGAGCAGGGTTTTATTCTTATGGATATTCATGAAACATAGTTGTTGAAGAATGAGAGCTCATTGTTGGTACAAATGACATAAAAGCAAACAAGTGATGGTAATCCCATGCGACTAAGCAATACAACGACAAGTGAAAAAGAAGTCACAAATGAGATATGGCTTTATGCAAATCCGTTGGTCTCACCTATAAGATACTTGTCAAAGATAAAAGGGACAATTTAATTGGAGATATTTCAAGCTAATGGAAGACATGGATTTCAATGTGGTATTCATGATGATGCAATACAAAGTGGATCTCAATATGACTAGATACGGTGAAAGGGATTGAACTAGATGGCGGTGTCCAGGTACCAAGCAAAGAGAAGGACAAGTTGGTCTTGTAGCCGAGGGACCTTGCTAGGGTGAAGACTAGCATCATCGTTTAGTCTCTATGCACTAATCAAGCCTTACGAGTGAAGCTTTGCAATGCATCTAATTCTTTTAGATCATATATATATTGGAATGGCTTATGAATTGGTCCATACTCTTGAAAATTCTAAGCCTAGCTCAAGTTGGATTTGCTCAAGCAAGAAAAGAATGTTGAAGCCCTCAAAGTGAGAATGATCACGTATGGCATCATTGAAGACATAGAAGCTCAAGAGGAAGATTTATTTGCTATTTATTTTCTTGAGTATAGAAATGTCGTACTATCAAGAGGGATGCAACATTAGTTGATTAACAACACCAAAAGTGCTCTTATATCAACCCTTGGGAGATAGCATTGAGAGAAAAACACCTTGGGAACTTTGTGTGGTGCCTCGACCCAAACCGGTCTGACCGGTTTGGGAAACCGGTCTGACCGATTTGGCCTCTGACAGCCACAACGGCTAGTTTCCTTTGAAAACCGGTCTGACCGGTTTGGGAAACCGGTCTGACCGGTTTTCAATGGCTATAACGGCTAGTTTGGGAGTTTGGGGCATTTATCCTTGGATTTGGGTTGAAGGAGATATTGTGTGTGAGCTAGAGAAAGTTTGATAGAGCTAATTGCAAAAGC
Source organism: Echinochloa crus-galli (assembly GCA_900205405.1). NCBI lineage: Eukaryota > Viridiplantae > Streptophyta > Magnoliopsida > Poales > Poaceae > Echinochloa > Echinochloa crus-galli. Next base: position 118,726 of record OAMR01000305.1, on the reverse strand, counting down.
AAAGAGTGAATCCATAGCTTGAGCACTTGCGGTGAAGTCTAGCAACCTTTGGAGCATTTGCTACTCTTGGAGGTGAAGCCTCCTAGACGGCTAGCCGTCGCCGGTGAGCTACCGTGTTTGTGGGACTTTGTGAACTTGCTAGAAATCACCTACAGGAGCTACAAAACAAGTTTGGTTTGTGCTAGAACTCGTAGAGAGGGTCATATACATAGTTGTGTGTTTCTGCAGGAAACCGGTCTGACCGGTTTGGGAAACCGGTCTTGTCTTTGTGATGGCCTTTGTGGCATTGGTGAATCCGAACTTCGGGAAACAAATCATCGTGTTTCTCTATTGGTTTGCCTCACAAGTTCAATTCTAGCATTTATATTTGCTTCCGCTTCGATCTACTTGGTTGTGCTCTACTTGTGTGCATGGACTTTGTGAACCTGCTAGAAATCATCTACAGGAGCTTCAAAACAAGTTTGGTTTGTGCTAGAACTCGTAGAGGGGGACATTTACATATTTGTGTGTTTCTGCCACAGACCGATCTGACCGGTTTGGTAAACCGGTCTGACCGCTTTTCTTACTGTTTCGAGTTCCTGACCTCAAACCGGTCTGACCCGGTTTTGGTACTGATCTTGAAAAAGCTTTGTAAATTGCAGATTCACCTATTCACCCCCCCTCTAGGTGACATCGAGGTCCTTTCAGCATCAGACGCCACGGTAGAAGCATTACCAATTTATTTATTTTTTGCGGGTATTACTGAATCGATATAACCTATATAATTGATACCCACTAACATCCCACTCAAGAATTCTTTCAAACCTTATATAGCCACGTCATCACCTACTAACATCCCACTAAAAAATTTTCTCAGACCTCATGTAGCCACGTCATCAGCTAAACTCCCCTTCTTTACTATGCCTTCTTTACTAGCACACGCGCAGCTCAAGCGGCTCCACACTCACTTATAGTTTTACAATTAGTTATTATGTGCACATTCTTATTTTGAACAATATATTAAATAATAATATAAATTTATATAAAATATCCCGCAACAACGTGCGGAGAATTCACCTAGTTAATTTCAGTGCTCGCGTTTTCAGATAAAAAATCGGGAGTCACGAGCGTGCGCGAGTTGGCTTCAGGCCGGTTATTTACCATTGTCGGAAACGCTACAGTGGACAGGATCAGTTCGGGTCGTTAGTAGTTTAAGCGTGAAACAAAAATGTTTCTTTTCATCCCGGGCCATCCTCTGCATGGTCCCGGTTTAGGTTGTAATTTGCTTCCCTCTTAATGAAATACGTGTCAAGGCACGTTCGCGAAAAAAAACGAGCGTGCGCGAGCAGGTAGCGCCTGCCTTGTGCAAACCAACCCCGTGCACGGCCAGGAAAGAGCAAGAGCTATGTGAGTGAAACACAAAGCACAGTCTGCACAGCGGCAATCACGCCCATTTCATTTTGGCCACCTCGCCCAATCGCACCGATGGGACGCGGATGTTGCAGTGTTATTTTCGCTCTGGTATGTATTACACATCGACACCGTGGACGGTCCGATTACGTTACAGCAGCTACATTTTCACCTGCAGCATCATCACCCCAGCTTCCCGCAGCTGGGTTGTTGAACTGAACATTGGCACCCTGCCAAAGACACCCAGAAGCAGAAAACACCAAGGTGAGATGCAGGCATCACAGTTCACAGGATGACGCATTTCTGGGGACGCTTGCCGGCGTCGGCCGGCCCCAGGCCCGGTTTCTTCTTCCCGCGCGCCACCTTCTCCTCCGTCCTCTTGTTCCTTCTTCTGCACAGGAGGGCCATGAGTAAGTTCATGTTCATCGCCCCAATATCTCCATCTATTTTTCACAGGCATGGCAGCGTGACAAATAATGATGTTTTCCAGAGGGTTTAGTTTCCTCACTTGGCCATCATGACCTTGACGAACTCGTCGTAGTTGATGTGGCCGTCGCCGTCCGCGTCGGCCTCGCGGACCATCTCCTCGACCTCCGCGTCGGTGAGCCTCTCGCCGAGGTTGGTCATCACGTGCCGGAGCTCCGCCGCCGAGATGAACCCGTTCTGGTCCTTGTCGAACACGCGGAACGCCTCCCTGAGCTCCTCCTCCGATTCCGTGTCCCTCAGCTGCCGCGCCATCAGCCCCAGGAACTCCTGCAAGTCGACGGTGCCGCTGCCGTCGGCGTCCACCTCCGCGATCATGTCCTGCAGCTCCGCCTCCGTCGGGTTCTGCCCCAGGGAACGCATCACAGTCCCCAGCTCCCTCGTCGTGATGCAACCTGGAAAGTTAAATATATTGTTACTGTACGAGATGGTTGTAAATACTACTAGATGAAATCAAATGGAGGCGTTGTCAGAGAAAGGCAGAGTAAAATCGCAAGAACATGAAGGCAACAGACGATGATCAGGACGTACTGTGGCGTAACAGTACAGATGATTTGGTTCGTGAAGCAAACGAGCAACATATATAGACTGATTATCATGTCTGGGATGCCATTTCTGAAACCGTGAAATGGAACAGTACATGTTCTTCAGCAGATCATTCTGATCCTATCTTTAAGAGATTATTAGCTAGCAGCCTGTTGCAAGTGGCACAGCTTCAGACTTAAACGAAAAGGTTCAGCACAGTCACACAGCATTCGGCCGTTTCCATCAACTAGGTAACTTGATAATTACTAACTTGATTTCCATCTTATCCCATCACGAGAACTTGTGTCTATGATCACATTGCTACCTGATCCATCTTATTTTCTATGCTAAATTATAAAGGACTTGTGTCTCTGAAGACATGTACTATGCGATGATCATAGATCTAGTTAGAAGTGCTCTCAACTTGTGTATTATACACTACAAATTATGCCTTAGGCACTTTCAGTTAAAAAAAATATCGGTGGATTGTTGTCTTTAAATTTCAACTTTGTTTGAGATTACATCATACCATCATTTCCAAATTAAAAAAAAACTAACATCGTATACTGAAGTGAATAGCAGTGTGAGAATTTTTGGAGTCAGCATATACACTGTTGACTAGTCCACCACTCTACCATCAGTTAATCACAAGGTCGTGTGTTCTATTATATGCCAACATGGCTCACTTGGTTCACGGTAGGTTCAAATTCTCTTCCAACATCACTTTATTCTTCAGCCTCCTTTTCCATTGTGTGATATGAGAGAATCAGAATCTGATTCTATGGATCAAATAACAAAGTAAACCGCATTGCTTCACCACGCTGCTGCTAAGTGCTAACAACTAAGATGGTATCTCGATGGACTGAGAAAGCAAAAGCTTAGACCAGATGTTTCTGGGCTCGAGAGAAAAAGCTTCTGAATTCTAAAAGAATCTGTTTACCTTTATGAGATTAAAAGGATGGTACTCACCATTCAGCAGATCACTCCTGTTATAAAACTGGTACGAGTAAAAACGCAATACGATCGATCGTCCTCAGTTCCAGGTATTGATCTGTTACCGTGATTATTACTAGCTCATTCGCTACTGGCAATCGCCCGTGCATCATGAAAACACTGAATTCGAGTTCCAGCCTTCCACTGGGACGAGTTTTGCGCTACTAATCCTAAGCGTGGAGGCGATCATAGATCTAGCGTGAAATTAACAGGACAAGCCAGTGCCCAATCGGATGAAAACCTATAGGAGGACTAGGAGTGGCTAGATCAGGCAAGAAAAAAAAATTAACCCCATCGGTATGGGGTGTGTGTGGGCTTGTGGCTGTGAAGCCTGTGAGAGGGCAAGTCATCAGGCCGGGAAAGTAAAAGGAGGGCGGGAAGACGGGGAGGAGGTTGATACCGTCGCCGTCCTTGTCGAAGAGGCTGAAGGCCTCCTTGAATTCGGCAATCTGGTCTTCGCTGAGCTGATCCGCCATGGCGACGAAGCTTTGAGAAGACGAGGGAAGCAGAAGCAGAAGAGTACGAGCGCGCGTGGCGTGCGTGTTCGTGCGCGAGACGGCGAGGGGATGGATGTATGTATGCTCGGGTTTTATACAGGAGAGGAAAGGAAGGCGCCAACAGCAGACGATAGGGGATTGAACTGTGGGCTTGGGTGGCAGTATCTGGTTCTCCACCTGCCACTATGCATATGGCTGTGTTTAGTTGCAAAATTTCTCTCTCTAAATTTTACTATTCATCTATCATGTCAAATCTCTTTCTTCATGTATGGAGCACTAAATATGGGTAAATAAAAAACTAACTGCATAGTTTTGATGTACACGACGAGACGAATCTTTTACCTAGTTAGGTCATGGTAGGACAACGATTATCACAAACAAACAAAAAGTGCTACAGTGCACTACATTGTCCGATGTGAGTTTTCGACCACCATTCGCGGGAACTAAACACACCCTATTAATATTTCTTTTCATCCAAAAAATATATGCATCTTTTTTTATAAATCGATGATGAATTTCTCTTTATCCCCTCGAATAAAAAAAGGAAAATTCATCCGATTCATGCTTGAGTGGATTGGCTGCTCCGCGCGCTTGCCTCGTAGTTAGAAAATAAGGAAAAATTTATCCTTAGCTGAACATTGCTTGAGAATATTTGCGTACTAGTTGTCTGTGGAATGTGTGCATTACGGGCGGAGCAATCATTCATACGTGAAGGACATGGATCACCTTATGGGGCGCATAATATCTTATCTTTGCTTTTGACCTTTTCTTTTTAGTTCATCACCTTTTGTTTTTATCAAGATTGATTGCAGAACCGATTATATTCCTCCGCCATGCCACTAGCTTATTTATTTTCTTTCTGTTTTCAACATGGTTATAGGAAATACTATATATGGCTATATGCTGAGTTCGGTGAAAGTGCAAAAATTTATGTTCTGCCTTTCAATAATAAATGTGTTATATTTGCTAATAACATTACCACAACAAAATAAAATGAAAATGCACAACGCCAGAAATGTCTCAAAAGTTATCTGTTAAAATGAAAATGCAACCAAACCTGCAAAATTTGATTGATACTTAATGCCTAGTAGTAGTAGAAGTATCTAAAGCTAAACTTACATATTGGGTTCTGTTGGAATTATATAACCTTTTGTTATCAACAATTCCAATTTGCGTACACGAAAATGAGCAGATGCCCCTTTAAATTCAGGATGCCCGAAAGAAAACAGAATCCAACTACAAAAGGATGATGATGATTGTCGAAAGAGACGATGCATGTTAAGCAAGACAAGCAGCATGTTATCACTGATTCATCAGTGAAAGCACATCACTGCTTCATGCCAGCAGACCCAGCACACTTGTCCTTGTGATTACAAAAGGGCATATGCATATCAGTATCTGCAAACTGAAAAGGAACACATGTAGCTCAATTAACAGCCAAACTGAACCTCATAAATATCTTCTAATTTCTAGAATCACCAAACAGAAAGCTAGCAAAAACTGATCACAATGAGATAATAGCACCAGACTAGGTGATCATATTCAATAGAGGAAAAAGATACAAAAGTAACCTCTACCAAAACAAAAACCATGACAGCCAAAAAAAATCAATAGCCATCTGCTTTTGCCCAAGCAACTATACACAAATACCTGACCATATAATGAACTACCAAAATGTCTTCTCAAGGCTCCAAGTTGCTTCCATTTCTACCCATCATATTTGGCCAGATAATTGCTCACCATCAGGTTATACAAACAATGTGGGCGTCATAGATCTTTCCAGACCTTGTAGTCAGTATTTGAGCTGTTGGGGTTTATTGGTGTATCCTGACAACCGATGAAGAAGGTTGGTTGCACATCCATATTGATCAAGGCATGTGCAGTTGATCTTGTACTTGCAACAATGCCGACCTCGTCAGCCGCAATTATGGCCTCCCCATACCCCTTATCTTTTACATCAGCATTTTCTAACTGTTGATTATGGGAAACAGACATTCAAACATTGAAAGCGCGCAATTCTCAGAAACTGCAAAAAGGGAAGATCATTACCCTGAATTTTGTCTTTGCACCCCAGATGACGAATGTTTCATTGCATGTGTGGTGACGATGATTGCCACGTAAGCCACCTGGCTGGATCTGTCCTACGTGCAGCGATAAACAAGCAAATACGCCACCTAAAACAAATTAACATCAATAATGTCTACAAAAGCATGTTTCGTTGACATCTGTTCTTTTAAGCACATTCAAAATGCAGTCATAAACAACAAAACTATTAAGTGAGTACACCTAAGCCACCTGGCTGGATCTGTCCTACGTGCAGCGATAAACAAGCAAATGCGCCACCTAAAACAAATTAACATCAATAATGTCTACAAAAGCATGTTTCGTTGACATCTGTTCTTTTAAGCACATTCAAAATGCAGTCATAAACAACAAAACTATTAAGTGAGTACACGGATCTTTCTCTGAAATTGAATATATATTCACCCACAATAACAGTCGAGAAAAAAACCATATTTGGAACTCTCAAGCCATGGATGAATGTCAAATAAGCTTCCTAACACATAACGATAGCGATACTAGCTTTCCAAAATGAAAAGGTTCCACACGTTCTTTAATTGAATGATGCCTCAACTAGCTTCAGGGAATTTGGTTCCACAGTTTTTGCTGCACTTGTGGAAGATTGATATCTACGTTCAACTACTACAAAAATTCTAATAGAACCATGGATAGAAATACTTAGAATACTATAACTTACCGAGCATTTGACAAGAGTCAAGTTAAGCCGGAAATAGTCACTTCCAAGATTATGAGCTAAGCTCTTTGGAGCAATGTGTGTTGCAGGTTAGGTACATACAAGGAACTCATTCTGACTACCAATCATGCACAGGAGAGAAGTCTCAAGTTTGACACAGTACTAAGCAGTAACAAAAAATGTTAATGCATTTGATGGCCCTTCACTTGGCAATAAAAAGGCATCAAGTGATATCACAAACTAATATATGTAAAGCAAAATGAAACATGGATAACACATTATATAGAAAATTGTTCTTCAACTTGTTTAGCTAAAAACAATCAAGTTGGCTAAAGATTCGGTTCCTACATCCTTCTCTTTTCTCCACTTCCTCATTCAGGTCAAAAGGATGCGAATCAGTATTCACTAGGACAAATGGGGCACTTGTGGACAAAGCAAACATATATGCTTAATTCTGAGTAACTGTATTTTAATTAGTTGCTTCTTGAATAAGCATCACATCTATCCACTAGTAATAATGTGCAAAGTACATTTTCAATAACTCAAATAAAAACAATGAGATGGAAAGGGTTCAAGGCAGTCTCCAGAGCATCTCTACTGAACACAGTTCGCCGAGTGGACACTATCTCTTCAGTCAGAAGCTCAATGGCAATCGCAGAAACAAGGTGTATCGACAACCAACACCATTTTACCAATTGATGTAAACAACTAGGTACTGCAATCACAAACCATGACTATTACTGAGTTATGGCATCCATAGGCAATCTAACCAATTTGAAATTTGAATATCAGTTTAAAGAATTAGAGTGGCCTTAGATGGCATTATAGCAACCAAAAAGTCATACTAGAACTAAGGTGCATCAATTGATTTCATGTGTTCCCCTCAAAACACAAGTTCAAAAGCTGATCATGAGCAACATACAAAAGAGATTCTGTAAGATTTAAAACTACACATGACATATTTTTGAGCCTCTAGTTCCACAAGCCTCATGATCAGAAATGAATTTTCCTTTTACGACCACTAACATAATAAATATGAATAGGTTTGCGAAAAAGCAGTTATATATGCTGTATCCAGTAAGACGGACTTCAATTGCAATCTAGTCTACCGCATTCCATCACATTATCTATCGAGTAGGTATTCTACCATCAGTTCATCACTTCTTACCAGAGCGATTCGCCTCATCATCAACAATCTAATTAATAACTCTCCTCAAACTGTAACACACACTGGAGCGCACTTGCGAACACAAGAACATATGGAGGCTTCAGTCGAGAGGGAGCGAGCTCACCTGGAAGTCCGGCATCGCGGGCGGCGGCGACGGGGTCGAGCAGCCACCCGCGCCCGTCGCGAGCGATGAGGGTGGGGTGAAGCTCGGCGGGGAAGCGGACGAGGTTGGCCAGGGGGTCGTGCACGACGGCGGGGCGGCCTCCGAGCGACGGGGGCGGGGAGGGGCGGTGGAACCGGAGCGAGAGCCAGGTGAGGAGGACGAAGAGGGAGAGGAGGAACGGGAAGGACGCCGGCCGCTTCAGGAAGTGCAGCAGCGACGACGCCACGGAGGAGTGCGGCGGCAGGGAGGCGGTGGTGGGGAGAGGCGGCGGTTGGGTCTGGATGTGCAGCGCGATGGCTCTCCTTGGGTTCGCCATTGACGGACGCCGCCCGGTGGCTGGTGGATCGGCGGTGGCGTCGTGCCCAACTGCTGGCTGGTGGTGGAGTAGAGGAGACAGGCCGAGACCTGTCGCCACTCGCCACTCGTCCCTGCCTTGCGGCGGCCGCAAAGGGCTCAGCCCACCTTCTCCATCGTCCCAGGCCCATCGACGAGAAGCAGCTGGGGCCAGACGGCAGAGGCTAACTATTGGGCCAAAATTGATTCCGTTTACGGTGCAAAATTTGGGCCGCAGATATACGGTAATAGGCCCATTGGTCCTTGGACGACGGTCCGGGTCGCATTTGCCAGCACAGTGTGCTTTGCCACGTCATTTCGAAGGCAAGCTCAAGATATTTTTTTCCCAGCGCGCTCACTACAACCCATCCCAGCCATCGAGCACAAAATGGACAGCTCATGTTTCTCCTCCGCTTATCCTCTTCCTCCCCTTCCCCAACCCCAACCAAATTCCCCGCAAAACCCCAGCCGGAGCTCGCGGTCGCCGGTCGCCACCACCAATGGCGCCACCCGCCATGGCGTTCCAAGCTCTCACCCTCACGCCACTACCCCTCTCGCTCCCCAGCTCGCGCTGCCGCTACCGTGTACGGGTCCTTGCCGTCGCGGCCGACCAGACCCCTTCGCCGCCGCCGGTCCCCCCTTCGGAGCCGGCGAACAGCCCGAGCCGCCTCCTCCGTGAGCTCGCGCAGCGGAAGAAGGCCGTGTCCCCCAAGAAGAAGCACCCTCCGCGCCGCTTTATCCTCAAGCCGCCGCTCGACGACGAGCGCCTCACCCGGCGGTTCCTCAGCAGCCCGCAGCTGTCGCTCAAGGCGCTCCCGCTGCTCTCCTCCTGCCTCCCCTCCGCGCCGCTCTCCACCGCCGACAGGACCTGGATGGACGAGTACCTCCTCGAGGCCAAGCAGGCGCTCGGGTACCCGCTCGCGCCCTCGGAGACGCTCGGCGAAGGCGATGACTGCCCCGCGCGTCATTTCGATGTGCTGCTCTACCTCGCGTTCCAGCATCTGGTTTTCTCCACTTCCTCATTCAGGTCAAAAGGATGCGAATCAGTATTCACTAGGACAAATGGGGCACTTGTGGACAAAGCAAACATATATGCTTAATTCTGAGTAACTGTATTTTAATTAGTTGCTTCTTGAATAAGCATCACATCTATCCACTAGTAATAATGTGCAAAGTACATTTTCAATAACTCAAATAAAAACAATGATATGGAAAGGGTTCAAGGCAGTCTCCAGAGCATCTCTACTGAGCACAGTTCGCCGAGTGGACACTATGGCTTGTGATATAGAAGTCTCTTCAGTCAGAAGCTCAACGGCAATCGCAGAAACAAGGTGTATCGACTCAACCAACCAACCAACACCATTTTTACCAATTTGATGTAAACAACTAGGTACTGCAATCACAAACCATGCCTATCACTGAGTTATGGCATCCATAGGCAATCTAACTGATTTGAAATTTGAATATCAGCTTAAAGAATTAGAGTGGCTTTAGATGGCATTATAGCAACCAAAAAGTCATACTAGAACTAAGGTGCATCAATTGATTTCATGTGGGAGCGAGCTCACCTGGAAGTCCGGCATCGCGGGCGGCGGCGACGGGGTCGAGCAGCCACCCGCGCCCGTCGCGAGCGATGAGGGTGGGGTGAAGCTCGGCGGGGAAGCGGACGAGGTTGGCCAGGGGGTCGTGCACGACGGCGGGGCGGCCTCCGAGCGACGGGGGCGGGGAGGGGCGGTGGAACCGGAGCGAGAGCCAGGTGAGGAGGACGAAGAGGGAGAGGAGGAACGGGAAGGACGCCGGCCGCTTCAGGAAGTGCAGCAGCGACGACGCCACGGAGGAGTGCGGCGGCAGGGAGGCGGTGGTGGGGAGAGGCGGCGGTTGGGTCTGGATGTGCAGCGCGATGGCTCTCCTTGGGTTCGCCATTGTCGGACGCCGCCCGGTGGCTGGTGGATCGGCGGTGGCGTCGTGCCGAACTGGCCGGCTGGTGGTGGAGTAGAGGAGACGGCCGAGACCTGTCGCCACTCGCAACTAGTCCCTGCCTTTGCGGCGGCCGCAAAGGGCTCAGCCCACGGGTGCACCCTGCTTCATCGTCCCAGGCCCATCGACGAGAAGCAGCTGGGGCCCAGACGGCAGAGGCTAACTATTGGGCCAAAGTTGATTCCAACGGTGCAAATTTTGGGCCGCAGATATACGGTAATAGGCCCATTGGTCCTTGGACAACGGTCAGGGTCGCATTTCAGCATTTGCCACATCATTCCGAAGGCTAGCTCAAGATATTTTTTGCCAGAGCGCTTCCTACAACCCATCGCAGCCATCGATCACAAAATGGACAGCTCATGTTTGTCCTCCGCTTATCCTCTTCTTCCTCTTCCCCAAACCCAACCAAATTCCCCGCAAAACCCCAGCCGGAGCTCGCGGTCGCCGGTCGCCACCACCAATGGCGCCACCCGCCATGGCGTTCCAAGCTCTCACCCTCGCGTCACTACCCCTCTCGCTCCCCAGCTCGCGCCGCCGCTACCGTGTCCGGGTCCTTGCCGTCGCGGCCGACCAGACCCCTTCGCCGCCGCCGGTCCCCCCTTCGGAGCCGGCGAACAGCCCGAGCCGCCTCCTCCGTGAGCTCGCGCAGCGGAAGAAGGCCGTGTCCCCCAAGAAGAAGCACCCTCCGCGCCGCTTTATCCTCAAGCCGCCGCTCGACGACGAGCGCCTCACCCGGCGGTTCCTCAGCAGCCCGCAGCTGTCGCTCAAGGCGCTCCCGCTGCTCTCCTCCTGCCTCCCCTCCGCGCCGCTCTCCACCGCCGACAGGACCTGGATGGACGAGTACCTCCTCGAGGCCAAGCAGGCGCTCGGGTACCCGCTCGCGCCCTCGGAGACGCTCGGCGAAGGCGATGACTGCCCCGCGCGTCATTTCGATGTGCTGCTCTACCTCGCGTTCCAGCATCTGGACCCTTCCAGCGAGCGCACGCGGACGCGGCACGTCCGGAACGGCCACTCCAGGCTCTGGTTCCTGGGCCAGTACGTTCTGGAGCTCGCGTTCTGCGAGTTCTTCTTGCAGAGGTACCCCAGGGAGTCACCTGGGCCGATGAGGGAGCGGGTGTACGCTCTGATTGGGAAAAAGGTGTTGCCTAAATGGCTCAAGGCGGCCAGCCTGCACAATTTGGTGTTTCCTTATGATGATTTGGATAAGATGATTCGCAAGGACCGGGAGCCACCATCCAAGTGAGTGCTCTGTCTTCTTATCCATTTACTGAAATTGTGGGCATCTTTGTTATTCAGAAAATGTGCCATTGGAAGTGTAGAAATGGGAATCTTGTATCTGATCATAAGCTAAGATAATTTGATTAGTTAGAGGTTGGTATGTGCATAGTGAAGCAGCCACATTTTGTCTGAGTAGTTACATAGCGAATTACAGGATGCAGGCATGCAGCCATTTTAGGGGTAAAGATTGGAGAGAACTTGGGCTTATCTACACCTTTTTTTAAAAAAAAAATTGCACCAGTGCATTTTCAAAATTAGCGAAAACAATATCATGATAGCTGTATCTTGTCAGTGTTAGGCTTGCTAACCTCTTTCTGAATGTATTTGGTTCACTTTAAAGCACTACACCATTAACAGGAGAAATGAAAAGGGTTGGATTTTTTCCCCTTTTGTCACTGCATGATTCAGTGTACCTGTTCAATGTCCTCCAGCTTCATGATGGAGCTATCTCTATGTATGCCTAAGTGTTATATACAATACTAAAATACATTGTGGCTATATTCCATCCCTTGAAAGCGTATTGCTATGTATTCTTGATGTGCTAATCCACTGTAGAAAACTGATTACCATGAGAATATGGAGCTCATAGCCTTATCTTTGCATCTTCATGCTCATTCCATGTATTGTGCAGGACATTGTTTCTGAGTTTCGGATTACTTAGGGCAATGTGTGTGGCCTGTTGGAGTACATTTCATTAAAATGTCTATTTGTGTCTCAGGGCTGTATTCTGGGCAATATTTGGGGCTATATATTTGTGCTTTGGGATGCCTGAAGTCTATCGAGTCCTTTTTGAGGCATTTGGGATGGACCCTGACGATGAAAGCTGTCAACCAAAATTGAGGCGCCAACTAGAAGATGTTGATTATGTTTCAGTGGAATTTGAAAAGAGACAACTCACATGGCAGGATGTTGCTGCCTACAGGGTAATAATGGTTCTTACAACTGTTTCTCCTATATGATCACCCTTTACTTCGTTCTTAACATGTTACATTTTGTGCAGCCACCACCAGATGCTCTTTTCGCTCATCCAAGACTTTTCCGAGCTTGTGTGCCACCAGGCATGCATCGTTTCAGAGGAAACATTTGGGATTTTGACAGTAGACCCAAGGTCATGGACACCCTAGGATATCCCTTGCCCATGAATGACAGAATCCCCGAAATCACAGAAGCAAGGAATATAGAGCTTGGACTTGGTCTTCAGGTAATTTGACCTCCCTAGTCCATTTTTTTTTCTTCCCCTGTGTTATTCCTTTCAAGCATTCCTTTGACAATCTGCAAGGCATGTCTGCAACAATTAACATGAACATAAAACGAAAAGGAAAGCCAAATGCTGAAAATTCTTGAGCATCGAGTGGAAGATATTGCAAGTCCATAGGAACCAATTGGTATTCCATATTCCCTTCATAACATAGAAAAGAGAAACCTACCTATCTACTTTGATTGATGTGTTATTTTCAAGACAGAAACTAGTAGTTCTACTTCACACAGCTCAGTTCGCAGATAAAGTTCTGTAGTACCATGTAACTAACAAAGCCATGTCCGGGATTTCATTTGCGAGGAAAAACTATGTCAAGATTTGATTATTTAATATGTCACTAATTTTAGATGAGAAGTGAGACCATAATGGTGACTTGTTTCCTTGCAGCTCTGCTTTCTGCACCCGTCAAAGCACAAGTTTGAGCATCCAAGATTCTGTTTTGAGCGGCTGGAATATGTGGGCCAGAAGATTCAGGTATGTTGTGTCTTCTTATAAAGTTTTCAACGTCCCACCACTGTCTAATAGACCAACAGTCATACTGAAGATGTTCATCTTTGTTGCCAGGATCTCGTGTTGGCTGAGAGGCTGCTCATGAAGCATCTAGATGCACCAGGCAGGTGGTTGGCGGAGAAGCATAGGAGGATGTTGATGAACAAGTATTGTGGACGATACCTGCGGGACAAGCACCTGCACCACTATGTTATCTACGGGGAGTCGGTGCAAGACAGATTCGAGCACAACCGACGTCTCAGGAATCCTTCGACAACCTCTGTCCAGCAAGCGCTACACGGGCTTGCATACTGCGTGTATGGCAAACCTGACGTGCGGCGCTTGATGTTTGAGGTGTTTGACTTCGAACAGGTCCAGCCAAAAGCAGTATGAGGATGTTCTCCATGGGGATAGCTGAGTTGCTGACCACCGAGACTGCCAGTGGCTGGGGTAATACTGAGGCCTCAACAGGAGATCGTTCTATTCTGAAGCCTGAGACTCGAGCTGGGAGCGTGGGACACTGGAACGGCAGATGGGCCAGTGGAGATCTGGTCTCCTGAATCCGTCACTTTCCAACCAATTTGTCCATTCGAAATGGTAGAATAGAGATGTTGCCAATGGACAGTTGCAGCATTTTAGAGTTATAGAGCTTTGATAATTGGTTGTAAATTGTTATGATCAGGAATGCAAATAGAAGCAGCACCGGCAACTGACTGATTCATTTCCTGTCAGAATTTTAAATTGTACTATAACCGAGAGAAGCAGTGCGATTGATAGTACACCGTACGGTTTCATCGGCCATGTTAGTGCGTGTATTTGTGCTGATAATTCAGTTCTTTTTAGACTGCAGATAATTCAGTTGCGGTTATTATTTATTTCGGTACATAACTGTGATTTTATTGGATGATTAGTTTTTTTTTATCGAACGAACGGTTATAATATGCTCGTGCAACGGAACGACGGAGAAACCTACAAATGGGCCTCTATTGGGCCGTTTCGAACCGTAAGCCCCCAACCAAACCCCTGAACCCTAGCTCGGCCTCTGCAGTTATTCCCTAGAGGTCCGGTTTTCCCCTTCCTCCCCGGTTCCGGCGCAGCTCTCCTCCCAAATCCGCGCCTCTGCCGATCCCTCGTTCTCCGTCGGAAGCAACAGGAGGGCGAGGAAAATGTCGTCGCTGCGGAACGCGATTCAGCGGCGGGCTCACAAGGAGCGCGCACAGCCGTAAGTTTCTCCGCCAGCAGCTCCCTGCTAGCAATTCGAATGTGAGGGGCACGGCGCCGCCGTCGGTCGAAATTAAGGGTCTGAGTTTGGTTGTTGGTGGGATTTCGCAGGGAGGCAAGGAAGAAGTTTGGGATTCTAGAGAAGCACAAGGACTATGTCGTCCGGGCGAAAGCTTACCACCGCAAGGAGGAAATCATCGGGGTATTGCTTCTTTTCTTATACCTGTGTCTGGGGCTCAGGAAGTCGGGAATTTTGCGTGTTGAATCAGATTTATATACTTTTAGCTTGTTATTAGCTGTTTAACTATCGGTAGCTATCTTAGGTCTGATGAACTTGATGTTACTCTATGGTTATGGGTGATGGAACTGTTATAGATTAAGGTCCTTGGTCGTGATTGATTGCAGAAACTGAGGGAGAAGGCAGCATTCAGGAACCCAGATGAATTCTACTTTAAGATGATCAACAGTAGGACCGTTGGTGGAGTTCATAGGCCAAAGTATGTACAATGCAGTCCCGCTGCCCCCTCAAGACTCGCTATTGTAAGTTTTGATCTACCCTGTTTTCAATTTTGACCGTGTCGTACGTTTTTCTAGGCCCGAAGACAATAAATATACCGAAGAGGAACTTCTTTTGTTGAAAAATAAAGATATGGGATATATCCTTCAGAGTATTCAGAGTGAAAAAAAGGTTTGTGATGACATCCAAAGTATTCATAGCAAAATAATTGCAGTTTTGTTCTTTTGTCTTAAGCCGTGTTCTGTTTTAATTTGGATGGGGCCACTTCATAGAAAATCGAAAAGTTAAGCTCAACACTTCATGAATTGGATACCAAGCGTGCAAACAAGCATGTTTATTTTGCTGAAGACAGGTATAGATTATGTGTCCATTTTCCCTAACATTTTGGAATTGTCTGCTTGTTAAGCTTGTGTCAATATTGAAATGGCTTGTTCTTTTGTTTCAGAGAAGAAGCCAAAGAAATACGATCCAGGATAGGAGAAAGCAGCAACATGCCTAGTTTTGACAACATCCCCTCTCGTATAAAGAAGTAATATGCACTTCTCTATGGAATATAGCATATATATGTTACTTTTATAGCTACACTTGCATCATGCTTATGGAGAGCCATTTTTCACTGTTTATTCTGTCTTTTTCTTATTTTTGTGTCTATTTAGCCAGGAAACTAATCCGATTGTCATATTCTCTATAGGGACATGGGATCGTGATATTGTGCAGTTTATTTTGTTGACAGTTACATGCTAGGCTTTTTTCCTCGTGTCTAATCCTTTGCTTTTCCCATCCAGGAAAACAGCTTCTTCATACAGAGAGTTAAATGAGAGGAAGGAGAGGCTTCAAAAGCTCGAGAAATTGTATGGAGACATGGCCTTGCAAAAAGAATTGAAGGTATGTCATCTTTTATATTTTGAATTTTTAACCAGCTTGGGTTCTACTTTTTACGGGTTTAATTGAAACAAAATGCAGGGTTGATGCTACCAGTCCATTTCTGGAACTAAAATTCTTCAGTATCAGTTGGAATATAACCTTCCTTTAGTTGGTGGTAGCCACAACTCTGACAAAATACAATTGGTATATTATATTCTAAGTTTGCCACTCCGTCACTCGAGTTGATAGGGCAAGAAAGGATAATGCTGTAGAGACTGGCTGAATGATCTGCTAATGCCTACTGGGCTACTAGTTTTAGTCTTAGCATCCACTTTCCAACACAGTGGCGGACCCAGAAATTTCTGAGAGCCTGGGCAAGTATAGCTGTAGACTACTCCCTCCGTTCATAAATGTTTAGTCGTTCGGGAACCGGGAATGAGAGGGAGGCACAGGTTCCCAACGATAAATAAATGGGGACAGAGGGAGTACTATGCCTCACGGTATTTTTCTTTGCTAACATAAACTGGCTGCCGACCTCTGCATGTCGTTGTGGACGTTCGCCAAGAGGAGCCTGGGCAACGGCTTGCCGGGCCTTGAGTCCGCCACTGTTCCAACATGTTTCTGAAAGGAACTCTCAGTATCATATGAGCTTTGTTTTGAAGTCACTGGCACTCTCACGTTACCACAAATAGACCACAAAATCTAGTTGCTCACTCTGTTAGATCAACGGAAAAATAACAGCAGAATAAATGTCAGTTGGAAGTTGGCTATTTTCCATCTTAACTTGGCAATGGTTGCTGTATGTACTTTTGTGCTCCGCAGAACAAATTTCATTATTGTCTTTGCAAGTAAAATAAAATGTGAAGTCCAGTCGATCAGTCGGTCTCTTTAATATTCTGGCAACAGTTTGCCTAAATTGGCCTAATAACATTTTTGGGATGAATTTACAGTCAGCTTATGATGTTACTTGAAACTTTGTTTGCTAATTTAGAAAGTGCCGGAACTTTTTAACTCTTCATGACTTATCTAATACTTGGGTAGAAACCTGGACGCAAGAGGAAACTCCCAGATGATGAGGTCGTGGGTCCAACATCACGGCCTGTCTATAAGTGGCGAGCACAGAGGAAGCGGTGAGGTAATAACATGGCTGCATTTACCCCTTTTTTTGTGTCGTGTTGACCTGTTAATTTTTGCTTACCCTCATTCTTCAAACTTCAGATGATATGAATGATTGACAAAGGGAAGAAAAGGTGAAGTATTGCAAGTGGAAATTTGGTCGTAACGGCAATTGGAATGGCACTTGAACATCTCTTCTTGAATCCTGAAGTACTTACCTGTAAACATGACCCTCCGCAAGAACTACCAGATCTCTTTGTCAAATTACCGGGCAAACAGAATTAGAATACTATGTAAGAGCAACTTTGATATATATGAGAAATCAGATTCTGTAGGTTTCAATTGAAAGGGCCATGTCTTTCATTCATTGTTCTCTATCCTGCCAGATTGATTACTTAACTGTGGCTTGTTGACCTGTATTTCGAGATCAGCAAGCAACGCCAGAAGCAAGAGAATACCTAATACCTAAAATGTTGGGCTTGACCACATTTTTTTTGTTGGAACTAAAAGTGTTGTCCCATATATCATGCATGTTAGCATAATTCTCAAGTTGAAGTATATCATGAACGAGGATTTTATAGGATTTTCAAAATCTGAAAGAGAATTACTGCACTGGATATTTGGCTATTTGTCATTATGTAAGCTCCTTTGTGCATTCTCTTGCTACAAGGCGAATCTGCATATACCACAGAAATACAGCTATTCTATAACCACATGCAATCTAGTCTAGTAGTCCCCTAAAAGAACATTGTGATCCGCCTCCAGCGTCCAGTAGCAGCCAGGTTCTATATCCCTACAAGTGTCGCACCATTTCAGTACCGACATGTTTGTTTTTCTTTGGAACTCCCAACGAATTTCAGCTTCTAACATTTACAGCAACAAGAATCCAAAAGATTAAAAGAAAACAGCTCAAAAACACTTCATGAGCATTCCAACGAATTTCAGCTTCTAATATTGGCCTAAAAGCATCCGACAATGAAGTGTTCTTTGGGATTCTCCCATCACAAATATCTTGAAACAATGTGTTTTGCAATCGCCAAGCTTGATGTCAAACCAGGGGATTCTATTCCAAACAAGTTAACCAGCCCAGGAATACCATGGATACCCTGCCCCTGCAGTCGTTCAACTTAATCAGTCATGAATGTGAATAACAGCATGAGAAATAAAATTTTGGAGCTGATATAGAGAAGGTGCCAATCAAAATTTCAAACACATGATACCATAAAGCACCTGAATGACAAAATCTGAAGGCGGCTGTCCAGGACCAGAAAGCTTTGGTCGGATCCCAGAATAACCAGGTTCCAAAGACCCATCCTTGAGATTTGGAAAGTACTTCCTTACCACAGGGTAAAATACAGAACATCGGGTGGGGTTGACTGAGTAATCAAACCTGATGTAGATTGACCAAGTTATAAACATCCTGATAATCTCAAACAAGTTCTACTAGGTTCCAGATTCCATAAATCATGCTAGTAATACACACTAGAAACATGGTACTGCACCCAATTGCATCTTCAAATTTCACTTACCTTAACATCACTAGCCAGTTTCTGCAAATTCTATCAAGCATTACTGACGTTGGCAAACTAAGACGCTTTGGGCATCTATACATGACTGTTACCAGTGGCATCTAGAATTAGTACAGCCATCCAAATGTTTGTGCCTAAACAGACCTTGAAAATTTCACCCGCACGAGAAGCTATAGGAGACATAATTCGATTTCTTGGGTTACTCTAGCTTCAAAAGTAGCCGCATGGTTTAATAACTGAACATAGACAGAAAAAAAGTTTGTAGCTTACCTATTCAGAAAACATGACAAAGGGTCCTTTCCACCGTCTAGCCATTCAACATCTGGGCCAAATCTAACAAGGCCATTCAAGTCTATTGTGACATGGACCCCTATACCACCATCCTCTGGTAGAGGATATATCAAGTGACTGAAAGGACTTTTTGTTTGGGAGAGGGTGAAGTAACATCCACGGGCATAATGAGGTTTGGGCACAAATGATTGATCGAGACCCTGGAATCTTTTGGCAAGTGGAACCGCACTCAAACCTGCTGAGTTTATCAGAATCTTTGGAAGCAAAACAAGCTGTGGGATCACATGAGACCCTACAGGATGGTTCTGCAGTTCTTTGCTTTCACTGATATGGAGTTCGAGGCCTTCATATCCAACATGCCCACCGATAACTGATGTGTTGTAGGATATGGTTGTTCCCAAGTTTTCAGCATCAGCCTGTGTTGCAGAAACAACCAAAATATATAACAGCGCAAGCAAATTTAGAGTGATACCAAAGCTTTCACTTTAAATCCAAGAACTGATTTGTATGATGGTCAAGTACCAAAAGGGAGAGCATGAATGAATGCGAGTCAACTATCCCAGTACTGGGTGATAGTAAAGCTTTAAGACATCGAAGCTCAGGTTCCATCTCCATAGCTTGAGAACCCTCCATCAACTGGAGATCATTTACCCCATTTTCTTTAGCATTCCTGAGGAGCATGTCCAGCTTTCCAATCTCTGCAGCACCAGTTGCAACAATGAGCTTACCAAGTTGTTTGTGGGAGACCCCTCGTTCTGCACAGTACTTGTAGAGCATTTCCTTTCCCCTTACACAAAGGCTAGCCTATAAGAAGCAATCCACAGGTAGAATCAGTAACACACTAATGTGATAGGTATCTGCATTTTTTTTTGTGCACTTTAAAGTTAGATTTATTGCAACAACACAGATGCATAGTTCTTATGCTAATATTCGTGGAACAGTCTAAAATTCCAAAGCACACTATCTGCGCAGATGCTCTGATCACTGACGATTATCTAGCATGGTGAGAACTGCTCTAGTTTTCTGCAGGAATAAGACTTATCCCATTGGAGTTTTCTGCTCTTAGCAGTTTCCAGAGAAGAAGACGCCATTAATACAGGTACAGCTCAACTACAAAACCACTGCACAACGCTCTTCCACTTGACTGAAGTGATACTAGAACCAACAAGCACTTTGGGTTTGCAACTCTGTGCAGCAAAAATGGTACACAACACAACTACACGAGTTTGGTGAAATCCAGCCAAGCAGCCATCATACGCAACCATACCCACGATTCAAAGTCGAAGCCGCGCTAAATTAGGATCCGTGCGCACTGAATCCGGCGAGGCAGCAAAGGGGGCGAGCGCGCGTACCTTGAGGCTGCGTGGGGGGTAGTAGATGCCGGCGTGGATGACCTCGCTGTTGCGGGAGCTGGTGCCGGTGCCGAAGCTGGGGGCCGCCTCGACCACGACCACCTCGCGCCCGGCCATCGCCAGCGCGCGCGCCACCGCGAGGCCGACGACGCCCGCGCCCACCACCACCGCGTCCACCGCCTCCCGGGGCGCCCCCGAGGCGAGGCCTCGCGCCGCGAGGGCGGGGCCCCGCCGCCGGCCGGCCCCGGCCAGGCGCCGCAGCAGGAGCATGATGCCTCGTCGGCTGCCCGGCCTGTGGCTGTGGGGTGGGAGGTTGGTCGGAGGGCCTGGCGAGTGGCGACCGTGCGCGGCTCGGACTGGCCCGGTCACTGCCTCGAGGCTGGCACGTGCACGCAAGCGTGCGTCGTGCGTAGGCGTAGCACGGGGGAAACTGGAAAGGGTGCCGCTATGTGGGATCAGAGTGTGCCTCGGAGAATTTTTTTTAAAAAAAATTAAAGGCAGAGCACTGCCGATACATTTAAGAAGAAGAAACAATTGTACATCACGAGCCGAAGCGATCACCACCACCACAAACACAACACACGCAGGCTCACCTAACAAAACTCTACACCACCTCAACCTGAGAGAGTAGCCGAAAGTAAGCCGCCTTGAACTGCGCCGTTGTCACCAACATTGTGCCACGCCAAATGTCGTGGCCCGCTGCAAGCCAAGGCGACAAACTCAAACTCCTCCACCACGGGACCATCATCCTCAAGTCGCGCACACATGGTCGCCGGTCCTCCCCTCCAACAAAGCGTCGGCAGAAAATTCCCGTCACGGCACCAATGAAAGAACACTGATCCCGGCGACTCTGCGTGGGGACCTCGCCTCACCCACCGCCTCACACTCCTCTGTCAAGGACTCAGATATCTGAAACCGCTATGAGAGCAACGCTTCCGCCAGCCGTCACCGAGGTCACCACCGCTCCTAGCGTGCCAACTCAAGACCTCCAGCACCCATAGTTCCTCTGCACCTCCTCACACCGCCACCGAGGACCTAGCGCACCTCCTCCGCCTCTGCGCACAGGCAACCAAGCTGCCACTACCGCAAGCCGTGACGGGTCGAAGTGACGCCTTCAAGGACACGAGGCTAAAAGCGTCGTCCTCACTTGTCCAAGAACTAGACAGGATTTTCACCCCGACACCCCGAATTCCCGTCGTCACTTGCCTCGGAGAAATTGGCTGCGCTGTTTGCTACTACTTCCATTTCCGGCGGTGTTCATTCATTGATTTCATCGTTTTTCCTCTATCGAGAGATGCAGTCATCTGCTTACTCTCTTCGAGATACGTACATACAGATAGAGCAGTGATGCCGGGAGTGAACGAATCGTGATGTTCTTTTTGTATGTCGAGACGAGATACTGTAATCATCGAGTTTAATTCAGTCACTATATATTCACCAACTACCATTCCTTGAAACTTGGCTCTTATATAAACACAGACCATAGCCCCCCTAGGGCCTGCTATTGGGTCAAAACCCGCTCCCAAACGCACCCCGTTCCATTGCTAGCTAGTTGTATGTGCCAACCCAATCCAACCCAAAAATCTAGCTAGTGAACCCGCCCCGCCCCAACCCATTAGATGCATTTGCACCCTAAGGTCAACGCCCATGGAATATCCATGGGTCTTAGTTTAGGGTCTTACTCTTGAAGTGGGGCCCACATATTAGATCTATCATCATACTTTGTAGAAAGTTGATGATTATGATCTTGAGCATTGCCAACAAATTTCAGTCAATTTGGCTAAAATTTTATAGTGTGAACGCGAGGTTTTAGTTTTAGGGTCCGACTCTGAGCATGGCCCCACCTCTAGGTCTAGTCACACTACTTTGCAAAAAGTTGCTGCTTATCATATCGAGCTATCTCCAACAAATTTCGGTCAATTTTTACTAAAATTTTATAGTGTGAACACGAGTTTTTAATTTTAGGGTCCGACTCCTGACGTGGGGCCCACCTCTAGGTCTAGTCACGCTACTTTGCACAAAGTTGTTGCTTATCATACCGAGTCATCTCCAAAAATTTCAGTCAATTTTGCTAAAATTTTATAGTGTGAACGCGAGATTTTAATTTTAGAGTCCGACTCCTGACGTGGGACCCAAACATGTAAACTCCATTAAAGATACGACCCATTTTAACCCATTTCAACCCACACCGATCCACATTTACACTAGACCCACCCCGCCCCGCCCCACTCATTGATACAACCTATTTTAACCCATCCAAACACAACCCATATCAAAACCCAACCCATAAAACCCACTAGGACCCGACCATTAGCAGGCCCCCTCCCCCCACCTGCCGCATACCAGCTATTAGCTCCATACATAGTCAACATTCCCAACATAAACGAGAAGTCCTCCCAGAAACCAACATGAACGGATCAATTAGGTATTAAAAAGCGACGGGGGAGCATGATCGATGAGTGCGTCGCCCCCCGCTGGATAAGCAGTGAGAGTAGGAGGCATCCGGAACCGTGGCGCCTGCGGCTGCGGTGGCCCAGTAGGGGTGGCAAAGGGCCCTCCATTTTGTACTAGAAATTTTAAGAGAAAAAGTACTAGTTTTTGATCTAAATTTAACTAGGGCCAAATTGGATTGTGAAGAAACAAAAGGGCCATGATCCATTACCACCCCTAGGCCCAGGTGCTGCCGGTGTCGCCGTTAGAAGGGCAGTAGGCCAACCTAGATAGCGTGGACGGAGTGCACGCGCAGGTGGCCACGGTCTAAGGCTGTTTGCAATGGCACCCTGAAAAGCCTCCAGGACCTGGACTTTACCGTTTCTGGGCCTCCTGGACGCGCTGCAGCGGTGTCCTGTAGAAGCTTCTGTATTGTGCCGGCCCAGCTTCCCCTCCCCCAAATATCCGGGACGCGTTGCCTCCCCTTCGTTGTCCTCCCGCCGCGCCCCCTCCGCCCCCGTACCTCCCGCCGGCGCCCACCCCTCTCCCCTCTTCGGCTCTTCCTCTCCTCTCCTCTCCCTCACCGGCGGTGCCCCGCTCGCCCGCTCGGCCCTGATGGCGTGGCACCCGCGTGGCGGCGCTGGTCGGGCCGGCGGAGCACGCGCGGCCGGATCTCGCGCACCGGAGTAGAGGAGGCCCGGCGGCGCGGGTTCTCGGTGGCAACGGTGCGGGCTAGGGCGGCCAGGGCTGACGCCGCGTTGGGCCTCTCCTGCACCTTCCCCAACGCCGGCCATCTTCTCTCTGGCAGCAGTGGCTGCGGCCAGGTCCTCGTCGCCGCCGCCGCCGCCCTGCTTCTCCGTGGACCGCCGCCTCGCGCGCGGCATCCAGCGCACCAGGTCCGCCACCCACCATATGTGGTGGTGGCCGGTCCACGGCGCGTCCGACGAGCTGGTAGGGGCGTCGGCCACCGCGGCCGCGAACCGCGCCGGGTCCCCGCGGAGACAGCTTCGCGGCCGTCGGCCGGCGCGGCGCGAGGGAGCTCTGCGGCCGCCGGAGCTAGAACCACCGCCTTGCGCTCCGGATGGCGTCACCGTTGCGCAGGCCCAGGACGCCCTCCCACTCCGGCGCCGGGGCTGGCCGCTGCAGCGCCGCCTCCCGGTCCAGCTCCCCCTGGTCCTCCAACTGCCGGCGGCTCTCTGGCCCTGCGACGGCCCATGGCGGAGCTCGCCCAGCGGGTGCGGCTGTCGGCGAGGCGGCGGGGGCGTGTCCGGCTCCCAGACGGCATCTCCGGCGGCGACCTCAGGGAGTTCCTACGGCGCCTGGCCCTGCGCCCGCGGTGGTCGGCGGCGCCCGCACGGCGGTGGCCTTCTTGCCTTGGCAGGAGCGCCTGGGGAAAAGGGGAGGCAGTCCTGTGGTCGTTTGTGGACGAGGGGATGGATAGGGCTGTGGGGAAAAAAAGATAGGTGGAACCCACTGTATAGAGGATGTCACATTCAGGATACCGCTGCAGGAACGTAACAATTTAGGGGTGAAATTTTCTAGGAAGTCCTCTAAGGCCTCGTTTGGAACAAAGGAAACTTACAGGAATTTTTGGAGGAAACCATTCCACAGGAAAGAAAAAGAGATATGGCGTTTGGAACGAAGGAACGTTTCCTACCGTTCCTGTGGAAAGGGAACTACATGCATACAAAACACAGGAATCAGAAAATCTACTCGAAGCCAAGGGAATGGAGGGAACGGATTTGCTCGCTCTCTGCTCTGCGGCCAGGCGGCCACGCGCTCCCGCCATCTTCTGACAAAAATAATTGAGCATCTCGTTTCGCCTACCTGGATCCTGCACCTGGGCTCGCCGGCTAACTCCGTATCGGCGACCGTGAGTTTCGCGAGTACGAGCTCCGCCATGGCCGCCGCGAGTTGCACGAATCTCCGTCCCGGTCGACCCAAGCTGCTGCAAGCGAGTCTCCGTCCCGGCCGGCGCGAGGTGCGCGGGACGAGTCTCCATCCCGGCCGCCGTGAGGTGCTGCAGGCGAGCTCTGTCCCGGCTGCCGGCTGCGGAGCCTGCGGGCCAGCGGGGGGGCGAGCTCTGCCTAGCTGCTGCTAACTACGCTGGTGGATGCTTGTGTGGATTAGTTTGTTTGTCTTCTTTTTCCCTCTTTCATGCGAACAAGTATATGTCTTTTTTTCCCCTCTTTCATATGTGAACAAATAGAAAATTTCTATTGCAACTGTGTGTATTGGTTGCTTTATGGTTGAAATAATTTGAAGGAGAAGCAGACACTTTGAAAGATAAACAAATTCCTTCAATCCTGTAGTTTATTTTCCTGCAATCCAAACGGTTCAAAATTTTTATTCCTGTGGTTTCCAATCCTATAGTTTTCTAGTTTTCACTTTCCTCTGTTCCTACGTTTCCTACAATTCCTTCGTTTTGCATTCCTTCGTTCCAAACAGGCGTGATCTAGGGGGTGGAATTTAGAAGACACCGTTGCATATAGTCTAGGAGTAATCTTCGGCAGGCTGGAGATACCCTGCACGGACATGAAAGAGTGGGTGGCGCAAGAGGGCATGCCCGCTCACTGCCCACGACACCGTTGGGTGGGAGCGGGGAGGCAGTTGCCAGGTGGAGAGCCTTGCCTTGGATCGCTACAGTAGACACGCAATCATGCGGGGGGCATCACGAACTTGGCCAACTATACGCAGATACGGCTTGTCTTCTTTCTCCGTTCCTCGACGTAAGTTGTAGCAGCTACCTGGAGAAACCCTGCACGGTCATGACGATTGACAAGGCGGCGTTCGTTTTCTCCGGCTGTCCGACCCTAAGGATGTTCTGCTTTTGTAGAGACTGCAACACTTTTTGTTGGACTGTAATTGCAACAACCGAAACGAAAAAAAAACTGATCTCCTTCGGTTCTGAAACACTACTGGGTTAGTGTCGCGGCGGCCACCAACATATGCTTCAGCACGCGCCTAGCGGCAGCTTCCAACAGTGACAACTATCTTGTGTGTTCGTCACATGTTAGCATGAATGCTCCTGTTTCTCCTTCGTTTCCCAAAATTAACTCGGTCGGCAGGTTTGGTTTGCATCATCAGTGTAGTATTCTGGACCGTCTGGTATTGACTTGATACACCAACTTGATCTACTCCGACCCTCAGTGAGACCAACAATTCAAGCAGCTGTCAGACCAATTCAATTTCAATATACATCATATACCTGCCAAATCAATTTCAACTTTACATTTTATACCTACCAGGGTCGCGACGGTTCTGAAACATTACTGGGTTAGTGTCCTGGATATATCTAACTTGATCCCTCTTCTTGCTAGGTTTCATTTTAGGGGCAGGCTATTAGGGCATGTACAACGCGGCGTTCCGCGCCGTCTGTAGGAGAGAAGATTTATGAAAAACCCCCCGCCGACCTGAGGCGACGGCGCTCTCGTCGCCTCGCGACTCGCGAGGCGACGGCGTGGGCTCGTTGCCCCATGCGAGAAGACGAGATCGGGTGCCCGTTGTATGTTGTGTTGCAGTTCGTCGATGGCATGCAAGGATCGTGTGCGGGTGACAGGCGTACCCGCGCTGGCCGCCGGTCCTGCAGCCCGCGCCGCTGCCAGGCGGGGTCCATGCGGAGGAGACGGAGGCGGCAGCACTAGCATGTCCGAATCTGGCGCTAGCAAACACCGCTGCTAGTTCGAGTTCGTCTTCCTCGTTGACTCCGTCGGAGGTGGAGCAGTTTGATTTGTGCTATTATGTCGAAATCGAACTTCCAGTCTTCCCAAGACCGGAGTCGAGATCTCTACCACTGGAATTGAGCTCCTGCTGCTGACCTTGAGCTAGCTGATGTCCAAATTGAACTTCCCGTCCTGAACATCGAGCTAGACGCCACCCAAATCCAACATTATCAAGTTTCTATTATCTAGCTCTATATTTTTCTTGGTTTGTAATCATGTTTCTAGTATTTATTTATGCTTGATGTTATTTTATCAAATATAAAGAGAATAACTTTTGAAAATAATTCTCCCTAAAATTAGAGCCACACCTACCTCACAGAGGACCCACCTGTCGTGAAAAAACGTTGACAAAAGAGAGGAGGGAGACCCATTTTGTCAACGTAACGTTGTAAGGTGTGATTTCCCCCTCGAAACCCAAAACTTTTTTCACCCAAAAAAGGGCCTACCTAATATACCCACATTTGTACCCACATCTATACACAATTATCCCTATCGCTAATAGACAATAAATTGGAGAGTTTTCTCCATATAAATAAATGCCAACTATCAAGAACGAATATAAAGTATTTTTGAAAGCACTTCGTACGGTTTGCCATGGCCCATTAAAGTGACATTATTTTAGTACTTACATGTCATCAATAAACGTCCGTGCCGCAGAATTGGGACACATACGTGGAAAGTTTAGCACGCGCGTGCCGCGCGGGCATTGCAACTAGTTTTATCAAATTACCACACAATGGTATACACAAATATATTTGTAGTTGATCTTAAGCTACATGTATAACATTAAACAGCTTACAAGACGACATCTCTGACTGTAGGTTGTACGAGCTGCCTGTACACCTGTCCGTGTGTTAAATCCGATGTTCTACAGACGACTCGCCGCCTGTGGGCTGTACATGCCCTCATGTGCCAAACGCCACATGAATATTTTCACTTATTCTGAACTGGAAATTGCCACACCTTTTGCCAATCGAAACCACCAGAAGCAGACGAAGAGGCACCATAATTCAGCTCTCTGTACCTCACCTCCACAGTAACATGTAAGCTTAACTGAGAAAATTTCTTTGGTTAGTTTGGAGGGCCTGGCGAGTGGCGACCGCTGTCCGTTCAGCCTCGAGACTGGCCACGTGCACGCAAGCGTGCAGCGTGCGTAGCCCGGGGGAAAGGGACGCCGCTACGTGGGAATGTGGGATCAGAGTGTGCCTTGGAGAAATTGGCTGCGCCGTTTGGTACTACTTCCACTCCCAGCGCTGTTGATTCATTGATTTCATCGTTCCTCTATCGAGAGATACATACAGCAGTGATGCTGGGAGTGGACGAATGGTGATGTCTTCAAGATATATCGAGTTTAATTCAGTCACTATATATTCACCAACTGAAAACTACCGGTCCTCGGGAATAGGGAATTTACTCTGTGAGAAAATGGGAGATTTCGTTACGGATCGGAAATGGGACAAAAAAGAGCCCACAGCTCCAGTATAACCTTAGAGATAAGCAACTACCACTCGTTGAAACTTGGCTCTCTATATAAAAACAGACCATAGCCCCCACCTGCCGCATACCAGCTATTATAGCTCCATATATGTAGCCAACATTCCCAACATAAACGAGAAGTCCTCCCGGAAACCAACATGAACGGATCATTAAAAAGCGACGGGAGAGCATGATCGATGAGCGCGTCGCCCCGCCCGCTGGATAAGCAGTGAGAGTAGGAGGCATCCGGAACCGTGGCGCCTGCGGCTGCGATGGCCCAGATGCTGCCGGTGTCGCCGTTACAAGGGCAGTAGGCCAACCTAGATAGCATGGACGGAGTGCACGCGCAGGTGGCCACGGTCTAATCTTCGGCAGGCTGGAGACACCCTGCACGGACATGGAAGAGATGGCGGTGCAGGAGGGCATGCCCGCTCGCTGTCCACAACACCGTTGGGTGGGAGCGAGAGGTCAGTTGCCAGGCGGAGGGCCTTGCCTTGGATCGCTACACACAGCGCCGAGTCGCCGCCGATGAAGTAGACACGCAATCATGCTGCAGGCATCACGGATTTGTCCAACTTTACACAGATACGGCTTGTCTTCATTCTCCGTTCCTTGACGCAAGCTGAAGCCACTACCTGGTGAAACCCTGCACGAACATGACGATTTACAAGGCGGCGTTCGTTTTCTCCAGTTGTCCGACCCTGAGGATGTTCTGCTGATCTGCTTCTGTAGAGACCGCAACTCTTACTGTTGGGCCGTAATGGCAACAGCCCAACCTGATCTCCTTCGGTTCTGAAACATTACTGGGTTAGTGCCGCGGCGGCCACCAACAGTGACAACTCTCTTGTGGGTTCGTCACATACTCGCATGTTAGCACGAATGCTCCTGTTTCTCCTTCGTTTCCTAAAATTAACTCTGTCGGCAGGTTAGGTTTGCATCATCACTGTAGTATTCTGGACCGTCTGGTATTGACTTGATACACCAACTTGATCTACTCCGACCCTCAGCAAGACCAACAATTCAAGTAGCTGTCAGACCAATTCAATTTCAATATAAATCATATACGTTGCCAAATTTTGGACTGGAAGGCCACGCCAACAAGTGTAGATGTTTGGCTTGTGGTAAAACAGCAAGTAATCTTAGACTACAAGATCACCAAGTCCAATAATTGCTGGTACTACCTTAATGCTGACACCGCCAGACAAAGGTTACCAGCTACCACAAATCGAAAATGAAACTTCACTTGTTCAGTCACTCAGTAAGTACATTGGCAACTTTGATTGTACAACCCCTATCAAACATATTTCTTTTTGTGCCACGGTTTCAACTTCCAATCACGAGGCAAATTCTCAGTCAATCGATAACAAGACCATCCTATGAATTTGCCGCGAGTAACAGGTAATCAGGTATAGATTAGTTCACAACAAATCACACTCACCATAAATTTGGTTGAGATAACAGAAGTGGAGGCAAAAATTCGTGGCTGGGAAAATGACAATACCATTTCAGTCGTAATAAGCAGTTTCAAGTTTACTTTCACGGATAGAAAGCATCCTGCTAAAACATACAGCAACTTGCAGACAGCAAGTTGCAAATAAGAACTATGCAGGAAGGGATTACAGAGTGGCAGCACAACCAGACCTAACATAATCTATATCACCCGATTTTCAGTAACCTTGTACGCCCATTACTCTAGCCATGCTTCTGTTCACGTTGCCTTCTAGCAGTTGGTGTCATATACGGCCAGGCCTTGTAGTTCTGGACCTTCCAAGCGTGGGTTCTTCTCAAAGCTGTGGGGGCAAACAAATTGCGAACAAGTTACTTCTTTCAGAAAGCACATGGGTTAGTTTCTTGCAAATTGCACAAAATAAGCTTAATAGAAGTAAAACATGCACCACTGTAAAAATGAACATGCACACTGGAGACTACAAAATTATCCAGGATAGAGAAGCATTTCTGTTCTACTCTTCTTATGATCAGAAGAAAATGGACAACAGCATTCTATCCCTCAGTCTTTCCAACAAAGAAACTAGAGTATAACGACATGTCCAGATAACACTGCACACACAAGGGACAGAAAACAAGTGCTTGGAAATGGACTGACCAATTAATTATTCTCAGATTCCAGGAAGCCACTAGGTCAAGTGCAGGACACTAGGACTCATCCAATTAGACAAGATAAAGACGAATATTCTTGGACCTGGATGCCCTATGCCCCTATCTGCCTTTCAGATTGATAAGATAAGATTCTAGGAATATCATTTCAAATCAGTCATATAAAGCAATAGAACTAACAAACCTCTAGGTTTCTTTTGTAAAAAATAAAAAATCCAGGCATGTTTGCAACAATACAAAATTGAGTGAACCTTGAACTAGTATTTTATACAAATGAGTGCAAAAGACAAATGAAATGCCTTTTAATGATGCCAAGAAGATATGAAAACTGGTAAGCAAACTTACTTGCTCAGAGGAATGTGCTCAAATGGTCCAGACGTGGGAATTGTCCCACACAGATCATTACTTGAAACATCACTGAAAGAACAAGGATTGTCAAACGGAAAATTCATGTAGAGTGAATAGAACACTAAACATTTGAAGTTGATCTGTACTTACACAACTTTGAGACTAGATATTCCAGCCAGTTCCCTTGGGATTGGTCCAGTCAAACGGTTGCCATTGAGCCGCCTACAAAGCACAGCCATGCATTAGCAAATGTATAATTATGTGGAAAGCGTAGCAAATCTCAATAGTCTAAAGACCATAAAGGTCAACGCCACAGTTAAATCTCAACATGTGTAACTATCCCTAGTAATGAACAGCAAAGTGCCTGACCTACCACAGCCCCAGAATTTATAAAAGACGGAATGTTCATCGTCTACAGAACTAATATCATATCCATGATTAGATGATACTATATGAAAGCTATTTTACAATACGTAAACAACATTTGAAGAAATAAACTTACAAGAATACAAGGGACTTCAACTTTCCAAGGGAAGGAGGTATTGTCCCAGAAATGTTGTTCTTGTACAAGTCCAAGCTTATTAGATTCTTCAAGTTACCAAGCTCAGACGGAATTGGACCTTGAATGTTATTCTTGTAAAGTTCCCTGTTTCAATGCGAATGATCAATACTAGTCCACTGAGATGAATAATTGACAGGCACACGACAAACTAAGTGTAAACCATCACTCTTATCAATCCTTTGTATCATAACTGTGAAGAAATAGAACATGGACAAATTTGCAGGTCATAGAAAACTGATCCAACCTACCTTTTAAAATTGAAAATTAGGCATTAAAAGCATAAATCATGAACAGATTTCAGGAGGGTACTAGCCTACTAGGGAGTCGTGGAAAACGGGATCTTATCTACTTGATCAACCAAGGATGATAAGCATAATTTTACATAGTATAAGTTACGTCATCATATATCTTCTATTACTCTAAATATATCAAGGTGTGTTGCTCATCAGGAGTAAAACCATGTCCCCGTAATCAATTTCTCTGAGGTCTATTAGAAGTTCACAACTACCAGCTTTGATAAAAGAAGAATAGGTTCAGAAAATAACTTTAATAGTGTATGTTGTGCTACTATAGTACTTGATCACAAAAAGGTCCAGAGTCCAGACAGCCAAATTCAAAACTGACTACAGAGCTTAGAATGTAAAAATGGCCTCTCTGGGTACAAAGGCCTTAATAACTCTAACAAAGCTCTTACGAGTTGAACTGTGGAAGCATCAATTATATAGCAGGCACTGCCCATGTGCAGAGAATAACAAATGATTTGACGAGCACATGTGATGTATATCAGTCACAGTCAAAACTACAAATTGACAAGGGCGGGGAAAAGGTAGCTCAGTTATTGGCGTTTGCAAAAAAAATTAATTCATGAGCCATTTTCAAATGGGCATAATTGTGTTTACAAATGATCTAAAGCATATGCCCAAAGCAGTTGAACAAAACAATGAGTGTAAGTCCCAAATTCCCACTGAGAACAACTAGCAAGATATAAACCATTTGAGTAAGAACTTACAGATACTGCAGATGCTCCAATTTCCCAAGCTCAGGCACCAGATGGCCAGATAAGTTCAAGTTACCAAGATCTCTGTTCAAAGAGGTATCCAGGCAACAATTAGAAAAGGGTGCTACTCTGAACTGTGAAAGACATGCAATACAAATCACGCCATCCAAAGGTTCTCTACAGATTAAGTGCATGCCCTAGATTTTCATATATACTCCAACAAATCATGCAAGTCTGACTATTGTGTTATCTACGGAGCCTTCCTTTGAGCTAAGTTATCACATAAATGGTAGACAGAAGGACATCTCAAAAGCTGAGTTAAGCCACAATCCATCTGGAATACCAAAAGAGATAATAAAAGCACTGGAGGATTACAGTGAACTGAAATGGTAACAACCATTCAACACTATTGCCAGGTATTTGTAATCCACAGGGGCGGATCTAGACAAAGTAGGCATTGGTGTCCTCTTCATTGTGTTATGATGCTATCTTACCATTTGAGCAGTAATAAACATACGTCGTAATGGAGATTAAGAAAATCTATTGGTGTCCCAGGACACCACAAAAAGGGCCTGGATCCGCCCTAGTAATCCATACGTCCAGCACAGTAGCAAATACATTTGCACACGTATTGGCCACACAACCTTAACATCTAGCATAGTCACCTAATTAACCCACTGAACTTAAGGAGCCACAGAAAAAACTTGGCAAACCAGGCTTTTCTGACAAGATTAGGATAATCTAGATTTTAGACTAAGCATTCTAATTCAGGTCCACTAACTCCACAAATCAGTTCGCCAACTAAGCTTCCAAATCCAACTCCTACTTGATTGCCTACGTCCTTTTGCCGCCTACCTCGCTAGTTGGCATTCCTTTTGAAAGCACCCACTAACATCAGGAACTCATCAATTCAACACACATTTTTTCTCATCAAAATAAGCTTCTAGCTCAGTGAGTCAATGCACAGTAACGAACCCACTAATTAACAGGTCGAATCTACAACAGTTTCCCTAATCAACGACCTACTGAGGTTGCGACTTGGGAATGAACACAGATAAAACGTGATTAGTATCTCCTACAAGGGCACAAGCTCAGGCATCCAATTCCCCACCCACACAAGCCACGGCCCCAAACTCAGACGGACCCAGCAGGGGAAAAGAGCGTGAACGAGGGATGGCTTGGATGGAGGAGGCTGCTCACAGGCGTGTGACGCGGTTGTCGCGGTCGCAGGTGACGTGGAACCAGGTGCAGGCGTTGACGAGCGTGGGGTCCCAGCTCTGGAGCACGCCGCCGGGGTCCCTGAGGCTGCGGCGCAGCGCCGAGAGCGCGTCCCCCTCGGAGTTGGCCCCCGCCAGCGCGAGCACGAGCGCCACCGCCAGCGCCCCCGCCGCCCTCGCAGCCGCCGCCATGCCGGAGCCCAGATCGGGTTGGTGGCCGGATCTGGAGCGCGGACGGAGCCTAGCCGGTAGCCGCAGCAGCAGCTAGCGGGGGAAGAGAAGAAGGGGAACGGCAGCGAGGACGGGAGACGCCTCGTCTGGTTGGCTTGCTTTACCCTGCCTGCGCCCGGTCCGTCGCTCTGGGGGTGGGGGTGGGCTGGCTCTGGCTGGTAGAAGTTGAACCAGCACCAGCCCCAGTCCACTTTTGGCCTTCCTAAATTTGGTAATTTGGGACACCAAATTTGGGAGTTAGAGGTCTCTTTGTAGTCATTGTGGTACTGTAGCATTTTGTTTGTATGTGCAAAAATTATCCAAAAATTAATTAATTAAGCTCAAAATGTTCGTCTCGCAGAGTACAACAAAACTGTGCAATTAGTTTTTGATTTTATCTATATTTAGTACTCCATGCATGTTATGACATTTTGATGTGATGGAGAATCTTCTTTTTGTATAGTAAATTTGGGAGTGTAATTTTGAAACTAAACAGCGTTTGTATTGCTCCGCGTCTCGCGTCGCGTCGTAAAAGTGGAGTGGGGTGGGGTTGGAGCGGAGGCCCACCTGGTGGGGGGTTGGGTACTTGGGCCACGCACGCCTGCTGGGATCGAGTGGAAAGCGACACGAGACGTGCAGGTTGACCTGAGTCTGCCTGTCCCTCGGTCGTTTTTCATTACCATCCCTCAGTTTCTCGTTCTCACTAGTGGTTGAAAAATTCTTTGTTTGTTAAAAAAAAACTCCACTTGTGGAGGGTAGGAGCACCCCCACGGTATTGTTGTGCTTTAGAGTGGGATAGAGAAGCATACACAGCGGTACCGTAGTATAGTGAAATTAGGCCGGTAATTTCACTATACTATGCCTCAAACTCTAGATTATCCTGCAAAATCATACGCATCACAAGAGGTTCCCACTACCTCGAAAAGGCATGGGGCGGGTGAAGCTGCAAGGAGGAACCGAGGAAGTGCAGCGTAGGAGAAGACATATAAATAAAAAAGAAGATTCCGCGGCAACTAGGCGCACCGGCAGTGAGGCGTCGACGTCAATGTCCACTTCGCCTGCAGCTCGCTGCTGGTTTCCTGGGCCTTGTCCCTTCGCTTTTGCGCCCACTTCGCAGTTTCGCACTGGTGCAGGCAGAGGTGGCGAAAGCTATACTCATGTTTTCTTTTTTTTTCTTTGGACAGGAAATACTAGCTGTTTTCTCGTCGGGCAGAGGTTTTAGCCCGCTCGAAAATGTCAAAAAGTTCGAGAGCCTCTGCTTTCCTGGTTTACTTAAAAGTTATCGGTGTTTTCGCATATCCTGGCTTTGTGAAGGCTGTGTTTAGTTCCACCAAAAACCCAAAAATTCTCTCTCCAAACTTCACTATCCACCTATCACATCAAATCACGTTAAATCTCTCTCTTCATACATGAAACACTAAACGTGGGTAAATAAAAAAACTAAATACATAGTTTCGATGTACACAACGGACGAATCTTTTGAGCCTAGTTAAGTCATGATAGGACAATGTTTACTATAAACAAACGAAAAATGCTACAGTGCGCTACAATGTGCGACGTAACATTTTCACCAAACTTTCTCTTTCACCTTTTGGAACTAAACATCCCGTTTCTGTCGTCGGCTCGGAGCTGTCAGCTGTGCACCTGGAAAAGGCCGATTGATTGATCGATTGATTCTTCGACATAACACCAGAACCTGAAAAGGCACTAGACTGAAAAAAAGCACAAAACACCAACGCATGATCACTGGCGCTAAACTCTTCTTCTTTTGAGCATCTCAATGCTCGCTCTATGGGAAAGTAAGCTGTTTAGGAATTACCGAATTAGGCCGTTGGGGACGCAATGGACTCCAGGCCTCCAGACCATCAAGGCCTTGTTTAGATCCCAAAAGTTTCCAAAAAGTTACTCCCAAATACACTATGCAAAAAGAAGATTCCCCATCACACCAAAATGTCATAACATGCATGGAGTACTAAATGTAGATAAAATCAAAAACTAATTACAAAACTAATTACACAGTTTTGTTGTACTCTGTGAGACGAATATTTTGAGTCTAATTAATAAATTTTTGGACAATTTTTCGCATAAAGAAACGAAATGCTACATTTCCCGGGGTGTCAGACCGGCCAGCTGCAGTCCCGAATCCGTGGTGCGGATTCTGGAACTAAACAAGGCCCAAGAATAGATCGTGGATCCGTTTCCAGCCCACATGTCATATTCACTCATGCTCACCCACCAGCTTGAAGTCCACCATTACTATCTCTGTCAACACCCAAAACACCTCTGTGGCACTCAATTTTTTTTGATTTGAGAACATGCATAGCACGCATTTCATTAAACAGAGGAGAATTACATCTAAACAACCTTATAAGAACATCTAAGGCGCGGAGAACAAAGAAAACAACTACAACGACCAACAACAATAACTGGCACACTAGAAGAAATAGGAGCTAGCTAACCACCGAAGCACCAACACTAGATACAAACGACACCTGTAGAAAAGAGAACACTCAGAATACCCGCACGTCATCGATTCTCAACTAATCTGGAGCCAAAGGGGGCATAGCGAGAGGGTCAAGCAAGACGAAGCCTTCAAGAAGAACGCGACGCCGACGCCGCCATCGTCCGACTGTCCACGAAGGAACAATCCAAGTCTTCACCTGGCAAAACCAAGTGAGTTTGATGGTCGAGATAACGCCCCCAACAGGGTAAGCTACGTTAGAGACGCAGCCGTTATCTGCACGGAACAAAGCCATGCAAGGCTTTCGCCATAAGGCCACCAAACCCAACTCCACACTGCAACCCACCACTGAACCTCGGAAGAGCGCTAATCGATGGAATTGCAGAGAGTAATCCAACTTGAGAAGAGCTACTGCAGGTGCCGCGCGACCAAGAGGTGGACCCCACAACCAAAGAGCGCCGGCGCTAGCATATGGGCGAGGGCAAGCGCGCCAGCCTTCAGCGAAGAACATTGGAGAAGACGACCGTGGGGTGGCGGTGGATCCGGCGTAGGCGTCGGAGACCAGCGGCGGCGGGCGGTGCACCGGCGAGGGGCGACTAGGCCCGACACGGGGGTGGGCCCAGAGTCCACCGGATCCGGGGCAGGACACGGCCGTCGACGGCGGCGTCGCATCCGAGCCGACGGACGGTAGATATGATTCGTGGCGGTATTGGCCGGATCCACGCCGGCGACGATGGCCCCTTTTGGATCCGGCGACGAGGTAGGCGAGCCGGCGGCGACGGCACCATGACGACCGAGATCCGGAGGTAGGGGGCGAAGAAGACGACCAGCGGGGAGTGACGGCAGATCCAGCGTTGACGTTGGAGATCCGGTGGCGGCGGGTGGAGCGCCGGCGAAGCTGCCGGATCTGCCGGCCACGACCAAAGAGCACCGGCGACGGCGACGAGGTAGCCAGTGCCGGTGGCGGCGGCGACCACCAAGGGTTGGTGTTGATGGTGGTGCAGCTCGAGCGGGGTGTTCGACGGACGGACTGTGGTTCCGGCGATCGGTGGCGGCACAACAACCTAGGGTTAGGGTTTCGAGGTTGGAGAGGAAGGAGAAGGGGACGGGAGAGCCGCGCCGCCGCCGCCGTCCTTGCCGTCGCACGGGCTTCCAGCGAAAGGCTCCGGCGACGGCGAGGCCGGGGAGGTAGTGGAGGGGGCGCTAGAGGCGGCGGCGCGCGGGCTCCACCCGTGTCGCCCCGGAAGGGACGACGCGGGGGACGGCATCCTGTGGCACTCAAACACCTCACGCGGTGGCTCCGTGGCTGGCTCTGGAGAAAATGGTGTGGCAAATCAGACTGTCCGAGCGAACCGGAGGAGCTGATCGAGCGACCGGCTGGACAAGCTCATCAGGCGCCGTCTCTTCTTTCCCAGTACTCCAGCCAGGCCTGGCACAGGATCATGAGTGAAGCATTGGCATTGTTCGCCGACGCAGCCCAACCGGCAACCGTTCTCACCGTCAACACTCATACCTCTGGTATTCTTGAGAAAAGAAAGAACTCAGTGTGACTGCGAACACAATTTACATGAGTCCCAAGGTGTGTTACGCATGCAAACACAACAAATAAAGCTCCCGGCCCCTCTAACCAAGGAGCTCTGATCAGAAAGCAGGCTGTTGTTTCTCACTTCTCAGTATCTCCAATCAGCCCAGCATCAGCTCCTGAACCTCCCAACGGGTCCTGTCCTGCTGCAAAAATTTCCCCGAAAACGTGGGTTTTCAATAAGATGAGATCATAAATAATTAGAGTCCTACCTGCAACGGACAAGGTACCACAAACAGTAATGTTAATTCTCTTCATCTAAGGGTTCTCATTTCTTGGACCTTTTTATCTCTTCGTTAGTGAATCCACATAGACAAATCTGGTTGATTAGTAAAAGCTCAGAGGGCCAAACCATCAGCTTATCCACCAAACGACACCGAGGGACAAGCACCAAAGAGATTCCGACACAGCCCTACACTCCCGCTACGACCCCAGCAACAAATAGCACGACCAATTGCAGACTAGACCTCTGATATATTCACAACCTTTGCAAATGAAGATCCTGAAGAGCAGTTGCATGCAGACCATCATCACCTACGGATTCCTTCCAGTATTGTGTAGTAAAAGTTCAAAGACATGCATCCCCCGTCAGAACTGCTTCTGCAGTTAACAGAATGGGAACTGTAAAAAACCAAGGAAAATGGGTAAGGTTCAGTAATCATTCAGTTGAAATAAGAGAGCGTCAATTGCTATATAACATGTGCGCCAATAAAATAGCAAACAGCAAGATCTATAATTCAATGAAGTGCTTGTATTTGGGAAAAAAAAGTAGCTCAAGATGAACAAGCCAATGATCACCTCCTGTTTCAGCATTTTCGAGTGAGCTCTAGAATTTTGTAAATTGAGCTAACGTATTGATCAGTATGAGCAATACCATGCTTTAAGAGTTTGTAATATAATGCCAATTTTCCAGAGAATATTCCAATGAGGTTTTTCTCTTGCTTTTTCACCATACCTAGAATAAAAACACTTTGCTTTTAGCAGTACTATTTCAGACATTTTCATTTGGTTTCATTTGGAACAAGTCCTATTTCTGGGTTAGTTTGGATGCTGCCATTGTACAAACCTGTTTAGGAACATTTGTTTCACATATCTACAAAACTACTACCTCCGGTCACTTATATATGACGTTTCAGACCAAAAATTAGAGCTAACTGTAGGCAAAATTTGTTGTCTGAAACGTCATGTAAACATGACCGGAGGGAGTAATTAAAAGAAGAATACACTAGTAGCACATCCTTTCTTTTTCTTGCATCCTACCCTCCTTATTAGTCATACTCAAGGATTCAGCAGTACAATCCCAAAGAACAGATCCCCGGGAGGCTTTGCCCCACGGTTTTTGCTCAAAAAAAAATCCCAAAGAACAGATCCGGTTCAAGTAAAGTTGTAACGATAGTATATTCTGTGACAACAGTTCAACACAGTTCTGGACGCTACCATGTTGAATACATTAAGCGAGACTGCCCAAAGAACCATGTTAGTAAATTGCAAATTTCATGAGAAACATTTCTCTATTGGTAATAACTTTTGAAGAGCAGAATAAAAACAAGAGAGAGTACAAAAGTAAAAAACAATGAGGTGGTACTGTATACAGCAAGTGGGTTACTTGTTCAAAAGAACCAAGAAATGTGAGGATGACAAATGACAGCTTGACAAGATGGGACCAATATAATGATTCAATTAAAGTGCACATCAATTATCAAAAAAGAAAAAAACTATGCAGCTGGCTGTCCTACAGGCTGCAGCAGTGCCGATGGGTGCCATGAGAGGAAAATTCAATTTAGACAGATTGTATCCGGTTTCATGATAGCACAAGTTTTGAAAGAGATGCCAACATCAACTAGGAAGTATAGACTTGCTAAATGGAGTGTCGTATGCCAACCGAAAGAAGTTGGTGGGTTAGACATTAAAAACCTAGATGTCCAGAACCAATGTTTGTTAAGCAAGTGGCTATTTAAGCTTATTAATGAAGATGGGCTGTGGCAAGAGTTGTTAAGAAACAAATATTTAAGATCAAAAACCATTACCCAAGTAGAACGTAAACCAGGAGATTCACACTTCTGGTCAGGGCTCATGAAAGTAAAGCAAACCTTTACCAATTATGGCACTTTCCACTTAAATGATGGCAAGCAGATCAGGTTTTGGGAAGATAAATGGTTAGGTAACTTTACTTTTAGACAACAGTATCCATCTCTCTTCAATATTGTCAGGAAAAAGAATGATACAGTTGCCACTGTTTTGTCTACAATTCCTCTAAATGTGTCTTTTCGACGAGCTTTAGTAGGACAAAATTTATTACTTTGGCACAACCTGGTCAGTCGCATATGTCATATTCAGTTGAATGATTCACCGGATAGGTTTAGATGGAATCTAACACAATCTGGTACATTCTCTGTTAAGTCCATGTACATAGCGATGATTGGTAATGACAATGTTCAGAGATATGGTAGGATTTGGAAGTTGAATGTACCATTAAAAATAGAAGTTTTTTTGTGGTACTTAAAAAGAGGGGTAATCCTAACAAAGGATAATCTAGCTAGAAGGAATTGGAATGGGAGCAAGAAGTGTTCTTTCTGTTCTAAAGATGAAACCATACAACATCTCTTTTTTGAATGTCATATGGCAAGATTTCTATGGAGAGCTGTGCAAATAGTTTTTAATCTTCGACCACCCAATAGTATTGATAACATGTTTAGCAATTGGTTAAATGGGGTGGGGCAAGTAATTAAAACTCAGCTGTTAGTCGGTGCCTCAGCATTATGTTGGGCAATTTGGCTCAGTAGAAACGAAATGGTTTTGACAATTCACCTATGAAAACTTATTTGCAGGTACTCTTCAGAGGGACATATTGGCTCAGGTTCTGGGCCCAGTTACAACGGCATGAACAATAAAGAGATGCAATAAAGGAGGCATGTCAGACCTTGGAGGTATTGGCAATGCGATTTTTCGCCCACCATGGATGGAGGTTTAGCAATAGGATTGCTTTGTAACCCTTCTCATCTGTTAGTGGTGGTTTTTTCATTAAAGATTGTGTGAGAGCAGACGGATGTGCTGCCAGTTTGTAAACTGTGGCCGTAGCCTTTTGGTCAAGGCCGGATTATTATTAATCCATTATCTAAAAAAAAATGTGTTTCATTTAGAGATGAGAATAGATTGAGTTGTTTGGAGAGGGCGGAGGGAAGCAAAAAGTGGTCATTGTCTTGTGACTTGGGTTAAGGTTTGTTGCCCTATTAACCTTGATGGGCCGGTATTTCAAACCTAGAAAAATTGTGTTCGGAGTTTCAGCTGAGGTGGTTGTGGCTGCATAAAATGGAGCCTAATCGACCCTGATTGGTATTCCCAGTTCAGGTTCCTAGTGTGTTCGGGCTTTTTTTCTCCATGGCAATGGCTACAGAAGTGGGTGATGGTGCTAAACTTTGTTCTGGACTTATATTTGGCTTCATGGTCAATGTGTTGGCAATCTCGTTTGCCTCAATTGCTTGCCTAATACCCATGAGAATAGCCAATAAATGTAGTTCAAGAGGTCCTCACAAATCATGGCTGGATCTCTAATATTCAAGGGGCTTTGACAATTGAAGTCATCACTAAATATCTTGGCGTCCTCGAACGTCGCTTTCCCACTTGGGGGCGTCATTATGGAGCTTCAATCCGCTGCTCGCGGTCTCTGGGTGAAAACCATGTCTAGTTTTCTAGACGAGCGACGGCGGCGCCTTTGGCGTCGTGCCCTCCTTGGAGGCGTCATCTCTTGAGACCCGCTCGGTTGGTAGCATGGACGGCCCACTGTCTTTGGCGACCTCGACTGGTGCTGGCAACTCCGCTGTGGGGCAAGCGAAAGGGTGTGGCTACGTCGAGACGGCTATCTTCTTGTTGGTGATCAAGGGTCTTTCGGAGTGGACCAAGCGCTTGGGTGTCTTTCGGCCGCTTGCAGCGGACCACGATGGCCGATTTTGCTTTGCAATTGTCGGTTCGGTGTGGGACAACGTCGGAGGATGGCGCTTGCGGCAATGGCATCAGGAGACAACTCGGCCTGTAGCGGATCGCGGCGGGTAGGTCAGCATGGCTGAGCCTACTCGCTACTCGGTACGGTACAACGTCGGAAGATGGCACAGTGACAACCTTGATCCGCGGATTTGAAGGCGGCAGCTTCGTGCGGGAGGTAACGTGATGAAGTTGAACCCCAGAGTTGGTCTTGTTGTGCTAGTAAAGTTCCTTGGAGGCGGGGCAGCCATTCTCGCTATCTCGATGGCAACATAAGGAACGAGTCCGGAGCATGGAGTTGTAGCGGACGTGGCGAGGCCCCCGTGCACGAGAAAGGAGGTGTCCAACGGCGGATGAGGCGATGTCCCCGCACGTTGTTTTTGCTCGTACTCGGTGTTTTTCTTCCTATAGGATAGGTCCTGCATTGCTGCAACGTCCTATGAAGGCGTCTGCCTCCTTCGTTCCTTTACCAGCGCCGGATCGCGTCGGGGTTTCAATGACTGCAAGGGTGCGGTATGTGGGTGGAAGCTGTGGTTTGGTTCTCTCCGCTGTCGTCTTCGTGAGTAGGGCTGCGGCCGTGTCGCTATCGGCCAGTGTGTGGATGTGAGTGGTACCCCGCGTTGATGTCCCAATCCAACCGGGCGAGTACAATCGTTCTTTTCTTTTCTTTTCTGTTTTCCTGCCTATGGCCTCCCAGGATCGTAGACTTGTATTTTTTGCTATATCAATGAAACACGCACTGTCTTGTGCGGTTCGTTAAAAAAAATCTTCATTCATGGTACATCCTTTCTGAGGTAGTGCTACAGATAGGCATGGAAGATTCTAACATTTGGAGGCTCTCAAGTCTCAACTTTTGAACAATAGTCAGCAAATTCGAGCTATAAGGACTTCTTTCATAGTTCTCTTTGGGCCATGGGAAAGGATCTACAAATCATGGATTCATGGGAATGCCGGTTCTTCATGTGGCTGGCAATGCATAAAAAGTGATCAAAACAAGGAATCGATCACACAAGATATTCCATATCTGTCCTATTTGTGATCAAAACAAGGTATCAATCACACATCTACTTGATTTCTCATTTGATGAGTGGTTGTCTATGGAAGAAGCCTTGCTTGATGGTTAGGCTCGAAACGGCCTGAACTCCATCATCATCTTAGGAGCTCGACTAATTTGGAAGCATCAAAATTGGAGTGTTTGATGGTGCCTCTCCCAACATTGTTGAAAAAGACTTGTCGGTCGCTTGAGAACATTGTTTCTGGAGTTTGGGGCCAGAGGTATTTCTTTCCTCCTTTCCCATGTGTATGACAATGGTTAATAATAGTTTTTTGCTTCGCTAGTTTTGTAGAGTTCGTTTTCTTTGTATAAGAGTGTGCATATGGTCTATTTCTATGAGGGGTGAGTAGGTGTAAGTTTTTAAGGGTTTTATCTCTTTTCTCTCTCTTCTTATCTTAATATAATAATACACAATTCTCTTGCATGTTTGAGGGAAACGATTGAGTTATTTCTTGAGATTAATTTCTCTTTAGGTCAAGTCTCCACATCTTTATCAAGATGGGATTGCATCTCATTTATTTAAGCAAAAAAAAAGGCAAAATAGCCATTTTGGTCCTTGAACTATCAACTGAAGCTCAATTGCATCCATAAACTACTAAAATGGCCGATTCAGTCCTTAAACTTTCTTATATGGCTCATTTCCGCCCTTTGTCCTACATGTCGTGCCACTAAAATTCCCTTTTTCTACCCTTTAGATGATGCACAAGTTTATATTTTTCTACTGTAATCGCTTGTGGTCTATGACTAGGAGCATCTCCAAGAGACTAGCAATAATCGTAGCTAAATTTAAAGATTAAGAAACTAGCTAAAAAATAAAAGCTTCCCAAAAGCAGGGGTAAACCAACAGTCTTCAAAACTGGCGAGCGTGGATGGAGAGCGCGTGTGGCTAGGCACAGATAGCTAGAGATAGCTAACCTGGAAAAATAACTATCCAGTTGGCTATTCTAATGGATGCAACTTTTTTTTTCTTTTCTCTTTTTTTAGCTAGCCAACGGGATATACAAGAGCTCTTAGAGATGCTCTAATATTGTAATGTTTGTTTGTTATCATATGATGATGAATACAACCATATCTATTCACTAAATAAAACTAATTGTTCATACAATACTTTCGATTCAAAGTGACATGCCATGAGAATGTTTAATATAAATGACTTGTGTCATACACTGGGCACTCAAAATGATACTTAGATGACATGGCGTGCTAATGTGGCGTGACATAGGACGGAGGACGAAAATGAGTTGTGCAAGAAAGTTCGAGGA
The DNA here is from genome assembly GCA_900205405.1 of Echinochloa crus-galli. NCBI lineage: Eukaryota > Viridiplantae > Streptophyta > Magnoliopsida > Poales > Poaceae > Echinochloa > Echinochloa crus-galli. The sequence goes on along the minus strand of OAMR01000305.1, from coordinate 75,114 downwards.
CTAAAATGGTCATTTTGGTAGTTTAGGCACGAAATTAAGCTTTGGTCGATAGTTTGAGGACGAAAATGGCTATTCTGCCAAAAAAAACATCAAGGTTCTTAGTGTTGTCCCTAATCCACCACTTAGGTTTTGGGTTCATGTAAAGTATACTTATGACACTGTCACGCACAACTGTGTAACCCTAGTTTCTAGGTTTATATTAGAGGACTTTGTGCACTTCCAATTGGCCACAGGCACAAATCGATCCAATTTGTAGGTTTCTAAATTCTGAACCAAAGGGCGTGAAAATGGTTCCAAGTCTAAGTTGGCGGGAGTACATATTACAAAGCTCGAACGGTGTGAACAAGCTTCAAGGACTAAATTAAAAGGAGTACAGATTATTAAGGTCTCTACCTAAACCGAAGTAATATAGTTGGTCATAGTTGTAGGAGGTTATGAGGGTAAAACAATGCACTTAGGAATTGAAGCTAGCTACAATTTAAAAGAGCAATGCAATAATGTGGTAATTTATGAGTTACTCAAAATACGACAATGAAGTTCTCAGTATCAAACATGATGACAACTAGAGAGCGGATGTTGGGTTTAGTTAGCTCTTATCATGCAATACCCAACACAAAGTGGTTCCCTCATGCGAGTCTAATGATCTCGGTTTACCACTTAGGTGATATAAATTGAGATGTATTCAGCGACAAAGCCAAAATAAATTTGATAGTGCTTGCAAATAGTTCAAGCGGTGAGGGAGGGAATGATGCATGGTTGCAAGTCATGTCATAGTGTCTCGAGTTGCAGGGATGACAATATCTTGAAAGCGATTGTTCTATGTTGAAGTCAAACTTGCTAGGCTTGACGAAGTAGCAACTCTTGTTATGTGCATGTTATACTTGCCAATGACATTTTTTTTAGTATGTGTCAACCAGATGCATGAAGTTCAATTACTTTGTGTCCTGGAGTTGTAATTAGTGTTATAGGGTATAGTTGTAGTCGAAATCGTGTAAACCAGTATCATAATAATGATTATCATATCAGATTTTGCACAATCATATCATAATCAACATATATTTTGTTTGGAGATTGGAGGGTGGCATTTTGCCTCAATGGCAAATTTAAGTCTCACTGAACTATGACCTCACCTTACCATAATTAATTACTAAGTATTAATCCCAAGGCATATGTTTAGTGCAGGGAGTTACTTAACATTAATCTTTCATGTGAAATTAAGAGGAAGGTGAACCAATCTATATAGGTGTAACATCCCGTAATTTTACGCAGGATTGTTGAATGCAAAAGTGTGAGTTTCAAATTTTTTGGTGAATTGCAGTGCATGCCAACAAACATATAAGGTTGTCTTCTATTGTGCCCCCTATATTCCTAGGCAAATTTTAATTTAAATTAAAATCAACTTGAAGTGCCAAGGACCAATTAGTGGTGATTTGGTTTTGTTTGGCTTTGTTGGATTTTTGGTTGGTTTGAATTCAAATCCTAGATTTGAATTCAAACACTAACTTAACCCAAATTAATTTCAAACCCTCTAACTCCCTTGGGCCAAATCCTTTCCCTGAAGTCTGCTTAATGTCCCTGAGTTCTTCCCTCGGTTTGCAAACCAACCCAGCCCGCCAGCCATTCGGCCCAGCACTGGCCCAGCAATCCTCCCGCACACCCTTCCTCTTCCTTCCATCGCTGACCGGTGGACCCCGCTTCTACAGTCTTCTTCTTCCTCACCTTTTCCCCTCACGCGCCGGTGCCCTGTTCTCTGCGCCGCGCCCGTGACCAGGCAACCACACCAGCCTATCCCATCGCAGCCTGGGCGGCCCGTCCGATGCGCGGCGTGTCCGCGGGCGCGGACGCCCAAAAATCTCGCCATCCGTAACCCTCTCCAACCCAAGCCTTTCCCTATAAAACCGAACCCGGCCGCTCGTTCCACTTGAGCCGCCGCCGCCCCATTGGGGTATCCAGCCCGCCAACGGAGAGGGTGAGAAAAGAGGGAGGTGTCTGGGGCGTTGGAGAAGGAAGAGAAGGATCGAAGTCAAGCCGGAGGGAAGCCGGAGCCACGTCTCGTCGTCAAACCGGAGCCACGGGCGCCGCCGCCGTGGAGGTCGTCAGAGGAGGCCAAGCAGGAGCCGTCCGTGGGAGCACGAGCATCACCGAGCTGCCGCACACCTTCACCGACCAGCAGCAATCGACTACACGCCCTGTGGTGAGCCGCCCGCGAAGCTCCCCTTTCTACCTCTATTCCGACCAAGCGCCGCCACCGCCGTTCTTGCACCGCCGTGGAGCCAGTCTTCCGTGTGCTAGCCTTCGTGCTGTGCTTTTCTTGCAGGATCCCTTCGTGCCGCTAAACCCCTTTTTGCAACCGCCGTCGACCGAACCGTAGCCGAGGCCACCGCAGCTGAGCTCTGCTCGCCGGGCGCGAGCCGCGGCTGTGTCGCGGCCATGGGCGACCGTGTGCCCGTGCACGCGCACCCAGCTAAGGCCGTGGCGTCGCGTCCCAGCAACAGCTGTTGTTCGCGCGCGCACGCGTGCCCTCCATCCTATCCTAGGCACCGGTGCCCTTCCGCCGCCGCACCTCGTCTCCGCCGACGAGCCGCTACCACCGTGGACTGGGGATGCCCCGACCCTGCGCGTGTGTGAGTGGAAGTGCCGATCCTTCCAATCTCGTTTTTTCGCGTCGCGTGGGGATCGGCCACAGGCCGGACCACACCGGCACCACACACGCACAGCCGCAGACAATCTTGAGTCGGACACACCTGAATCCCACAACAACAACAACAACATAGCCTTTTGTCCCAAGCTAGTTGGGGTAGGCTAGAGGTGAAACCCAAAAGGTCAACATATATTTTGTTTGGAGATTGGAGGGTGGCATTTTGCCTCAATGGCAAATTTAAGTCTCACTGAACTATGACCTCACCTTACCATAATTAATTACTAAGTATTAATCCCAAGGCATATGTTTAGTGCAGGGAGTTACTTAACATTAATCTTTCATGTGAAATTAAGAGGAAGGTGAACCAATCTATATAGGTGTAACATCCCGTAATTTTACGCAGGATTGTTGAATGCAAAAGTGTGAGTTTCAAATTTTTTGGTGAATTGCAGTGCATGCCAACAAACATATAAGGTTGTCTTCTATTGTGCCCCCTATATTCCTAGGCAAATTTTAATTTAAATTAAAATCAACTTGAAGTGCCAAGGACCAATTAGTGGTGATTTGGTTTTGTTTGGCTTTGTTGGATTTTTGGTTGGTTTGAATTCAAATCCTAGATTTGAATTCAAACACTAACTTAACCCAAATTAATTTCAAACCCTCTAACTCCCTTGGGCCAAATCCTTTCCCTGAAGTCTGCTTAATGTCCCTGAGTTCTTCCCTCGGTTTGCAAACCAACCCAGCCCGCCAGCCATTCGGCCCAGCACTGGCCCAGCAATCCTCCCGCACACCCTTCCTCTTCCTTCCATCGCTGACCGGTGGACCCCGCTTCTACAGTCTTCTTCTTCCTCACCTTTTCCCCTCACGCGCCGGTGCCCTGTTCTCTGCGCCGCGCCCGTGACCAGGCAACCACACCAGCCTATCCCATCGCAGCCTGGGCGGCCCGTCCGATGCGCGGCGTGTCCGCGGGCGCGGACGCCCAAAAATCTCGCCATCCGTAACCCTCTCCAACCCAAGCCTTTCCCTATAAAACCGAACCCGGCCGCTCGTTCCACTTGAGCCGCCGCCGCCCCATTGGGGTATCCAGCCCGCCAACGGAGAGGGTGAGAAAAGAGGGAGGTGTCTGGGGCGTTGGAGAAGGAAGAGAAGGATCGAAGTCAAGCCGGAGGGAAGCCGGAGCCACGTCTCGTCGTCAAACCGGAGCCACGGGCGCCGCCGCCGTGGAGGTCGTCAGAGGAGGCCAAGCAGGAGCCGTCCGTGGGAGCACGAGCATCACCGAGCTGCCGCACACCTTCACCGACCAGCAGCAATCGACTACACGCCCTGTGGTGAGCCGCCCGCGAAGCTCCCCTTTCTACCTCTATTCCGACCAAGCGCCGCCACCGCCGTTCTTGCACCGCCGTGGAGCCAGTCTTCCGTGTGCTAGCCTTCGTGCTGTGCTTTTCTTGCAGGATCCCTTCGTGCCGCTAAACCCCTTTTTGCAACCGCCGTCGACCGAACCGTAGCCGAGGCCACCGCAGCTGAGCTCTGCTCGCCGGGCGCGAGCCGCGGCTGTGTCGCGGCCATGGGCGACCGTGTGCCCGTGCACGCGCACCCAGCTAAGGCCGTGGCGTCGCGTCCCAGCAACAGCTGTTGTTCGCGCGCGCACGCGTGCCCTCCATCCTATCCTAGGCACCGGTGCCCTTCCGCCGCCGCACCTCGTCTCCGCCGACGAGCCGCTACCACCGTGGACTGGGGATGCCCCGACCCTGCGCGTGTGTGAGTGGAAGTGCCGATCCTTCCAATCTCGTTTTTTCGCGTCGCGTGGGGATCGGCCACAGGCCGGACCACACCGGCACCACACACGCACAGCCGCAGACAATCTTGAGTCGGACACACCTGAATCCCGTACACCCGGTGCACATGAACCCCACTCACGGCACACCATGGACCCAGTCCACCAGAGCAGATCCAACAGCCATGCCTTCGTGGGCCTAAAGTTCGCACTCTAGTCCAGTTTGCCTCCCTAAACTTTTCTTTCGGCCCATGTGCAGCCCGTGAACCTTTAACCTTTTTCCTTTAAATAACCGCTGACAGCCGGGGCCCACCTGACAGCGACACACCGTTGACTGGTCAACGTTGACCAAGTCAACGCTGACGTCATCCGGGCCCACGATGACGTCGGCAAAGCCTGCCCCACTGATGACGTCATGCCGACGTCAGTAGTGATGACGTTGCACGCCCTGGTGCTGCCACGTGTCCCAGCCCGAATGATTTTCTTTTTTAAAATTGTTTAATATTTTCAGGAAATGATCTAAACTTCAAAAATTAATAATAAATCAACCGTAGCTCAGAAAAATATGAAACTAGTTTCTATATTCTTCAAAAATCATGACCTACACATTAGTCTAGAGTTTGGTGTTGTTTGGGTCTTCTTGCTTCGTTGTTTTGGTGTTTCTTTGCTTGTAGCCGCGTCTTTATTTTCTTTCCGCAATCCTAGGAGGTCCGGAGAATCAAGAGGAGTACGTCTACTACCTCAACTACCTCTACGTAGCGGAAGAGCAAGTCCCAGGTTCACGCCCAACCATTTTCTGAAATACCTATTAGACATGCAACTAGTATGCTTACGCTTTACTTTATTCGCATGATGATGATATACCTGCACTGCCATTTATCTACCTGTTTCCTTACTACCTATTATCCACTTTTAAGAATGCTATGCTTGCATGTGTTGGGATGGTTGTGATTGATCTTCTTGGCATGAGTTTGGGTGGCATGGGTGGAGATGGTGAAGCTAGGCGGTGGAGGCGAGTGATAACAACCCGGTCGTTTGATCGGGGTGCTTTGGAACTGCACTCGGACAGTTCCTACGGAGTACCTGTTGTGGGTACATTTATGGATTACTTGAGATTGATGTAATTGAGGAGTTTGGGCGGCAATACCTGTAATGGGTGCCGATTGCGGACCGTTGCGGCGGATCGCTTTGACGCTGATACTCGCCTTGCCGACAATTAAGGACCAGGTTCGAAGTCACCTTTCAGACGTGGATTACAGTGCTCACCATCTACCCAGTATGGGGAGGGTTCCAGCAAGCCTACTGAGTGCGGTACCAGGACTGTAGGAGATTCGAGTATGATATGTGTAAGGGGGACTCGTTGCGGCGTACTCTCCCTGATTTACCACAGCCCCCGACTGGCCTTAGTGGGAAGGTTTCACATCCCTAGGGCAGATGTTAGCGTGTAGATGTTTCCCGAGCCCAGGGAAGCAGGATGCTACCGTTACTCTTTAGAGTCTTTGCTGTAGGTTGTGTCTCAAGGCGGCTAGCTACCGTCTGCAGCCCGGTGGTTCCTGTAGCGCAACCTCTGCAGAGTGAAAACTATACGTATAGCCGTGTCCACGGTTATGGACGACTGCATCTGGATCGACGGAGATTAGCATGGGATTTTGCTTTCTTACCTCATCCTTTTTTTGGGTTATGAGAGGTTGGACCAGCTGAGGCTGTTGAGACAAGGTGGGGAGGGAACTCACCGAGTCGACTAGTGTGTGAAAGGAGTTGGCGGATGATTCCTACGGGAACTTGTTGAGGCAGGATGAGGCCGATGTGGTTGTGAGATTGATGGTTGGTTTTGGGGAGTGTGACCTCTCTGGTGAGGACATGAGTTGGTGATGAGTTGAATTTGGGTTATTGCTGCTGCTCGCATAGGAAAACCCAAGCTTATAATCCTTGAATATTTTACTACTAGATTAGGCCACCTTAAAGCATTGCTGCATATTATGGTTGGTGACATGGACCTGTCCCATTTCCTTGGGGACAGACTCTGGGTTTACAGGGGAGGATTCCAAGTTCAAGATCGACTTCAACGGGTGACGTAATTTTGGGCTGTGCGCTGCGCTCAAGGATTCCTGTGGAGGTGAAGGCCTGAAGCATCAGAAGCTTTTAGCTATCCGCTGCGTAGCTGTTTCCTTTCCGTCGTTTAGCCCAGTGGGCTTGTACCATACCGTTATGTATTTATAACATGTTTGAGTACCTTAATCATTGTATGGATGTGATATTTGACTGAAATGAGTTCTGTACGTGATAGCGGTTGTTCCTGGGACTATCATAAGGGTACAGGGAGTCGGATTCTCGTAATTGGAAATCCGGTTCGTTTCAATAGGTGTATTTTTCATGCACCCGTCGAGAAATTGGAAAGGTAGAAAGGCGTGCACGCATGCACTCACCTACGAAGCCAGGTCAGGACAAAGCCATGGTCAGGGTCATATACATGGACTTGTAACCAATATAGATTCAGTGCGTCCATTATTTTAAACTAATGAGCATTACTCGACATCAATGACGTCTAGCTTCATCCCCTCTGTCCCCTCGCACCACTAAGGATACTTCCCCTCCCCACGAAAGGTTACAAACCCAATGCATCAAATCCATTGCACATCCAAGCACATCTTACGACTACTCGCTAGTGATTTTGCGCAATAGTTGTGTATTACTATATCAAATAAGGTGAATTCATGAGGTGTGTCTTCATGACGCCAAATAGTTGAACATGATTGGTCTAGAGCATGACAGTGTTGGAGTGTCCAACACTGGTTCCAAAGGTTATAATGATTCACATTTGATATAGAGTGTTGACAAGAGGAAACCACAAGTGGATATATTCTCTTGGAGGTGGTGTTGTATTTTGGAAGTTTTGCATGCTCAAGGAGGCCAACAATCCAAACTCAAATCATTAAACAACGCCTCCAATGCTTGATAGGGAAAAAGCTCAAAGCTTGTGAGACAACTCGACTCATTCATAGGTTCGTCTCAATTCAATTTAGCTAGATCTAGGGGTGGTAAAGGGGCTTCCATTTTATACTAGAAATTTTAAGGATCGAGCCCTATTAGGGCCGGGCCAAAAAAGTACTAGTTTTTGAGCTAAATTTGATTAGGGCTAAATTGGATTGTGAAGGAACAAACGGGTCATGAAATATTATCACCCCTAGCTAGATCTTGTTGTCCACTCTGAAAGGTCACCAGATGAGATTCCCTCTTCCTAAATAGGGTATTTGCTAACAACAAGTCGTAGGCCAACTCAAAGCTCAAAACATCCTCCCCTCTTGATTCCTTGACCACAAAACCAACGCAACATACGCATCTCTGCTACACTCAGTTGTTGTATATGTCGCCTTTTAGTAGGCCAACATTCAGCACCGTATAGCATCGCCGGGCGAATCGCCGTCCTATAGAACTTACCTTTTAGCTTTTGTGGTACCCTCTTGTCACAGAGGACACCAGAAGCTTGACGCCATTTCAACCAACCGGCTGAAATTCTATGCCTAACATCTTCATCAATGTCACCATCCTTTTGCATCATCGATCCTAAATACCTAAAGGTATGTTTCTCGGCCACCACTTGCCCATCAAGCCTGACATCTCCATCTTCATATCTAGTCCCACTGAAATCGCACATCATGTACTCGGTCTTAGTCCTGCTAGATCTCGTAAACAAACTGAATTTTATCAATACAATAGTAATACTACTTTTTTGCTCAAATAAACTTGTAAGTCAAATCGTGTACCAATTAAGTCTACTTTGCATGTCCAAACATCTATGTTATCCCGTTTTATGGACTTATATTATTTATTTCAGCAATATCATCATGACCTATAGATTTATATGCTGGTTAATATCACATCTATTATTGATATTAGTGTTGAAAAATACCTTGGCTTGTGTGTCGAACAAGCCGACTTGAGCTTTCCAAAGAAAGCGATCTAAACTCAATTGGTATCTCATTAGAGGCTCATTAGCTACCCTTAGCCTAGAATGAGGGATTCCAAGGTGTTGCAGCCTTGTGGTGGGTTCAAGGAGTCAACCTACGCGGGTACGCCACGCCAATTCAGATATGTGTATTGGTATCAGATATAGATACGCCGATACGATACGATATTTTCAAATTAATCTGATACATCAATACGTTTAGGATTTCAATTTAATACATAAAACAAGTCTCAAATAGAATAATTTAATAGATAAAATAAATCTCAAGTAGTTGAATTGCATTGCGGAAGCATTGAGAACTTGCACATGCACTATAAGTACCGGTTATTGGCATCTAATTAAAGGGAAAAATCGATCTAAGGAAGTAAGGAGGAAGAACAGGAGTAGTGGTATTGGACAAACTGCGGCACGAGAGACTCGAACCAGGTCCCATCTGCCAACTCCGGCTACTGTATCGCCATTCCCTCGGCGAGTAGGCTTGCGGCGCGCTGTGCAAACAGGGAACGCCACTCCACGACACCGTGCTGCCAACTCCCGTCCTACTATCACGACGAGGCCCTCGAAAGGACACGAAAACACCCTGGAACGGGTGCCCAGATGGCAAACAGACGCGAGCCACGCTCAAAGCCACCCCTCGAGGCCACTCCAGGACAAGCATAGGAGCTACCGCGCCGCACGCCGAAGTCGGAGCATGACCACGAGTCGCGCCAGGCGCAAGGATTCGCAAGGACGGAGGCCACACCTAGCGCCACGATCAACCGTACACCTCCACTGTAGAGATAATTGTACCGCACATTGTAACCAAGGTAGCGGACCCAAGATAGCATGTTTGGACTCAGCGTCTGCTATTACAGGCTGCTATTGCACTTAGCACTTGCTATTGCGCCTGCTATTACTCGGGTTAGACCATATTGACTATGTTGATCGTTGAAGTACCAAAAAACGATGGATAGAAGACAATAAGAATATTAAAAATAGTAATTTAGACTATGGTGAATAATAAAGGATCACAAATTATTTTTCCTTGATGATAATTTAAGTAAATTTGATGTTAATATTCATGTATGCTCTAAATTTTAACTATTTTTTGTTGAAGTACGTTATTTGGACTTAGCGCCTGCTATAGCACCCGCTATGACACCGCTATTCGCTATTTAGTACCTTGATTGTAACAGCCCCTCCTTGACCTATAAAAGGAGGAGGCATGCGCCTTACCAAGGCAGACATACGCAATCTCACAACACACTCGCACTCACCACGCTTCAACACCCGATATTGGCACTTGCCTCTCTATCAAACACTTAGCCATCAGGGACTTGGAGGATTCGCCTCCTCTCCCGCCTTGTTTGTAGCCCCCCTCTACGAGCACCCCGGTGCGAGATAATATAGTGCACACGCATGCCCTGCTGGACGTACGGCCCCGTGGCCGGAGCCAGGATAAACCCCGTGTCATTGTGTAGCTCTTGCACCAACCATCGAGAGACAGGACGCAGCGCAATCACTAGTTAGTGTCGGGACTAATCCGAACACCGACAATCGTGTGCCAAAATAGGGAGGGCAATAAGGATTTCTGGGAGCCATCACGCCTCTACTCACTAGTAATTTTGCAACAACAATTGTGTACTACTACAACGACCAATGCGTATCTAGGAGGTGTTCACCTTCAGTAGCTACACTTCATCGAGCTTTGTATGACTATATTGCCAGGCTCTCACTAGAGCAGAGAATAGCGCCGCTAGTGTTGTCGACACCAGTCCCGCTACAAGGTGTACACTTCTAAACCTTATGTTTAGGTTCTACCTTAGTATAATCCTTGCAATGTGAATTCTATGCATATGTACGTGTACATCCAGCATACCTTATTGTGGCTGTATGGTACTGTTCATAAGCTTGATCACATACATTCTCTATTTAGTGAATTTTTCATGATTTATTCACTATTTGAACGAAATAAGATAAGAAGGAAATTTTCCCTAATTTAAACACCACTATATAGTGAAGTCATTCTAATTGATTTGGGTCACATGATATTATATTAGAACACTGAAAGCCTAGGACAACGAAGAAAGTGTAGTAGAAGGGAACACATTAACAAAGAATGGATGTGTAAAAATCAAGTTAAAGAAGAGTTTCTGTTTTTATCAAATAAGTTATGTTCAGACCTAAAAGTTATCTAGCTACCAGACTTAGTATCTGTATTGTCTTATTTTTAAGAAGAGATAAAGCAGTAGTCTCCATTAAATAAAGCTACATAGGACCTGAAAGCACGTTTCAATTTTGTAACAAAAATGCATTTCAGTTTGAGCATAAAATGAACATTACTTTTTTTCCAAAAAAAGAAGGTGAAAGTACAATAGCACAAGCATGGAGATTAAATGACATAGTGAATTGTTCGAGAAAACTACACAAAGAGGGACCACCTACTTTCTGCTAAAGCAGCTGATTATTTTTCAACAGTGATTTCAAATATATTTAGTAATTGCAATTTGGTGTACATGCATGCATTATGAAGTACAGTGCTCCCTATATTTGTTATATTACATTGCACGGACCTTCATTTGAAAAGAAAACAGAGCCATTACACATTTGAGAGAGATCAGTTTTCAACTTGGTACAGCTTGCTCATTGAAATGGGAAAGGAGCAGTATGATTGAGGATTGCAGAACAGTACTCCTGATTTGGGCACAATAATTGATGCCATCTGGCCAATTATACAGTATAATTTCTGGGCACTGGATATCAGTTTGTGTCATCGTGTATCTGTAACAGTGTATGTATGATAGCCTAGAACCATGTCCTAGATAATGCTAATTGCTTGGACCACTGTAATCTTAAAAGACCCGCCACTATGCAATATTCCCATCAAGGAATGTACTAAACTAGGTGCACTAACCAATAATGTCAAACAAAATGAAAGTGAAGAATCATACAAAACAGGAGATAAGTCCAGACCCAATATCAATCAAATCGAACCAAAATATAGCACATATCAACAGACATGGGAAGAATCAAATGACAGCGGGCAATTGCATGAAGCAATGTCAAACACATGAAAATGAAATAATCAGATAACAAGAGTAACAGTCCCCAGCCCATGTTCAATGAATAGTAGTAGAAGGGCAAAAGAGAAGTTAATTAACCAAACATAAAAGAAACAAAAGTGGCACTTGATGAAATATATATTGTAGTGCCACGATCACAAGTTGTTTAGTAAGTTAAAGATTGACCAAAACTATAGAATAACAGCATTCAAATTTGCTTGCAGTGCTCTCGATCATCCAAGAACAGAAGAAGGCAAACTGAAGAGCGTGTTCTTCTGTATCTATTTACTATTCATAATGAAATCTCTAATCTTTCACAACTTGTATTGCTTTGAGCTAGACAGGCGTGTTTGTTCTGGTTTCGGCCTAACCATACTGATGATGCTAACAAAACAGCACCAATATTTGCTTGGGTAGCAGCTTAGGCCCCAATGCAATCATTTGCACAGGCCATCACAAATGGAAGACAAAAGAGAGAATAATGTGATATTTATCCTTTATAAATAATGGAATTCAGATTCCAAATCAGTGCGAGTGAGGAAAAGAAGAGGTCGATCTTTACAGTCGTTTCAGTTTTCTGCTGTTTCTCGCGTTACTGGTGAAAATTCTGATTCTTATAAACACTGGTGTGACTGGGTCGCGCATTACTGCTGAATCAACGTATACAAAGCAAAGCCAGTTCCACACCATCTAGTCTACTACTTACGCATCCAAGTGGTGGCCATGCCAAAGTCAGCACTACATGAAAAAGGCATTGCAATCCCCACCATAAAATCAGAGAAGATTTTAAAATCAAAAGAAATCCATCCTGGAACGGAAAGGAGAATCACACTCGACGGCCGATCGAGATGGTGGTGATAGAACACATCGCATATCACTTGCAAGTTGCAAAACAGTGAATTGACAAACGCCCAGACCCACTAAGTTGCTCTTGACTAAACTGAGTGCTAGCGCTGGAAGAAACAAGTCAACAACACAAAAGAACAGACAAATTACCGCACAGTGCCATACACACCCTTGCGTTGGTTTCTCTTGGGCATACGGTATGCAGTGGCTTGTAAATTGAGAGCCGGATTGGAGCTAGCAATTTCACTAACACGCCGCACATGCAATACAAAGAGATAGATGCTCATGTCATGCAAAGAGGGGGGCACGCGTCAAGCAGCGGAGGGGGGATCGATTGATCGGGGCAGTCGCCCTGCTAATGGGCTGTAAACCGCTCCAAAATCCACGCCAATCCATGCTTTTATTCCCACGATCTCAACCCAAACGAACCAAACCGATCCACCTCCTTGCCTACCCAAATCCATCCAAATCGATCATCAACAAAATTCTCTTACCCCATTCCCTTGAAACGGTTTGACAAACTGTTTGAACCCATGGATGCTAACAAAGCAGAGGAAAAAAAGACCCAGGCTATTCACGTCGTGCTCGCTCAAGGCTGTAGATCAGCGTACTTGCTGTCTGGCTTCGACCTCGACGTGCCGCTGGAGAAGCCTCGTCCCCAACTGAGCCCACACCAAACCAATCCAATCCATTCATGTATGCTACCCAATCCAATTTTATTCATCTGGACACTCAATCCATTTACACTCCGCCCAGGCTAATCCAAAGCAAAACCCAATCCATTAAATCCATTATCCCCAAACCGTTTAGCAGGGAGAATCGGGGGTGGGTAACACACCTTGCTGTGCGGGTGGTGATCGTAGAGCAGCGTCGGCGGCGAGAACACCGCGTAGTTGTTCTCCAGCAGCTGCGGCGACCTGAAGCCGTCCTCGTCCTCCTCATCGTCGTCGTAGTCCCCGCCGTACGGCGCGGCCACGGCGGCGGCGTCGGGGTGGTAGTGGTAGTCCGCCACGGCAGTGCTGGGGCTGCCGACGACGGTGTCGCACGACGCGGCCGCGCCGCCGGGGCTGAGCCTGTGCGCCGCGGCGCAGTCGAGGTCGGCGGCCGCGGTGGCGTCCTCAGCGCCGGCGCCATCCGCGCCGCCGAGGCCGAGGTCGTCGGGGCTGTACTTGGAGGGGTCGGCGTCGCGGCCGGTGAGCTCCTGGACGAGGGCGCGGAAGCCCGCGGCGCTGGTCTTGACGCGCATGGGGTTGGAGATGTACACCACCTTGATCGGCTTCTTGCCCCCGGCCTTGCCGCCGCCGCCCCTGTGCTTCCCCGACGACGCGCCGCCGCTCCCGCTCCCGGGAGCATTGCCTCTGGGACTGCGCTGCTGCCGCTGGCGCCGCTGCTCGTGATCCATCGATCGGGTCAGGCGCTCGGCTCTAGTGGAGAAGCGGCGATCTGGGGAGGAGTTGGAGGCGGGAGTTGGGAATGCGCGAGCGGGGGCGAGGGCTGCTACGACGTCTAGCCCCGGCCATGTAAGGACAAACGGGTGCGGAGGAACGGGGGATTTTTAGGTGGGCGGTGGAGGAGGTGGGCGCTGTCGTCGTGGAGGAGGAGTAATGGCTCGGAGGCCGGGGCTCGGTGAGGCCAAGGGGGCTCCCCGTTTTGGGGAGAGAGATGGGCACGCATGTGATCTGGAGAGAAAAGGTAGACGGGGAACAGGGCTATTGGCTACGTCCGCCAAAACAATAGTTTAAGCCTGACAGGCTGTCTCCTCTGATGATCAGCTCTTACGCTAGCTTATAAATTTTTTAACTCGTAAGAAATATAAAAAGTTATGAGTTATCTCTTATTCGAGAGATAATTTCATACACATATTTCGAGAGTACGTGAGTATGGTATGCGGGATCATTCATGTTATGAGCTAGTTGCTACGAGCAAGATCATAGAAAAGCTGTCATGTTATACAATTTTGACCTTGTTACATAACTGGTTTTCTAGAGCTAAATGATCATATTTATTTTCCAAAAAATTGTTCATGTTCGTTTTTTTAAAAAGTTTAAACTCATTTTAACCTTGTTTTCCTCTAATACATCTCTTAGCAAACTTAAAGGCTAACATTAGCAATAATCTCACAAATCATATTAGTTTTTCCACTTGCAAAGTGAGTTCTGGGTTTCTTTTTCCACGTTTTTTCTGCTATTTTTATAGATATTACTAGTCAAAGTAAAAAAAGTAACTTAGGATAACTCTTGGTGGAGTTAAATTTTTACTGATTGAAGAAAGCCCGTACTAACTGGAAAGAAAAAAACATAATTAATATTCGGCAAAACAAACGATTATTAATCAATGCATGATTAGGAGCTCTTAAGGGGAACACCATAAAAGAGCCTAATAAACAAACACTATGTCTGCTTTTTCAAAACACTAATACTATTTTAAATATATGTCAAAGGAAACAAACCAAAACTAAAAAAGTGGACCTTTCCATGAAAAATATATGTCAAAGGAACCAAAGTACATTGAAACAATCTCCAAACAGTTAAGCAGAGAAACGTCATCATGTTATAATATAATTAACATCGTGTAAGATTGTTGTCGATAGGTAAGTCCTCAACCACCGTAAAAACAACGTCGGTTAAATCCTATAATAAATTAAAAATTACGCATTTCAAAATAATTTCGTGACTTGCGTTTTTCACAATTTATTTCCGCTTTCAGAAGAAAATAACAGCTCTCGCCGTACAGACGATTTCAGATTTTGAAATGCGCTGGTAGGTATGTCGGCTGATCCTGCTGTGGTCGGGAAAGCGCGGATGCTGTTTACGAGGACGTTAAGGCAAAGCAGGAAGGAGGCGAGAGCATACGGCGCCCGGACGTGGACAGCCCCTGCGTCATCCGGGGGTTCCACCGTGACGTGGTATAATCCTTGCACCTTGCTATACCGCCCGCCCTGCCTTACCCGCTGCTGGTACCTTTGTGCGAGGCGACCGACAGGTGAGGCCCGCTGCCGAGGCGCCAGCCAACCAGGTAGCAGGGCCGCGTCTGTTTCTAGTGTAAGTTGGAGGCTACGAAAGGAGTTAAGGAAATGCATGGTCCAAAAAAGAAATGGCAGTGCACGGCAGGTCGTAGTCCTACTGCGCGGGACCACGCCTTGGGCTTCGTGTTTTTCCTCTGTACTCTTCGCAGCCCCTTGAATTTTGCGGGTCTACAGACGTCTATTCTTAAGATCAGTCCAAAAGATTTATCTCAACTTGTACATGTATTATCGCCGTCACGGTATCCATGTCAGGATTTCTTTTGGCTCTGCCACAACTCTTCATTTAAAAAACTATTATATTACTATAATTGAATTATCGGTAGGTACCGATCGAAATACTCACAAGTTGACATAATAATATATACTACCTCCGATTCTTTTTATTTGTCGTTCCAGACAACCGAAAGAAACTGTTGCTAGGCTAAACACACTGTCCGGAGCGTCAACTACTATGAAATGGAGGTAGTATTTACTGTAGTGTTTCTATACATCTAAAAGAATGATTACTATACGGATACTCCATTACATGTTGGTCTCCAATCTCCATAGCATCTTTGACACTACAACTTTTGTTTGGTACTGTACTTTATATAGTCAAGTTGTAAAGTACAGAAAATACACAATTTCTAAATTGTGAGATTGTTGTTTTCGATGGTTATTTACATATCACCCTATTAATGACGATATCTAAAACACATTATATGGGATATGAATACCCCTGGACCCAAGGCCCACTGTCAGGCTACACTACCCACCAACTATCCACCCACCCACCAACCTCATCTATTTTTGTTCTATCCCTTCAGGACCTTATATTTTGGTATAAATTTTGAATCCTCCAGGACCTAATATAATGGGATGGAGGGAGTATATAGTTTTGATGTACACGACGAGACGAATCTTTTGAGCTAGGACAATGTTTACCACAAACAAACAAAAAGTGCTACAATGCACTACAGTGTTCGATGTGACATTTTTACCAAACTTTCTTTTCCTCTTTTTGAACTAACACACCTACAGTGAAAATGAATAGATTTGCCATGGAAGGAAGTACTAAAGTATTGGTGGAGCTAGCATTTAGCAGAGGTGGTAGCGGGAAAGCAGGTGCTGTCTACGAGAACGTTAATGCAAAAGGGGAGGCAGCAGAGACAAGCATACGGTGCCTGATTACGTTTACGACGTGGCAAGCCCGCAGAGGGTGGGCCTGCGTCAGCGATGGGTCCCACCATGACGTGATATAAACCCCTCTATTTCTTCGTCACCGCCCGCCACTCCTTACCTGTTACCCCTTACCTCCGCGTGACCGAGCTGACGAGTGGGACCCTCATACGACCAACCAACCAACCAGCATGAAGGGTAGATCGAGTCTGTCTCTTGTGCAAATAAAAGGAAACCAGCCAGTGGCCAAGAAATCAAATGAGGCGATGCAAATGGCGTGCCCGAGTCCTCCCGGGGGCCCCATTTCTTGGAAGTGGTGCTTTCGTGAGGCATGGTGTAGCAGTCCTTTATGAGGTGTGGACCACACGGCTAGCTCAATAAGAGAAGGGCTATCCACCGAGCTTCCACATTTTTGTGTACATTATTGACGTCACGTTAGTGAATGTCAGGATTCCAATCGTCACGGCTCACCCACTTGCTTCCTTATTAAATAGGAGAGCGTGGTATGACTGGACCGTTCGTTTCTATATGAGTTGTTTAAGTTGTCTATACGTTTATTTGTGGCTGTCGTTTATTCAGAAATATATTTAGTTACTTATAATCTTAAAATATGCTTGCGCTATTGAAAATATGGAGTCTATGGTCATATATTCTAGATTGATATATTGGTTTTCGCTATTCTTGGATATTATAGTTTTACTGGTACTTTTTGTTGTTGGGCTGTTACTTTATCCTCATATGATGTAAGGAAATGTTTCTAAGTCGGGCTCTCTTAGGTTTTCGATATTGTTTCAGACATAGTTTTTGGTAGAGATGGTTAGACATCTCTAAGTTCTAACATTATATATTTCTAATTTCTATTGTTACTTACGCGTCTAGTTCTTATATAGAGCAACTATACGATTTATAACGTATGACATTACGGTTTTTTGAACATTACTTAGGCATATAAAATTGTTATTAGTCGTTTTATGGCACTGACATCCTAATTTGTAAGCTGTTTGTTGATTCGCTGTTCCGGAAAGCAGATCGTGTACCGCTAACAAACAGCTGTGTTTGCTAATAGCCAGCCCATGATGTGTTAATTGAAGTGATGTCTCTTTGGTACATGCATGGATATAAGAGTACGGAGTATAGTACGTGTACATGGTAAAAAACGTGTTTAAGCGAGAAAGGAGAAATGATGTATGCGCGCTCTGATCTAGTGACTTTTGTTTAGGACCACTGATGGCTCTTCAGCGGGCATTTAGGCGATGCCAGCATATAACCCTCGGTTTTACAGAGCCTCGCGTCAACACGATACGATGCGCACGGATCTATCCCAGATTTTGCGCATGGCCTCCACTTTCCGGACCACTTGAACCATCCGATCCTGTCGGGCCTACGCAAATCTCCGATTATTTTGTCGTCGTCGTTCCATGCCTGATGAGGGATACTATCAATATCGTCGGTTGCATAGGCATTTCTTTAGTTCTTCGTGCCACTATATCTTTTCGTTTGGACTAAAAGGGCCGGAGTAGGCAGAATACAACAATTAAATCAATTCGCAACCTGTGTAAGTGTACAGCACAAGAGGGAGATAAATTAACTTGCTTGTATGTTGTATTACCCATTTTCTTGCGCCAACACGCAGCACCACATGGTACACCCTGTTACAGTTCAATGCCTTGATCCAACAGAGACGCGACTAGATGAGCTCAATGGCGCGCTAGCTAGAATTGGTACGGTACCAGCAGTGGATCGATGGCCTTCGGCCTTCGCCATCCGCGATGTCCATTTCCCAACGAAGGCCGTGAAGCCGGCCGGCCGGTGTCCGGTGGCCACTCGCTCGCCTCTGCTACTGTTGAGCCTACGAAAACAAGTGGCGGAGCCAGGGGGGGCCTGAGGGGGCTCCAAACAATTACTGTAGCAAAAGCTTAAAATCATCATTGAATCTTGATAAAAATCAACATCTCCTTTGTTTCGGTCCCCTTATCTCTCAACCTGCATCCGCCACTGCGTGCTGCGGCACAGGGAAAACCGTAGGCTTTTCTCTCAGCGGCAGCGGGAGGGCCTCGAAGGATCGACACGAAGAAGACGATGACCTGACAGGGGAAAACACCACGACTACTACTACTATCACCACGCCGTACGTAGCCTAGCTAGCTGAGCTATTAGGTTAGGGTACCTGCTTTATTTTCGTGGCCGGATCAGAGTTACCGGTCGCGCCTGTGTCCGGGTCCGTTTCGATCTACCGCGATGACGTGTCCACTGTTTGATCACTCGCGCGCGTCACCCAATTAGTGTTGATTGACGTGATTTGCTGCGCACCTCTTTCCAAGTTTCTTCCCGTCCCCGTTCTTTTCGCGTTTCCTATCTGAAAGCTCGGGCGTGTGGTCGTGGTCAGGCCGTCAGGGCAAACCGCGCGCGTATTTCCATTGTGAGCAATCGATTCCTTAATTTAATTTGCTGGCGCGCGCGTCCGAATGTGAGATGGATGAGTGCGTGGTTCCTCCTCAGGCAATTGTTTCTGGGACAGACAAGTTTGGCTTCAGGATTGTATATATCCACGGCATGGAGCAGCAGCTAATTAATAGCCTGAGAGTTTAGTGAAGGACGTACTGGGCTGATCGACTATAGTTTCCAAGTTCGTTTGTTTTCACAATTTGCAGCTGCTGCTTCCGCATACTACCGTGATGGAATAATGGGCCCGTCACAGTCGAGTCGCAGTCAGTTCATAATCACAGGAGAAGAATGCTGTGGACTTTGTCACAAGATTATTAGGAACCGTGGAGGCGCCGTGCGTGCTCATCACCTGAGCAAAGGGTAGTACCGACTAGTTGAGGGAACACCAATTGTCACGTCACAAGGACACAATGACCTCGAATGTTGAGAGAGAGTAAAACACACCAAGCCACCAAAAATCAATGACAAGACCCAAAAGGATGGATAAAAAGGGTATTTGATGCGCATTTTAGAGGTTGGTGTTTTAGAAACGTACCTCATCGATCCTCGGGTTAATTACTTTGGAGGAATATCTTTTTGATGCTTTTGAGCCAGAGGTCAATGATGCCATGCCTTAAAGTTTGTTCAGTTTTATTTGTGTGACTGAAAAGAATAGGATGGATTAAATCCCTTATAGCCCACTGCACATTGTTTCTAATGGTATCTCGTTCCTCATGTTAGACCTAGATCATGCAGTCGAAAATTCCGTTAGAGCTAATGGCCTTTGATTAGTTTGCGTGTGGTCGTGTGGAGATAGCTAGATAGTGAAGACTTGAGGGTTGTTAGCTAAGAATTAATTGGGAAATTAACAGTAGTTTGACAACTTTAACTACCGGAAAGATCCAAAGAAGCTAGTTTGACAACTTTAACTACCGGAAAGATCCAAAGAAGGGTTTTAGGAAACCGTCTCTCCGGGGGAAGCCCGGTCGACACGGGCGGATCCCGCCGCGCCGCCGTTCCCCCAGCCCTCCGCCTCCCCAGCCAGTCCCCGTCGCTGCTAAAGCGGTCCGCCACCGTGCGGACGCAAGGACGGTGGCGGCGGGGTCCCCTTTCCCCCTCCTTTCTTCCTATACGACGCTGCTCCTACGGTGCCCTTGCAGCCATGGTGGTGCTCGCCAACGCAACTCTTCGTGGTGATGTCTCCGGCGCGGCTCCCCGTGGCTGTCTCCGACGCGCCGGCCGACCGGGACGGCGCCGCGGGCACCGGCCTTGCCGG